>CM059426.1:92751121-93266121 GCA_030390025.1 Squalus acanthias
TGATTAGGAATTAAAAATGCATCTCGCTATCACCCTACGGTTAGGTACTTCCTGTGTACGATTCCCAATTCTGCTATGCTAACTATTTTGCATGTTTACTATTTAACAGGGGCTTGGCTTCACAGTGATGGAGGTACCCCTGACAAAATGTGAGTACGATTAGTAGCCCTGTTGTTTTTTGCTCTTCAATCTTTATTAAACAAGCATTATTAATCCCGATCTTGTTGAGATCCCTCCCCTCCCCAACCCCCTGTGCTCCTCCTGGCCCGCGATCTTGTTGAGAAACCCCCCCCCCCCCCTCACACCGTGCTGCTCCGGTCAACCCCGGCCCCGACCCAATCACTCCCTCCCTCCTCTCTGTGGCCTAGTGCCACAGGCCTACCTGCCCGGAGCCAGCTGACAGCTGTCCTTCATTCTGCCAGTGGATTTCACACTTCTTTCAGCCTTAACCTGTCACATTAACACCACCTCTTGCCTTGCATATCTCTTAATCTCTCTTAATGTCTCTTTATCTCCCCTTTTGTTCCTTTATCCCCTCCCCCTTTTCCCAGCTTTATCCTGGCCTTAAATCTATTTGATTTCCGGCTCTTTCCAGTTCTGACGAAAGGTCATCGACCTGAAACGTTAACTCTCTTTCTCTCTCCACGGATGTTGTCTGGCCTGCTGAGTTTTTCCAGCGTTTTCTGTAGCCTCTCAATCTGGCTGTCTGTGGGTGGGAAACACAGGCTTCCCATGCAAATCAGGCTCTGACGGATTTAACGGCAGGGCCTGCGGGAAACCCATTCTCCCAGTTTTCCCGACCTCTTCGGAGCCCCCCTGCCCCCAACCCGCCTTCCTCATTAATTTTCAGCCCTTTGTCAGAGTACATATTCAACTCCGCATAATCTTAAGAAAATGATTCAAAGTTATTTGAAAGAGAACTGTCTCAAGTTACATGGTATGTAAATTTGGCCATTATTTGGATATACAGTGGCTCTTGTAATAGGAATACATGGGACGATGATGTGTTTGGCTCAGTGTGTGTTATTTAGGAAGTGTATTCACAGCATGGAGATGTGCAGAACTAAGGCTAAAGGTTCATATTACAGCCTTACACCAGTTTCTCTGAAATTTGATATGTCATTCTGTGATAGATCTACAGGGACAACACATTATCAGTCAAATCCAAGTGTCCAGCTGGTTGCAACTAAAGATAATTTACATAACAATGTAAGAAAATATAGCAAGATAAGGCCATTTGCCCATCAATCCCATTTACCCAGCAGATCGTGTTCAAGTTTCACTACTAGCAACTCAACAACAACAACTTGTATTTATATAGCGCCTTTAACGTAGTAAAATACTTTACAGGAGTGTAATCAGAAAAAAATATTGACACTGAGCCAAAGAAGGAGCTATTAGGATAGGCTTGGTCAAAGAGGTAGGTTTTAAGGAGCATCTTAAAGGAGGAGAACGAGGTGACGAGGCGGAGAGGTTTAGGGAGGGAATTCCAGAGCTTGGGGCCTAGACAGCTGAAGGCACGGCCGCCAGGAGGGTTGAAGGAAGTTAAGGATGAACAAGAGGCCAGAAGTGGAGGAACGCAGAGGTCTCGGAGGGTTGTAGGCAATGTTCCCTTTATGCTGCGCGGCCACGCAGCCACACAACGCTCTGCAGCTCCCGCGCAATCGGCTTTTAAATAGGAAAAACCGCGCAGGTGCAGTGTTTTGAATGGGCCGCGCAGCCCTTAAAAATGGGTCGCATACCCAAAAAGAAAATGAAAGGGAACATTGGTTTTGGGCTGGAGGAGGTTACAGAGACAGGGAGGGGGCGAAGCTATTTCTATCCAACTCACCAATTCTCCTGAGGAAGTGATGAATCAAAGGGAAAAATTCAAAGATAAAATTGTGAAATCTCTCTTTATCCTCCTCAGGGACCAGATCAAAAACTGAGATATCAGTCTCCCATTACATCTACACTATTCAACCCTAATTGTATTCCATGTGTATAATTTCCATTCTTTCAGTAGCACTGAAATCATCATGTTCTATACGTTAAGGGTACTTGAAACATTTGTGTCCCCAGCGCAGACCAGCAGCATGTCAGGAATTTGTGTGTGTGCTCGCCGCAATTTTCTGCTTATTAAAGGTAGAAAATTGGCAACGAAAAAAATCAATACTTTCCCATTCCTTAGCTTTTAAAGGAAAATAAATGTTATTGAATTGCCTGCTGCTCCTAAGTATAATAAAGACAGATAATTGTACACGTCTGGAGGTCTCTCCGCCCATAGCTGGTGCTGTGTTTTCTGCTTCAGAACTGCTGGTTAGTGGCTGCCTGGCAACAGATATTTTGTGCAGAATTTCTTATCCTATCACGTTATGACATTGTGCCCAATGATATTACGGATGAAGAAATCTACCCTTAATTCACTGCCAGTTTCACTTAACATGGTTACTTCAGCATTGTATTGGTCTCACAGGAAATCACAAACTATCGTTCAGACTACTTTTTCAGACCAAATGTGTTTTAGCGTTCTATTGACTAATCATAGCATTATTTGTAGACTGTGATATGCAATCAAATTCTTAGCTAGACGTTCAGGTCATTGACTATGAATGAGCAGTAAATATAACCTGGATGTTAACCTGGATGTATGTTGATTTAAGGCAGTCGTTGTCAACATTTGTCTAAATGGGGGAAATCACTGCAAACATTGGCACATTCCCAGAGATCCTTGAAAATACTGACTATATCCCAGGGACCCCTGTAAATATTGACATTCTCCCAGGGATTTCCTTTCTTAGTTTATAACAGACAGTGTCAGCTTAACAAAGGAAAATAGTGTTATCATTACAGAATTATTTTCATTATTAGTATAGAGTAACAGCAATAACATGCTAATAAGCCAAAAAATTGAAAAATGCAGATATCTGCTAAAGTAGATAGAAATCTGATGGCCACAGGGATCCCCTGGGATCTCCTCGCAAGCCCCACAAATTCCAGGGGCCCCAGTTTGAAAACGTATGTTGACAGCTCTCGAGGGAGCCCTCCACTACCTAATTGAATATTACTGAATCACAACTTTAACCACACAATTGCTAAGGGCCAGTGAATTTTATACAGGGAAAGCTACCTTTATAAAATACTAACCCTCTCTTATATTTACACGTTCTCTGTCTCTCTCAATCGATAGGTCTGGAACCAGCTCTAAGTAAACTCTTCAACGATCACTAATTCCCAAACCATGCCTGGTCACTTCTCTCTAACTCTGTTTCACTCACAATGGTATCAGTCCTTTCCTACCATCCTATCTCTTTTCACTCATTCTTAGTCATTCCCTCTCACCTTTTATACTGGGACTCAGTCTGTCTCGTTTATTCCTTCTCTCAGTAGCTGCCTAGATAAATAAAGGCCCAATGTTAAGCATGTTGATTTACCTAATTTCAGGCCTGACTGCACCCCTCCACCCAATTCTGCTACAAAATGTTTCCCTAAAGTAACTAAATATCCAACTTTAAAATTGAACATATATTTTATACACATTAAAATGACTTTAATTTGGAAACTATAACAGCATTTGGTATAAATAAAATGCTGGCACTTCACAGAAAAATAAATGATTTGAGCTCATATACAGTAAGCCACAGGCATTGGTTATGATATGATATCTCACATCACTCAGTAGTTTACGCTTCAGTTATGTACCCTTACACTTCAAAGCCATGAGAACAATTAAGCAGACTGTTGGAGATCAAACTGTTCATTGGTAATTTCTTCCAGTTTTGCCAAGGTCCAAACTCAAAACATCAATCTGTCTGTCCTCTCCACAAACGCTGTCTGTCTGTTTCCAGCAGTCTATGTTGTTGTTTCAGTTCACAAATATATTTGTGCAAGAGTCACAAGACTAATTCTTGGTTAGAAATAAATCACCCAGTACTGCGCCAAATGTGTGCCATAGGGGCATAATTTGTTGATTTAATTGTGGCTGAGGGTTTCGAGTCTACAATCATATAAATCTAGAAATGACTGTTTATGATATTACTCTACAAACTTAATGTGTTCATAGATAAGTCATTTGAGACATGACGTGGTAAGCATAGCATGCTTGGGAGAAAAAGGGTGACTTTTATGTCTGTTGTAGACTAATTGATATAGATTGATTGCTATGATTAGTCAACAACACCATTATCAGTGTATCATGTGACCCTGGTCTTTTTCCATCAAGCAATTCCTATGTTTCTATAAAATCCCTCTTCTAGCTACTTTAAAGGAGATGTTAATCTGTTTATCTTAAATGTGTTAACACCTCTGCTAAATCATCAAACAACAGAATATCATCTGAATGCATTGTGTTTGTACACTATTATTGCAAACAGTAATATTCGGGCTATAACGTCTTCCCAATTTGAGGGGAACAATATCAAGCAGCAATGCTTCAAACTGAAGGGCTTCCTGTAGGTCAACACAGTCTAATGCTCTGCACAACTTGGCACATGTTTTGTAGAGAGGGGATGTTGTGATAAGCTTAGGGAGCTTCTCCCTGTTTGGTAAAGTTTGAGGCTAATGTGATTTCTGATATCTATATCAACAGTTCATTGCAGCAAACAGATGAAGCCAGCTGCAAAAGGTCGCAGACTATCCCAGGCCGTCGACAGTCACAGGTGGCAGGAGCCATGGAATCACCTTATTAAGTGTAGCCCTTGTTATACTGCAATTTTCAATTTACATCATTTCTATAAGATCCACCCAAGCAGTAAATTATGCGGTATCAGCTCCAGCTGCTTCAGAATTCAATGTAAATCATGATGTCACCACACCATGCCGTGCACTGAAACTACCAAATGCTCGGAATCAGCCCGACTCCAATCCCTTGGGCAAGTATAGATAGATACTGCATTTGTCTAGCTGAGTTTACAAGGTCATAACACAATGTGTTGACATGCTTCCTCCACATATACAAGCTTGTATACAACACATGACGCAGCATTTATGTGTCTTCACATGTACCGTGTTTCCCACATTATAACAGTGACTACACTTCAACAGGTACTTCACTGCCTGTGTTTGCGCTTTGGGATGTCCTGAAGTCGTGACAGGCACTATCTTTCTTTTACTCCAAGCCTTCAAGAGTGTTGGAGTGCAGCAAGTATAACCCAGCTGGTGTTACGGAGGTGACTCCTTTCAATGCACCTCACTCACACTGGCCAGGGTGTTAAATAAGAGCACCTGGTATATTCATAAGTTACTGAATGTCCCAAAAGGCACAATATCGCGCAGTTCCTACCTTACAATGGTCTGTTGAATAGTATTGAATATTGCCTAATTGATTCCTGCCCGGGTAAAATAGAGGAGATTGAACTTTGAGACAAGGTGATAGATTTTCATCTAGAGCTCCTCAGCATGAGTTCAGCTGGTGGGGGAGGACAATCATGCCGGGAACTGGTTCACTCAAATATGGGTTGATTTGTATTATAATGAAGAGCAAATGACGGATCTTCCAGCATTTGCACCATAAGAGTGCTGGCTGCTAGAAACACTTGTGTGTTCCTGGCATCCAGGACTGCTGGGAGGTGCAGAGAGCTGATCAATCCAACTCACCATCCCCCTGATTTAAAGCATTTCTCAGAGAAATCATCCCTTCTCCTCGACTTGCCCCGAGGTTGCTTGCCACAGCGATCTTCTTCCCTCTCCCTGCCCCGCAAGGCGGGCTTCCTGACAGAGGGGGGAACCTGGCTGGGAGCCCACTGAAAATACACAGATCAGCCTAAGCCTGGAAAAGTGGCTGGTTTCGAGAGCACAGGCATAAGGCAGGCACAAAGCTCACTGTGCCAAAATTATAGCACAGTGAAGGGCCCAAGTTGAGGACTCACCATCCAGAGGATAACAGATATGAGCCCGTGCCCCAACCATGGTGATGCACCATGAGCTGCCAGAAAAAATAACATAAAAAGCAATCAAAGAGGCAAATGAATTTCACTGAACAGCAACATCACTACACAAATTATACCTCACCTACTGCTCAATGTGCTTTAGTCAGACAGATTGGAAGCTTTCTCTGTTCTCCATGTGTTAGATTGTGTTTTCACATTCTCACTTAATGGCACCCTCCTTCTCTCTGTACACATTCAGCCAGAACAAATCAAGCAGATTGCAGCTCAGAGAAGGCCCCTATAGCTCTGTGTCGCTATTACTCCTCCTGAATTTTAAAGACTTTTACAGTTTCAACCTCTTGTATTCGGTTTGTTTGAGACAGTTTGATATTTGCTCGCCAGCAGTTTATACTGGAACTCTCAGGTTGTATGCCATATTAATATTATATTAAGCCCTTGTAAGCAGGATTCACAGTGAGACTTCCTGACTCTGATATAGTTGTTGAATGTGCCTTCTGCTTCTTAGCAAAATCTAAATATAGCTGTGCTATGTTCAGTAAACACACTACTTCAATTTCATTTCAGGATTTGTGTCTTCTTTCCGAGCCTGCCTGACTAGCTGTTGCCACCTCAGTTTACAGGTTTCTAAAATCAAGCTGCATCATGTAGCACATTCCATACACTTGATTAAATATTGACCAGCATTGACCACCTGACAATTGCAGTATCTTTGGGTTTAAAATTCTTCGATATGAAGCATGTCCCAGCACATTACTTTGGAGTTATCAGTTTACATATTTAATTTCATATTATGATAGGAACAGTTTAATAATAGAGTGTAATGAAACGCTCCACTGTCCCTTAATGTCAAAACATCAATTTACACAGATGAACCTCACCATTACTAACAGGAGTGGGCTGTGTTGTGAGCACGCTGTAGCAGTTTTGATTTCATAATCCACCAAAGCCAAGCTTGGGTGGTTTATAAATTCAACAGAATCCTGGATAGAGTGTAACACTTAATTTTATTCTTTAATAACTTTTCAGTTTTCTCACCTTCTCTCCCAAAGATGCTACTAAAGGTACCAACAGTCTTCCAGCTACACCTCCAAAGTGGTCAGCCTACATGTGTGAGCTTAGTCAGTGAGCATCAGCAGGCTATTCAACTGCTGGGTCATCAGAGCTAAGCCTGATCCTGTCATCACCGAAGACCTACACATGTACATCTTCCAGCAGGATTTACTGAATAGTGATCAAGAGTAGGAACACCGACTGACCCTTCCTCCATACTCCCACCCTCCACTCCCCGCCCGCTTGGGACACTGAGATTAATGGTAGTGCCCCCAATACTGCCCTAGCTGAGATCTGAGATTAAACCTAGCATCTTTCTGGTTGGTATGGCTCAGTACCACATGACACAGAGCTATTGCCAACAGAATATCCACAATACTTTCCCAATCAAGGTGGTTCATTCCCAACTCGATGATGGGTAGAGATGACTTCCTGTCACCTTTATCTTTCCTGCCTGTGTGACAGCACACAGGCTTTCCTCGGTTCTGGTCCAGCCAAAATTGGAAACCTGTCACATTTAAAATCATGAGCATCGCCCCAGATCCTGATAGTCTGAGGGAGAGTACATTAATACACCATTTTGGGCATCACTAGACCCACCTTGTTACGTGCTTTTGATAGAATGGCGTTAAATGAATAACAAAGTTCATTCTCTCGGAAACATGTACTAGCATTATCCAGAAGGCATTGTCACCACTAAACCACAGTCTCTTTGAGCTCTGCTGTGTGTTCTTATTAAGTCCTTTTGTTTGGCAAATAATGCATTGCTCTTCAATCTTAACCTCCTCAAACTGGTAAAGCAAAATGTGCTTTTTTGCAAAATAGTTCTGGGATTAGGGCATATTATATGATTTGCTGTACAATAGTGAAAGCATGGGGGGTATTTTAACCTTAAAAAAATGGATGGTTTTGGAGCATGGGGGTAGTTAAACTGATAAAAATCGGAATCCAGACCTGAACCTGCCCACTTCCGGTTTTAACGGAGATAGAATGGGATCATGCAGCCAACCCGCTGCCAGGAGGTAGGACGTCAATTAAAATATTATAATGAGGCTGGAAGCCTCTTCTTTAACCTCCATTTTTTTGTTAACTGTTGCTGGTTGGGTTTTACACAATTCGTAAAACCCGGCAGTTATAGCAAGGCGAGGACTGCTGCATCCAAGAGGTAAGTGCCTTTATACCTACCTCCTGGATCCAGGGTCCCTGCCTAACCCACCCCCTGCGATCGTAGACCCCCTCACGAGGCCTCTGATTGCCTTCCTGGACACACCCCACCCCCCACGATCAGCATGAGGCTGGCCACGATCCTCCAGTGCCCGGCCTGGATCTCGCCCCCCCCCCACCCCACCACCACCGATTCAGCTGACGGCCTCCGATCTTCATCCCCACACTTCCCCAGCCGCCCCCCCCCAACCGATGAGCCACAGGCCCCGATCTCCCCCCACCCCCCTCCCCCGAAGAGCCGCAGGCCCCGATCTTCCCCCCCCCACCTCGATGAGCCACAGACCCCCCATATTCCTCTCACCCCCCCCGATCCTCCGGAGGCTGGCACTGACCCCCACCAGATCCCTCCCTCCCTCCTCTGTGCGACCTGGTGCCGCAGGCCTACCCGCCCACAGCCAACCAGCCTCTCCATCTGGCTGGCTGCGGGTGGGAAACAGGCTTCAGATGCAAATCAGGCCTTGCCATTAAAGTCGACAGGGCCTGTGGGAAACCCGTTCTCCCGGGTTTCCCGCCCACATCGAAGCCCCCCCCCCACCGCCCCCAATCCACCTTCCCCATGAAAATCCAGCCCATTAATTTTGCTCATTTTATAAAATCACACTAAAACGTTTATTTTAATTCTGTGTAAAACTCTATGTTAAACAATATTAACCCCCCCCCCCCCAAGCCGCAATCTCCGGCCTTCCCCCTCCTATGACAGCTTCTCTCTCCCCACCCCCAGCCCCAATCTCCAGCCTTCCCTCCTCTTGACTGCCAGGGACTGTCCCCAAGGGTCCCAGCTGCAGCTTCCTGCCGTCAGTTTTCCTGCCCAGCAGCCTCTCAATTTGGCCGGCTGCCGAGCAGGAGACGGAAGAAAATAATTATAATGAGATACTGCCATTAAATTTGACAGGGCCTCCATATCCCCAGCATCGACACATTCCCCGGCTGTTATCACCCACCCCCTGCACCCTCCCCGTTAATATTCCTAAAATTGGTGACCAATTATACCTATGTATCACAACACATAAATTAATCCTTTAAATATTTTTTTTATAGCTTGCAACATATTTGAAATTATGTAATAGTTAAAGGAAAAACAAATAAATAACAGATATTTTATGGTGATTTGGTTTAGAAGCACTGAGAGTACATAAGAACAATAAGAACATAAGTAATAGGAGCAGGAATAGACCATACGGCCCTTCAAGCCTGCTCCACCATTCAATAATATCATGGCTGATCTTCGACCTCAACTCCACTTTCCCGCCCGATCCCCATATCCCTAGCATCCAAAAATCTATCTATCTCAGCCTTGAATATACTCAACGACTCAGCATCCACAGTAAAGGTGAAGAAACCTATAACAACAAAGAAAATAAGATAGTAAGCACTCAGTACTGAAAGGGTTAAATAATAATGTCTGTATAATAAATGTGGCCAAAAAACTAAAAGGTGATCTGACATTAGAGTGAGCTTTAAGATCATCCAAATTCAATGAATAGCAATCTACAGAAAATCAGTAATAAACTATTTAGAGCAAACAACTCACTGAACCTGTTAGTTTGGAAACAACACACTAATTTAAACAAATCTGAGCTTTTTCTAAACCTAAGGCATGCTACTTTTGTTTTAAAGATATATTTACCTCAATCTTTGTTAAGAGATCTTGCAGCTCCCCTGATTCATTCATTGACAATATTTTCTCTGCACCCTGTTAGCAAATAAATGCACAATAGCACTAAGAGAAACTTCACATCAAATCCCCCAAATTAAAGAGCATTGAACATTTATTTAAAAATTAAACTAATATAGCTTTTCTTCATAGTACACATCAAGTCACTGACAAATTAGTATTTTAGATTATTGGCAAGACAATTAAAATATTCTTAAGTGTACATTTTTCCCCCAAAAATTTTTCCCTTGTGGCCCCTCCCTCCTTCCTCCTGAAGGCAATGATTGTCGCTGAGATATAGGCCTAGAAATTGGAGGTGTTAGCGCTGGTCGTTAAGGCCCGTTTTGTTGAAAAAAATGGCGGCCACCTCACTTCTGCCCACTTCCGGTGGGTCCCGCGGCGGCTGTTCTTTTTCGGCAGGTCGGCAACGCTGCCATTGCCTGCGTGTGTGGAAAGTATTTTAATTAGTAGGAGCGTGACGTCAATCGCTCATGCATTTTGGAGCTCGCCACTCCCCTTACCACCCTCTCCAAAGCACGCCCGTGCGTGCTGCTGTTGACAGCGCGGAGAGGTGGGAGAAAGCGGTGGTGAGCTACAACCCATACTGTAAACAGCTGCTGGGATAACTTAACCATGGAGAGCTATTGGAGTGAAAACTGCTTCCACTGAGATGTATCAAATCTCCCCCCTGGTCAGTCAAACATAACATGAGGTACTTTTAAAATAAACTGTACTACAGTTGTAATAATCTCAAGGAAAAATTCAAAGCTGCATTTACTTCAATTTTATACATTGGGGTTTTGAAGATTAGGAACTGATAAAATGATATGCAAAGTTTGGAAGTCTGCTTTTAAAAGGCTTGACTGTATATTCTCACCAAGAGTTCTTCAAAAGGCTGCTGTTGTTCAAAATTTAATTGAACTCTCTGCTGCATCATTTACACCAGTAAACTCCTGACCAAGAGTTCATGTTCCCCTTTTTTAAAATTTCTTTCCATTGATGTGTCATGCAACGGTTTAAGGACATCTGTGCCACAGTCTTTATGTGGTGTTTCCAGAAGTCCCTCCAGATCTGAGCCTGTGCTTGAAGAGCCACTCACCAGGGAGTGAATGCCCTCTGCGATCTGCAGGCTAGTGCACTGCCACTGCTAGCAGCAAGACAGTGCATCCCCATCCCCCTCCCCCTCCCCCTCCAGAACCATGGTGGAGCACAAACCCCCACACAGCAGCCATCTGGGTGACAGATCTGTGGAGCTATGGCAGCCAGCGAAGGTGGGAGTACCAGACAGTCTGGCACTCATTTGTGGACCCCACACAAGACCCAGAGAACTGTCCATGCAAGTGAGAGGGGAGCTGTGGACAAACAAATGCCTCGTGATGTGCCACAGTGCACAATGCTCCAACCCTGCAAGGGCCATCAGCAGACTCGATAGCAAAACCTGGAGCCATCACCAAATGCTCCGACACAGCACATTGCCCGAGAATGCCGCACCGAGCCTTCAGATGCGATCTTTGGCCTCCTGCTGAGGTTAGCACCGTAACGAGCGTGTTGCCCACAGATTCTCTGCTCCGCTGATGTAAACTAGCAGGCAGCACCAAAATATCGGTGCTGCCTGCCCTCTTTCTGCGGGTAGCTGTTAGCCATGGCCGGCGCTGACGCAGGTTTCCGGCCTACTCGAATTTCTAGGCCATAGTTTTGCTGGTACTTTACCCCACGCTATTGGTACAAGCCAAGGCGGAGTATGTCAACACGTTGTTTGACTGTGGGACTATCACAATCAAACTTGGTGCTGTCTTCGCTGGGCAATTTCTAGCAGCAATCAGTGGATTGTGATGTGATTGTGAATCCTACATTTTGTTCCCTTTCTAACTCTGGCATGTTGAGGCCAGTTGTCACATTCTAACTGCTGCGCTGCCTGCGCTCAACTAATGCAGCAAGGGCCAGGGATCAAGATGAAGATTATAATAATCGGAATTTCTGTATTGCATTTATTCAGATATCTTGCCAGTTGTACAGTTAAGCATTATTTATCTATGCTACAAGTTGTAGTAATCAGTGGGCCGTATTTTCCAATCGGTCCCAGCGTGCGGAGACCTCCGATCTGGAAAAAATCTACGGACTTACCTGAGGGCTCCCAAGGTGCATATAGTTCTGATCCTGGACCTCTCCAACTCCAAGTGCGCAGGGCCTACATATCCCAGGGGCGCATGCGGTTCGCAAGCGTCCCTGGGATCACGTGGGCCATGGGGAGCTAATCAAAGAAGGAAATCTCCCTTCATACACTTGACAGATAGACCTGTCAAATATATGAATGGAGATTACCCCAAAAACACTTTAAAACATTAAAAAAAAAAATTTTAATCACATTTTTAAAATGAGTTGAAATTACAATAAATTAAATATTTTAAGCAAAAATTAAATTTTTTGAAAAAAATATTTAAAGTTTTTTACGGGGCTAAAAATAAACTTACCTTTTCTAAAAGTATTTTTAAATGATAAATCAGTGGAAAAAAAATTTTTCTTTTTACTTTTTTTCAACTCTTATCCTGGTAAAAGCAGGCCTTACGCCTGCTTTTACCAGGCGTAAGAAATCTAAGGGTTTTCTGCAGGCGGAGGTTCTCCAGAAAGCGGAACTATCCGCCCGCAGAGGCCCTTCTCCAGGGCAGGCGTCCGATCTGTCAAGACCATTCTTGACAGATTGGAAATGCTGGTTTTCAGCTCATGTGCTGTGCATGCCTGAAACCGGCATTTCCGATGTCCCTATGGGTGTGTACACAGCTCGTACACACCCGTAGGGATCGGAATATCGGCCCAGTACTGCAAAAGGCCATTTTTACTTGTTTGAGAATCTTAATTTGGTCAATTATTTTATATGCAGTTTTTGTAAGACATTTTAAGAACAAATGAAAGCACAAAATTGTGCCATCTCCACATGCTGAGCCCATTCCCTCCACCGACATCATTTTGATCAGTATTTTAGTTTGTTATTTCCTGCTGTCTTGCTTCATTATAGCTGGCTGCTAACTGTGCTGTAAACAGCTTTTGCAAATTAAGTGCAAATGGGCCAGAATTATTTTCCTCTGAATTTCCCTCCCAGTGTGAAAGTGAATGGCTGCTGCTTCGAGCCTCCTCACAAAGCCCAAAGTGGGTTGGGAACTACCCGGGTGAGGGGAGTTATCAGAGAGCCAGTGCGCCTTCTACACTCCATAGCACAGCACTTTAAACCTCTCATTTCCTTATTTTCATTTGGAATATTACCTGCATCTGTGTTTAAAGGGCCCACATTACCCATGACTACCCTTTTTCTTCTAATATAATTTTAAAACTTTTTGTGTTAATCTTGATATCTCTCGCAAGTTTCTTTTAGTATTCCTTTTCCTGTAACACTGCTCTACTTACATCACGAATGCTCTGAATACAACCAGACAAACAATGGCGGTAAAATGTCATTGAGTGATATTTTTTAGCATGCTGGTTAATATAGTCATTTAAAATTTCTATGAATGTTATTTTAACAAAGTTATTTCTAGATTTTGGTAAGGCTAAATTAATGGGATGAGACTGGCGATAGCAAACTGGTCAAAACTGTTATCGGGTAAAACTACAGATAAAAAATGTGGGAGGTGTTCAAAAAAGAGTTTAGCTTAATACAAGATATACCCATAAGGGAATAAAACAGCCATGTTTGACAAAAGAGGTGAGATAACATAAAACGAAAGGAAAGAGCACACAAAGGTGTAAAGAATAGTGTAAATTCATGAAACTGGGATAGATATAAACAACAGAAAAGGAAGACAAAATAGATAGTAAGAACTGCAGAAAAAGGAATATGAAAATAAACTTGCGAGAGATATCAAGATTAACACATAAAGTTATTACAATTATATTAGAAGAAAAAGGGTAGTCAAGGGTAATGTGGGCCCTTTAAAAACAGATGCAGGTAATATTCCAAATGAAAATAAGGAAATGGCAGACTTGTTGAATAATTACTTTGTGTCGGTCTTCACAGTAGAGGAAGAGGATAATATACCAGACATTCCAGGGAAATTAATAATGAATCAAGGATTGAAACTCACTAAAGTTAACATAAGCAAAAAAACAGTATTAGAAAAATAATGGCACTAAAGATTGACAAATCCCCAGGACCTGCAAGTTTCCACCCCACAGTTTTAAAGGAAGTAGGTGAGGAAATTGCAGATGCTTTAGCCATAAGCTTGCAAAGCTCTCTCGATTCACTAATTGCCCCTTTAGATTGGAAATCTGCAAATGTAACTCCATTATTTAAGAAAGGTGATAGAGAGAAACCATGAAATTATAGACCTGTAAGTCTAATATCTGCAGTGGGGAAGTTATTAGAATCTATAAGGACAGAGTGACTGAGCACTTAGAGAAAATTGAGCTGATTAGAGAGAGTCAACATGGATTTGTCTAACGAACCTAATTTAACTTTTTGAGGAAGTAACCAAAGTGGTAGAGAGGGGAATGTCTATGGATGTAGTTTATATGGACTTCCAGAAGACATTCGATAAGGTTCCGCATAAGAGACTGTTAGCTAAAATTAAAGTTCATAGAATTGACCTGATTAGTAGATTGGTTAGGCGGTAGAAGACAGAGAGTGGGGATAATGGGTATGTACTTGAATTGGAAGGAAGTAACTAGTGGTGTCCCAGGATCTGTGCTGGGGCCTCAACTCTTTATTATATTTATTAATGACTTAGATAACACAATAGAGAGCCATATATCCAAGTTTGCCGATGACACAAAGATTGGTGGCATAGTAAGTAGTGTAGACGGGAGCATAACATCACAAAGAGAAGTTGATAGATTCAGTGAGTGAGCAAAACTGTGGCAGTTGGATTTCAACACAGGTAAGTGTGAGGTCATCCATTTTGGATCAAAAAAGGATAGATCCGAGTATTTTTTAAATGGTGAAAAGCTAGGAACAGTGACGGTCCAAATTTAGGGGTCCATGTACAAAGTTCACTAAAATGTAGTGGTCAGCAATGTTCCCTCTAATTTTTTTTCAAGTGCGGTCCTTCCAGTGGCAACAGCTTATGATCGGCTTGTGCGGGATCTCCCGATTGATGCGTGGCCGCACGCCCGCACACCTTAGGAGGAACATTGGTTGTCAGGCATGAAAAATAATCACAAAGCCTAATGGAATGTTAGCCTTTATAACTAGAGGGCTAGAATATAAAGGGGAGGAAGTTTTGCTGCAGCTGTACAAAGCCCTGGTTTGACCACATCTGGAGTACTGTGTACAGTTCTGGGCACCACACCTTAGAAAGGATATATTGACCTTGGAATGGGGTGTAGTGTAGATTCACTAGGGTCTAAGGGTTAGATTATGTAGAGAGATTACATAAACTAGGTTTACATAAATTATCCTCTCCCGAATCCATTCTTATCTACCCAGTTGTAGCCAGAGAATCACCTGCAATGGCTTTTCTTCCCACTCCTGCATCGTTACCTCAAGTGTGCCCCAAGGATCTACCTTTGGCCCCTCCTATTTCTCATCTACATGCTGCCCCTCGGCAACATCATCCGAAAACACAGCATCAGTTTCCACATGTACGCTGACGACACCCAGCTCTTCCTCACCACCACCTTTCACAAACCCTCCACTGTCTCTAAAATTGTCAAACTGCTTGTCCAACATCCAGTATTGGATGAGCAGAAATTTCCTCCAACTAAATATTTGGAAGACCGAAGACATTGGCCAGAATTTTCTCCAGGTAGGCAAGCTGTGGGTGTGAGGCCTCTGAGGCGGGCGGGAAACCCGGGAGGAGGCCGGGATTCCTGCAGACCCTGCCGACTTTAATTGCTCGTCTCCGCCCCTGCCTCAGCTCATCTGCTGCTGAAACCCTCATCCATGCCTTTGTTACCTCTAGACTTGACTATTTCAACGCACTCCTGGCTGGCCTCCCACATTCTACCCTCCATAAACTTGAGGTCATCCAAAACTCGGCTGCCCGTGTCCTAATTCGCACTCCCGCTCACCCCTCTCCCTTGTGCTCGCTGACCTACATTGGCTCCCAGTTAAGCAACGCCTCGATTTAAAAATTCTCATCCTTGTTTTCAAATCCCTCCATGGCCTCGCCCCTCCCCATCTCTGTAAACTCCTCCAGCCCCATAACCCCCCCGAGATATCTGCGCTCCTCTAATTCTGCCCTCTTCAGCATCCCTGATTATAAAAGCTTGTGATTTCAAATAAAACTGTTGGACTATAACCTGGTGTTGTGCGACCTCTCAATTTTGTCCACCCCAGTCCAACACCGGCATCTCCGCATTATAATCATTCAAACATTGGTGGCCGTGCTTTCTGTTGCCTAGACACTAAGCTCTGGAATTGCCTGCCTAAACCTCTCCACCTTTCTACCTCTCTTTCCTCCTTTAAGACGCTCCTTAAAACCTACCCCTTTGACCAAGCTTTTGGTCATCTGCCCTAATTTCTTCTTATGTGGCTCGGTGTCAAATTTTTGTCTTATAACACACCTGTGAAGCACCTTAGGACATTTTACTACGTTAACGGCACTATATAAATACACGCTGTTGTTGTTGAGTCTCACTCAAAGATCTCTTGTTTCCCTCATTGCAGAAGAAGAGAACATAGAACACCCTGGGGAAGCAGTGAACCGGTGGTGCCCCTCCACTCACGACACCGCTGACTTCAGCAGAGGAAGAGGCGCTGGAGATAAGCAGAGTTGCGGAGCTGCTGGCGGTGGGAGATGGAGAGAGGGGGAACTCCCAGCTACCTGATAACAGAATTAGATATCACACAGCCACATGGCATACAACAGTCACTCATGTTGACTTGATGTCAACAGCCAGTGAAATATGATCATGTGCATAGTGCTACCTTAAAACATTCTTATCAGAACAGTTCTAATTCATGTCTTTACTCTCCCATAGGCCCATCAAGTGCCCCCCCACCCCCACTGTCCAGCCAGAGGAGGAAGACGACTCTTCAGAGGAGGTCACGGACTCTGAGGGTGCACTGTCACCAGACCCATGCACACCAAGCACCAGCGCAGATACACACACGTTGGTGGGTCCAGTAAGAGAGAGAGAGTAGTGTTGTCACCTGGTGTCTCAAAGATTACATTTGAGCAAGAGCAGATGGTGCAAACAGAGACAACAATGGAGAGTCCTCGTCGGAGGGTGCAGGATGCTCCAAGCTCTGCTCAGCTGGATGTAGATGCTGAACCTCAGGGGCCATCGACAAAGCGGATGATTCTTGAGGATGACCAGAAAATGCGGGAGGCTCTAGCAGCTTTTCCAGCCGCGATGTGATAGATTGCAGGGAGAATGGAGGAGTCCATCTTCAGCATGACCAGCAAGATGTCGCAGGCCATGGCTACGATGTGTTCGTCCATGGAAAGTGTGGCCACCTGCATGGAGCATCAAATGCGCCAGTTGAACGAGTGCATGCTTTCTGTGAACAACAGCTTGCAGACTCTGATTGCAGCCTCATCTAGGATGGATAGAAACCTAGATTTGGCCATTCATCACCCCACTGATGTCCAGCAAAGTGCTGTCCAGCTCCGTGCTAGCAGGGAAGTGCGGGTAGCCCATGAGAGGGATGATGGTGAGAGGGGACATGGAAGTGGGGACTCTGCTCAAAGCGCTCACACTTCTCCTCAGTTGCCCCCCCCCCCTCCTCAGTCAGAGCCCCACATGCTGCCTCAGATCCCGATGGCCGAGTCTACCCCTGCACAGGTTCAGGAGGAGCAGTCTTTGGCAGGGCCCTCACAGGCTTCAAAACCCAGAAGACATCCGCCAAATGTGTCGAAACAGTCAGAGCAGGGAAGTGAGCAGCCTGCCTCTACCTCTGCTGAAGCCATAGGGGTTGCACGGCATAGGAGTTGAATGAAGAGAAAGATGACACAATTGACATGGGCGTGTTATAAAATGTCAGATGGTTAAGTTTCTGTTGAATTTATGAGCCCCATTTTCCTGTCTTGTCCATTTTTGCCTGCTGCCTGGCAAGTGGCCTTGTCAGCTGAAGTCAATGGTAAGACATTACTTAACCTCGAGCGATGTGTGTGTGTGACAGAAATGGTTCAGTCAATTTAGGACAGCTTTGTGGTGGTGGTGGGAGGGGGAGGTGGTTCAGCATCTGGGTGCCATATGGGTGCTCTGATGCAATTTAGCTAAATCCTGCCATTATGAGGCCATCCTGGGCCTCCCGGGCAGCAATGAGCGCAGCTGCTGGTGCCATGTCCACCTCCTCCTCCTTCTCCTCTTCGTGTTCCTCCTGCTCCTCCTCCTCATACTTCTCCTCCAAAGAGGCTCTGCGCCTTGCTCCTCCTGCAGCTCCAATCCTCACCACTGCGCTAAGTTGTGCAGAGTGCATCATTCCACGATTATTCCGGAGACCCTGGCTGGTGTGTATTACAGAGCTTCTCCAGAACTGTCCAGGCATCTGAAGTGCATCTTCAGCATCCTGATTGCTTGCTCTATTACACATCTCAGCGTCATCTGGCTTTGATTGTAGCGCTCTTCAGCCTCATTGCTTGGCCTCTTCAAGGGTGTCATCAGCCATGTCTTCAACGGATACGACTTGTCTCCAAGCAGCCAGCCTGGCCGGAGGTGCAAAGAGGGTGGACTGGCGCAGGTTGAATGAATCATCACAGCTCCCTGGGAATCTGGCACACACATGCATGATGATCTTTTTGTAGTTGCAGACGAGCTGCACATCCCTGGAAGGAGTCTGAGGTGAAGACATTGAGGGTGGTGGTGACTTTGACAGCCACTGGTAATGCATGTCCACCAGGTCCACTTGGCAGCAGGTCTTCTTCCAGCAGGCTACAAATGTCTGCCACAACCTGACGTGATACCCTGCGCCTCCTGAGGCACTGCTGTTCAGTCATGTCCAGGAAGCTGATATTCGTTCATGGGATCTGGGCGTTGCTGGCAAGGCCAGCATTTATTGCCCATCCCTAGTTGCCCTTGAGAAGGTGGTGGTGAGCCGCCTTCTTGAACTGCTGCAGTCCGTGTGGTGATGGTACTCCCACAGTGCTGTTAAGTAGGGAGTTCCAGGATTTTGACCCAGCGACGATGAAGGATCGGCGATATACTTCTAGGTCAGGATCGTGTGTGACTTGGAGGGGAACTTGGAGGTGGTGGTGTTCCCATGTGTCTGCTGCCCTTGTCCTTCTAGGTGGAAGAGGTCGTGGGTTTGGGAGGTGCTGCTAAAGAAGCCTTGGCGAGTTGCTGCAGTGCATCTTGTAGATGGTACACACTGCAGCCATGGTACGCCGGTGGTGGAGGGAATGAATGTTTAAGGTGGTGGATGGGGTGCCAATCAAGCGGGCTGCTTTGTCCTGGATGGTGTCGAGCTTCTTGAGTGTTGTTGGAGCTGCACTCATCCAGGCAAGTGGAGAGTATTTCATCACACTCCTTACTTGTGCCTTGTAGATGGTGGAAAGGCTTTGGGGAGTCAGGAGGTGAGACACTCGCCGTAGAATACCTAGCCTCTGACCTACTCTTGTTGCCACAGTATTTATGTGGCTGGTCCAGTTAAGTTTCTGGTTAATGGTGACCCCCAGAATGTTGATAGTGGGGGATTCGGCGATGGTAATGCCATTGAATGTCAAGGGGAGGTGGTTAGACTCTCGCTTGTTGGAGATAGTCATTGCCTGGCACTTCTGTGGCGCGAATGTTACCTGCCACTTATCAGCCCAAGCCTGAACGTCGTCCAGGTCTTGTTGCATGCGGGCATGGACTGCTTCATTATCTGAGGAATTGTGAATGGCACTGAACACTGTGTAGTCATCAGCGAACATCCCCATTTCTGACCTTATGTTGGAGGGAAGGTCATTGATGAAGCAGCTGAAGATGGCTGGGCCTAGGACACTGCCCTGAGGAACTCCTGCAGCGATGTCCTGTGGCTGTGATGATTGACTTTCAACCACCACAACCATTGTTAGGTTATCGCCACCTGCGAGCTGCACCCCTGCGCTCATCCCCTCTCTCCAGTAGAGCGGCAGGTCGGTGAGGAGAAGGCTGCTGCTCCTGCTGGTGTTGCTGGTGTTGTTGCTGCTGGGGCTCATCTTGGTCCGAATCTGAGGTCTAAGGTGAGACAGCATAAGCGGCACCCATGGTGATCCAATAGATGCCAGGTAAAGTGGAGATCAGAGGCACAATCCTCCAATGTAGTGAGAGTGACTTCTGTAGTTGTAGAAATCACCTGCAAACTCCTGAAAGCAAACTCTCAGAACAAGTGGTGTCAGCAAGAGCCTTTCCCTTAGGCAAGGAAGCAGGTGTGAGGTCTGAGTGTTTAAATGATTTTGTATTAACTGTCAATTGTTCAACTCCCACAATGGCCCCTCTGCTCTTGCCTTGCTTTCACTGGCAAGGTTCAGCAAGCCCAGGAATCCCGTGGACAGCCAGTAAAAGCTGCAACATCAGGTAAAAAAAGGTTGTTAATAGCCTCTTAATGAGCGCTAAGCTGCTTTAATTATGTCAGCCGCCTCTCCCGAGGTGGCCTCTCGCGCGCTGCATCAGCGGGTTAAAGCCGGCTTCCCGACGCGCTGTCACTTTCAGCGCTTTTAACTGCCCACCCGCTCGCAAATCCGCACACTCTTTAAACTAAAAATTCAGCCCACCTGTGTTACCATTGGACTTGACTATTCCAACGTATTCCCACATTCCACCCTCCGTAAACTTGGTCAAAACCTACCTCTTTGACCAAAACTCTATAGCCCGTGTCCTAACTCGCACCAGGTCCCCTTCACCCATCACCCCTGTGCTCGCTGACCTACATTGGCTCCCAGTTAACCAACACCTCGATTTTAAAATTCTCATCCTTGTTTTCAAGTCCCTCCATGGCCTCGCCCCTCCCTATCTCTGTAATCTCCTCCAGCCCCACAACCCCCCCGAGATATCTGCGCTCCTCTAATTCTGGCCTCTTGAGCTTCCCTGATTTTAATTGCTCCATCATTGTCGGCCGCGCCTTCCACTGCCAAGGCCCTAAACTCGGAACTTCCCTCGCTAAACATCTCCCTGTACCTCTCTTTCCTCCTTTAAGACGCTCCTTACAACCTACCTGTCATCTGCCCTAATATCTCCTTATGTGGCTTGGTGTCAGATTTTATTTGATAACGCTCCTGTGAAGTGCCTGGGGACATTTTGTTATGTAAATACAAGTTTTGGTTGTTGTTGTATTTCCTGGAATATCGAAGGTCAAGAGGTGATTTGATTGAGGGTTTTAGGATTTTGAAAGGAATTGAAGGCATAGATAGAAACTTTTTCCACTGATGGGGGAGCCTAGGACAAGGGGACATAACCTTAAAATCAGAGCTCGTTCATTCAGGAGAGAAGTTAGGAAACACTTCTTCACACAAATAATGCAGAACTCTTCCCCCACAAAAGTCAGTAGATGCTAGCTCAATTAATAATTTTAAATCTGTGATAAATAGATTGCTGCTGTGCAAGGGTAGTAAGGAATAAGGAGCCAAGGCGGGTGGATGGAGTTAGGATACAGATCATCCATCATCTCATTGAATAGCGGAACATGCTCAAGGGGCCGAATGGCACAAAGAAGTATACTAAGCTACAAAGAAGTATACTAAGAATAAAAGTGGGCGGAACACCCAGCATCAACCTAGGCACTGGACACGACAATGGCACACGAAGCCCAGTCGACCCTGCAAAGTCCTCCTCACCAATTCTGGGGACTTGTGCCAAAATTGGGAGAGCTGTCCCACAGACTATTCAACAACCTAACATAGTTATACACACAGAATGATACCTTTCAACCAACGTCCAAGACGCCTCCATTACCATCCCTAGGTATGTCCTGTCCCACCGGCAGAACAGACCCACCAGAGGAGGCAGCACAGTTGTATACAGTCAGGAGGGAGTTCTCAGCATTGACTCAGGACCCCATGAAGTCTCATGGCATCAGGTCAAACATGCCAAGGAAACCTTCTGCAGATTACCACCTACCACCCTCCCTCAGCTGATGAATCAGTACCCCTCCATGTTGATCACCACTTGGAAGAAGCACTGAGAGCAGCAAGGGCACAGAATGTACTCTGGGTGGGGGACAGCAATGTCCATCACCAAGAGTTCCTCGGTAGCACCACTACTGACCAAGCTGGCAAAGTCCTGAAGGATATAACTGCCATGACTGGGCCTGCAGCAGGCCCAACCATCTTCAACTGCTTCATCAATGACCTTCCCTCCAACATAAGGTCTGAAATGGGGATGTTCGCTGATGACTGCACAGTGTTCAGCACCATTCATAACTCCTCAGATAATGAAGGCAGTCCATGCGTGCATGCAGCAAGACCTGGATGATGTTCAGGCTTGGGTTGATAAGTGGTAGGTAACATTCATGCCACACAAGTGCCAGGCAATGACTAACTCCAACAAGCGAGAGTCTAACCACCTCCCCTTGACATTCAACGGCATTATCATCGCCGAATCCCCCACCATCAACATCCTCGGGGTCACCATTGACCAGAAACTGAACTGGACCAGCCACATAAATACTGTGGCAACAAGAGCAGGTCAGAAGCTAGGTATTCTGCAGCGAGTGTCTCACCTCCTGACTCCCCAAAGCCTTTCCACCATCTACAAGGCACAAGTAAGGAGTGTGATGGAATACTCTCCACTTGCCTGGATGAGTGCAGCTCCAACAACACTCAGGAAGCTCAACACCATCCAGGACAAAGCAGCCTGCTTGATTGGCACCCCATCCACCACCATTAAATATTTGACTTTTAGATGACATTTATGTTGAAATTCATCCTTTAATTCCGAAAGAACCACAAGTAAACCTGGTAATAAGTTAAATAAATAAATCTTACTTTACTTTAGCTTTTTTTAATTGAGCAAATACTTAAGCAAGAGTGGGATCTCCACGTCAAATCTTCAAATTTTGCTGACCCCATGGGCTGAAGTTCAAGGCAGACCAGTCCAACAGGAGCCTGGCCAGCGGCATTTCTTTGTAAAATGTTTCAGATCCTTAGAGATTTCTCTGTCAATATTGAACACATGAAGCAGCTGGAGGTATCTGTTTAAATAATATATATTCTTTTTCAATATAAAAATAGCAAAGACAAATATCTACCTCGGCAGCTAGAAATCTCAGCATTGTGTTGATGAAAGTTTGAGTGTTTTTATCTAATAAAGTTGTCTGTAAGTGTTGATGTAAATTCTGTAATTCGTTGACTATTATGTTTTCAGAAGTTTGAATGACAAACACAGCTTTCACTGACTACGTATATTGACCCAAAATTTGCGATCGGAGGCTTCCAACCTGTAAAAAATCTACGAATTTACCTGGTGGTCCGGGAGGTACAGAAACTCGCGGTCCGGGTCTCTCCAGGTACGTGCGGGCAGAGGCCCACGTATCTCGGGGCGCAGGCGGTTCGCAAGCGCCCCTGGGATCACATGGGCCAGCCCAACCAATAAAAGAGGGAATCCCCATTCATACTTATGGGAGTTTCTTACATACAGAGCTCCCATAGTATGAATGTGGATCACTTAAAAAATACACAAAGACATGAAATAAGGTTTTTTTTTAAATTACATATTTAAAATTAATTAAAATGCCATTTAATTAAATATTTTAAACAAAAATGAAAAAAAATTATGGGGGAAAAATTGAGTCGCGCCCCCTTTGGGGCGTTAACTTCGGCGGGGCGCTACTTTTAGGACCCCGAAAAAATTAGCGCCCCCGTGGCCAAAATTCATCGGTAGCGCCCCAAGAGGGAAGCAGGACGCTACTAAAAGCGCCCCGCCTCCCTCTTGGGGCGCTGCGAGGGAATATAACGGTGCTACGTGGCGCTGCGGCACATCACTCCACGGTACATCAGGCCTTCCTCCCCTTCTTAAAGGGGCGGGGCCTTGCGCAGCACGACCCGGGGCCCAGCTGGGCCACCAGGGATCGGAGTGCCGGCAAAAGACCCCAGAACTCCGCGGGGAGGCTGAAGAGGAGGCCGGGGATGGCAACGGAGGCAGCAACAAAAATGGGCGCCCGGCACCTCGCCTTTAATTAGCGCCACCCCGGCCGCAGGTAGGCTCCCCTGACCCCATAGGACATAGCGTCCGGCGGTAATTCAGAGGGCGCTACCGAAGTTCGCGGCCGGGGCGTGAGCAGGGCGCTGCGCACGGTGATGACGTCATCGGTGGCGGCGCAGCGCCACGGAGCGCTAACGGTTACCGCCGCTGCTAACCTCCCACTGAATTTCGCGGGAGGCGTTGACTGCGCCGCGCCCGAGCGCTAGTTGCTTTGCGCCCCGTTAGCGCCCTCTTAGGGTGCTAACGGGAGGCACAAAGCAACCGAATTTTTCCCCCTATATGTTTTAACGGGGCTAAAAATAAACTTACCTTATTGGACAGGGTTTTTAATGTATAAATGAGTGATAACATTTTATTTTTCTATTTTTTAAAACTCTTATGCTGGTAAAAGCAGGCCTTACACCTACTTTTACCAGCCGTAAGAATTTCACAGGCATTCAGCGGGCGGAAGTTGTGCAAATAGCGCCACTCTCCACTCGCAGAGGCCCGTCTCCTGGGGATGCGGAGGATCTGTCAAGAAGATTCTTGACAGGTCGCAAGTTCCGGGTTTTAGCGCATGTGCTTCACATACCCAAACCCGGAACTTGCGTGGCCCCTATGGGTGCCTACACACCTCGTACGCACCCATAGTGGTCGCAAAATACGGCCCAGAGTCCCTAATATTTCAACTCTTCTGCAGTTTAGGGAACTGGCTTGTTGAGTGTGTTCGCACACTTCCCTTTCATGTCTGGGAGTTGAATTTGAACCCAGTGTTGACTGATGGGAAGAAAGTGTCCTCTTTCAATTGGGGGTAATCATCTATGTGAAATTAGTTTGGTCACCCTCAACCTAGCTCCTAGTAGGAGAACCTAAAAATGGCATAAATAGAGCACAAGTTGAAACTAAATCAGCAATCTGACCTCGAGAACTCCTAAGTATGTCGGGTGAAAGAGGTGGAACTTATCAAATTTATGCAATAGTTGGAGTGCTCCTCTGAGGGTTGGGGTCAAAGCACATTATGGGGTAAAGCAGAAGAAGTGCTATTCTGCATTTGGCCACACTGAACAGTATCTGATTTGAGAATGCTTACTGTTGAAATTGGATGCCCAAAGTGGAAAGGTATTCTGCTCCCTAACATAGACATTCCTCACCCCAATAAGCACATCAAGAAAATCACCAAAAATATAAATCAAAAATTCCTTGGAATTCAAATACAATATTCTGACAATCAAAATATTGGCCTATAAATTCTATCGCGGCAGTAAACAGATGCGCAGGAGGCGGGGCGAGCGCTGCACGTACCTGTCATATGTGTGCAAGGGCCACGTGAAATTAGTCCTGCCAGCTCATTATATTGAGTCAAATGTGCAGCCAGCGCTACCCACGCTATTCACTGGCTGTGTGCCTGTTGGGGACGGGAAATCCGGCCTCACTGATGGCACTTCAAGGCAGCCAGCCCCTCTGAAAGAGGAGGTGCACTGTAGCTGCAGACAGCAGGGAAATATTGTGAAAGGTCAACAATGGCTGGAAGAGATACATGTAAGGCACCAGGTTCTCTGATGCAGCGTTGGAGGCCCTTGTCCAGGCTGTCGACGGGTGGAGGGAGATCCTGCTCTCCCGGGGGAGGGGGGGCAGAAAGCCCTCCAGGCAACACCTCCACTGCCAGTGGGAAGAGGTTTTAGAGGAGGTTAATGCCAGGAGCTTAGCTGCAATGTAGGAAAAAATCAATGACCTCAGCAGATTTGCTAAGGTAAAAATCTTACCTCTCATCTCAATTACTTTTGACTCACACCTCCACCACCTCCAGCCTCACAACCCACAATACTCCCCTCACCTGCTTCCCTTCACTCTCCTACAAACACTGCACCGCACTTCTCTCCATCCCCTTCTGTTGCTATTCACACACTTTGCACCTACTATCACCAATATTACAACCCTCACTTCTTCACACCTTACATGTTTCACACAACATACATACTGTGTATAGATTTAATTGTATGAGATTTAATTTGCTTGTAACTGCCAAATTACAAGCTCTGATTTCTAAATACTGCAAGATACTGATTTGACCCTAAGAGCTTTCTGCTAGGGTCTTGGTCCCAGCCCAATTCAGGTGCAACCCGTCCCAATGGTACAGCTCCCTCCTGTCCCAGTACTGGTGCCAGTGTCCCATGAAATGGATCCTCTCCTTCCCACACCATTCCTTTAGACACGTGTGCACCTTCCTGATCTGTTTGTCTCTATGCCAATTAGCATGTGGCTCAGGTAATACTCCTGAGATTACCACACTTGAGGTCCTGCTTTTTAATTTAGCTCCTAACGCCTGATACTCCCTCAGCAAAACCTGCTCCCTTTGCTTCCCTATGTTATTGGTTCTGACATGGACCACGACAACTGGATCCTCCCCATCCCTTTCCAAATTCCTTTCCAGCCGCATTGAGATATCCCTGACCCTGGCATCAGGTAGACAACACAACCTTCGGGATTCATCTCTGGAAGTCCATAAAGACAACATCCATAAACTGTTCACCATGTACGTGACTTCCTCAAAAAAATTAACTAGATTAGTCAGACATGACCAACCCTTCACAAATCCATGCTGACTCGCATTTTTCAGCTCATACTTCTTCAAGCACTCATTTGCCCTGTGCCTGACGATAGATTGAAGTAATTGCCCCACAACTGTCATTAAATTGACAGGTTTGTAGTTTCCTGATTTCTCCCTTCCTCTTTTCTTAAATAATGGAGTGACATTTGTAATTTTCCAAGCAGCCTATACATACTTTAAAAGGAAATTCAAAATTTATTTGAAAAGGAAGAATATTTAAAAAAACGAGGCAGGGGCTCCAGTTGATGAGTTTGCACCAGCACAGGTGTCGTGAGCTGATTGGCCTCCTCTTGTACTGGAATTTCTATCATTCTATAGATCAGGCCTAGTTACTGGATCTACTGCAGCGCCTGTGAATTCAGCTCGCACCGAAGAATAGATTTTACAAAGTAGTTCTCCCAGCACAGTACTTCACACAATAAGGATACATTTTGGGAATTCAATGGTGGATGTCTGCCTGCCCTACCTGATTTTCTGTCTATTCATTTTAACGTTAGATTGAGTTCATATGGAAATAAAGATCGGGAGAGATGGAAATGGGCTGCCGATTCGCTATCACTCGTTTTATACTATCACACAAAGTCAAAATTACCCCCATACAGAGTTAAAATAAGATACAACAGGGTGTTTCTGCAGGCTGAAAAGAATACACACGTCCACCTGATGGACAATGGCCCATTTTATGGGAATTAATATTTGTCTGTAGATTGTTCCTGTATAGCAAAAGGTGTTTTGATAAGTTAATGTCTTAGTACTATTCTGCCCAGCAGTGTCCCAGACAGCTTCTGGATAAATGTTAATTCCCTGTAATCACAGGCTATTCAAAGTGATTAGAACAAATCGATGAGCTTCCCAGGAAGGGGTAAAATCATTTTGTTCAAATACAAGGATCCTGTGATTGGCTGATCAATGAGTAATACAGTTTTAATGCCCTTTGTTCTGGAATATCTTCAAAGGAGCTTAGAGCTATATCTTGTGTAGTATTGCACAAAGACAGTAGTTAGCCTGAAGCCAATGGAGATACAGGCAGGTCAGAAACTACATGGTAGTGAACAGACACATAGGCTGCGAATTTAATTGAGGAGTCGGGTTGCCTGATGGGCGGGGTCCGGACCCGCTGCAGTCACTCCCGAGTTGAAATTTTAATTTAATTGGTCCCTTAAGTGCCGTGGTGCGCGTTGGCCGGTCCAATGCTGGGATCGGGTCTGTTAGTCGCCTCTAATGACGTCATTATTGCAGATCTTTAAGGGTCCCATGCAGCCTCAGCCTTTCATTTCTTGATTCTGCTGGTGTCTGAATGTGGCAAGGCCACCATGAGTGCTTCCAAACCGAATGCTGCTCCACGCTTCACTGAGAACTCCCTCCAAGCTCTTGTGAAGGGAGTTAGAGGGCACAGGGAGATTCTATTCCCTCCCAATAGCCGGAGGAAGCCTTCTCAGCAAACCAAGGCAGCCTGGCTGCACATTGCTGAGGAGGTCAGCGTTAGGTCCATATATTCACGCACCTGGGTCCAGTGCCGAGTAATGTTCAATGATCTTCTGCGATCAGCAAAAGTGAGTATCACATCACACTTACCTTCAATCTGCTTCCCTTCTCTTCTCATCACCAGCACTCTGCTTTGTAAGCCTGCTCCTCCACAACTGACCTTACCCTTACTTCCGATGCACCCTTACCTATCCACCTCTCTTTCTGTACTGAATCACTTCACCATCCTACTATGCACCCCTTATACTCGCTCTCACTGTTATGCATTGACAACAACTAACGCACAGGGAGCTAGCTTCCTCTTGGCACCTCACTCCATCTTTGTCTCCCTCTAACCTTCTATGTTATGGATTCTTCACAGTCACTCCATCACTCTCGCTGAAACTCCACTTGTGTCCCTCCTTGCAGGAAAAGATAGCCCACAATAAGAGGGAGAGAGCAAAGATAAGAGGAGGGTCACCATCCCTCGCTACATTGACAAGTGCTGAGGAGGCTGCGCACGAGATTGTTGGAGGTGGCGAGGAGCTGGAAGAGGGGGACGGAGAGTCGGGCGCACTAGACGAAGCTGGTGACAGAATAGAGTTTCATCCCTCTCATTTAGATTTCATGATTGACTGCAATTGTATATGATATTCACAGAGATTCACTTTGTATCATCTGCACAAAAGGATGTGTCTGCTACCTAAAAATCAGATGTCTAACTCATGCATTTACTCTCCCACAGGACCATTGAGCGCCCCCCTCCCCACTGTCCAGGACGAAGAGCCGGACAACTCCTCAGAGGAATCTGTAGCCTCTGAGGGAGCAGCGTCACCAGGACTCAGCGCACCCAGCGCCAGTGCAGAAACGCACAGGTCGGCGGGGCCCTCGTGACTTAGAGTAGTGTTGTCACCTGGTGTATCACAGCTCACAAGTGAGCATCAGCAGATGGTGAAGACAGCGACAGCAGTAGAGAGTCCTCGTCGGAGGTTGCAGGACTCTCCTAGCTCTGCTCAGCTGCATGTGGACCCTGTGCCTCTGGGGCCATCCAGAAAGACAGTGGTTCTGGAACTCCAGGAACAAGTGCAGGAGTCTCGGAGAGGGTTTGCAGCCACCGTGACTGCGAGTGTGCAGAGAATGGAGGAGTCCATCTCTAACATAAGCAATGCCATGGTGGAGGCAATGGCGCATAAACGTGCCGCCATGGAGAGGGTGGCAACCTCCTTGGAGGACATAAGTTGCCAGACTCAACAGAGCATGGTGAGTCTTCTCAATAGATGGTCTGCTATGGAGGATAGATGGGCATCTATTGAGGAGAGACTCCAAAGGCACATGGACGTCCCCGGTATGAGGATTGTCAGTACTGAGACAGGTCCTCATGGCTCCATTGATGTGCAGCAAGGTGCTCTCCAGCCACTTGCTATCACTGAAGTGTGGGTGACCCATGAGAGGGATGTTGATGGCAGACAACCAGGAAGTGCGGGCTCCTCTCCAAGCGCTCACACAACCATGCCACTGCGGAGCCCTCGGTCAGAGTGCCATAGTCCTCACCCAATTGAGATGGCCGTTTCAGCCCCTGCACAGCCGCAGGAAGAGCAGACTGTTGCAGAACCCTCCCAGGCTCCCAAACCCAGAGGACACCTGCCAAAGGCGTCTAAGCAGGCGCAGCATCAAATGAGCAAGGAGCCTCTACATCTGCTGCAGCCACAGGGGAAGCACTATGTAGAAGCACGCGTAAGAGGAAGATAAAGCACAAATAATCACAAGGGTAGTCACTTGGGTGTTTTGTTCTGTTGTCTTTTGTTCTGTTTTATATTTGCAATTGTCATCCTTTTGTGAATGTATTAAACAAAAGTGATGGCAAACAGTTGAAGTTCTGGCCTATGTGTTCCGGGAAATGTAAGTTGCACAGTGAGGGCTCAGGGCGACTTGCATTTGTAATGATGATGGTGAAAGTGATAGGAATGCACCGTTTATTGCAGAGATGATGTATGGCATTTTAGGAAGGTCGTCCACACATTCATAGCCATATGCCAGCCACCTGTGCTTGAAGACTAAGCTTACACGAATCTGGCATGGATGAGTGCATCCCTTGCATGACGGCCAGCAATGAGCTCGAGGCCTGCTGCATTGGTCACATCCGGACCCGCAAGGTGCGCCTCCTCCTCGTCCTCCTCCTCCTCCTTGTCCTCCTCTTCTTCCAAGGATGCTCTGCGCTGAGCCACTTGTTCCTCAGGGAGCGCTAAGCCACGCTGCTGTGCGATGTTGTGCAGGGCACAGCAGACAACGATCATTCGGGACACCGTGGCTGGTGCATACTGTAGGGCTCCACCAGATCTGTCGAGGCATCGGAATCACATTTTGAGAAAGCTGATGATTTGCTCTATGATGCTTCTGGATGAAATGTGGCTCACATTGTACCACTCCTCATCCTCATTTGATGGCCTCCTCATCGATGTCATGAGCCACTTTTCCAGGGAATAGCCCTTGTCACCAAGTAGCCTTCCGGAAAGTTGGGTTGACGGATTGAAGAGCTGAGGCACAGTAGACTGCTGCAGGATGAAGCAATCATGGCAACTGCCAGAGTACTTGGCGCAAACATGCATGATGATCTTCCTGTGGTTACACACCAGCTGGACGTGAAGGGAGTGGAAGCCCTTGCGGTTGACAAATACAGCTGGGTTGTGATAGGGGGCCCTAATGGCCACATGTGTGCAGTCTATGACGCCCTGCACCCTTGGGAAGCCTGCCATATTTGCAAAGCCAACTGCACGTGCAGTTACACTTGCTTCATCCGTGGAGAAGTGGATGTAATTGTGCGCCTTTGCAAAGAGGGCATCGGTAGCCTGCGTGATGCAGGCATGTGCGGCTGACTGGGAGATGCCGCTGATGTCTGCAGATGATCCATGGAAGGAGCCCGAAGCAAAGAAGTTGAGTGCAGTGGTGACTTTGACAGCCACTGGTAAGGAGTGTCCACACATTCCTCTGGGCTCCATGTGTTGGTGCAGCATTACGCAGATGTCAGCGACTACATCTCGTGGAAGTCTCAGCCTCCTTTGGCACTGCTGCTCACTCATGATGAGGAAGCTCATCCTCTGCCTGTAAACCCTGTGTTGGGGGTATCTCCTGCGGCGAGGTGCAGGCCTGCGCTGATGCCCTCTGCCCTGTGCAGCATCAGGAGGCTGAGGAGGAGGTTGGCGCTCCTGCTGTTGGTGCTGCTGTTGTGCCTGGTTCTGCTGCTGCCGCGGCTGCTCTTCCTCTGAATCCGACGACCAGGGTGAGAGGATATAAATGGTTCCCATACCACTGGTATATATCTCAGTCAAGGAATGGAGGTTCTTTGCACTCAGACAAAGTGGCCAGAGGGTATTCCAAGGAGCTCACACAGCAGATGGATTTCAGACTCAACACTCACAAGATTAGTTGAGCTGCAAAATGTCTCCCAAACCTCAAAGCACTAAGTTGTGGCCTGTGAAAGAATGAGAGATTGCAGGGCCGCTTTTAAGCTGTTCGAGCAGCTGCCAACAATTCAGGTCCTCGCTCAACCCGGCTCGATTCACATGGCGTGTTTTTCTGAAGGCGGGCAGCATGCTGAAGAACCTGCAAAATCTGATTAGCCCTTTAAAATAGGATTATCCAGGCAGTTAACAACATGTTAACTGCCTTAACAACCTGTCCCGTCATTTGGTGTCGGGTCAGTTCGGGAGCGGCTGACCTGACATTTCTCAAAGTCACGTGGAGGCGGGTTCGCAGCTCGCCCCCAATTTCTACGATTTTCGCTACAGAAACGCCTCCAAACCCGCCCCTCAGCACAATGAAATTCGTAGTCAGAAGGTCCGTGCTTCAAGTAGCAGTGTTTAATAAAGCCTTAGTGTAGGAGAAGCACCTTAGTTATTTTTGACGCCGAGAAGATTAGTAAAGTTTGCAATTACTACTGTTTGTGCTGAGTCTATTCATTTATCTATTTAATGATCAATAAATTTGTCTAGTGGTTTACAGCCTGAGCCACAGTCTGATAGTGTGTATATTCTTCTGTTTACTGAAGGCAAGAGATCAAATGGTAGGATGTGATATATTCCAGTGACATGGATTCTCTGCTTAACCCAATATTTACTGGGGCGGGATTTCCAAGCGACAGGGAGGAGTTCTGGTTTTAACTTCACAGCGTGCGTGGTTTTTTTGACAGATTCCCGGCCCCAAAACCAGGCTTTGCTCCCCCCAGAAGAGGTCGCAGCCCAGGAGCAGGAAGCTATCCTGCTGCTCGGGATAGAGATGGGGGTTGGGGGTTGGGTACAGTGTAGCTTAGTGGGTCAGGGGGTGATCGCGGAGGTTCGGAGAGCGATTGGGGGCAGAGATGGGGGGTCGGAGGGGGTTGGTGATCACGCAGGGGGGAGTTTGTGATCGCGGGGAGGTGTCCAATCGCATGGCGTGGGAAATAGGTTTGCTTGGGGGCTGGGGTGGGTGAGGGTGCGGGGAAGCACTCCTGCTTCTCCTGGCCCACAAACAGTGCTGGAAAAGCACTTTCCTGTTCCATGCAGCAGCCCTCGCCTCCCTTTAGCTGCTGGTTTTCTGGAGGCCCGGGGAACCCGGCCGGCCAGTGTTAAAGGTTGGAAGAGAGATAAAACCTGTGGCACGCAGCTTCACTAAAATATTTACATGAGCGACCCGCCTCTTGGGAGCGGATTGGTCCCCCACCCCCTGTCCCGCCTCTGTTAAAGCTGGATGTGGGCGGGTTCGAGGAGGGTTGAGTTCCTGCTCCAAATTTTTTTAATTTTAGCTTCCCACCCAACCCAAACCCACCTGTTTCTGGGGTTTTAAGTTACCCTCTAATAGTTCTCACTACACAAACCTAGATATTGGGAAGGTAAGGGCAAATTCTGGCTCTTAGGGGATATAGGGTCACTTAAGGTATTGGCCAATGACCCAGAACCCAAGTAAAATATCTAGTGTAAAAAGTCCAAAATGTAACATGTTAAGTGTATTTGAATTACAATATTTAGGAGAATGCAAGATCAGACCAGTTGCTGTAGTAACAGTGCCATGATGACTGTGGAAAAATCTGGACCTAGTTGAACAACAACAACAACTTGTATTTATATAGCGCCTTTAACGTAGTAAAACGTCCCAAGGCGCTTCACAGGAGTATGTTAAGACAAAAAATTTGACACCGATCCACATAAGGAAAAATTAGGGCAGGTGACCAAAAGCTTGGTCAAAGAGGTAGGTTTTAAGGAGCGTCTTAAAGGAGGAAAGAGAGGTAGAGAGGCGGAGAGGTTTAGGCAGGGAATTCCAGAGCTTAGGGCCTAGGCAATAGAAGGCATGGCCACCAAAGGTTGAGCGATTATAATCAGGGATGCTCAAGAGGGCAGAATTAGAGGAGCGCAGATATCTCGGGGGGTTGTGGGGCTGAAGGAGATTACAGAGATAGGAAGGGGCAAGGCCATGGAGGATTTGAAAACAAGGATGAGAATTTTGAAATCGAGGCACTGCTTAACCGGGAGCCAATGTAGGTCAGCGAGCACAGGGGAGATAGACGAACGGGACTTGGTGCGAGTTAGGACACGGGCAGCCGAGTTTTGGATGACCTCAAGTTTACGTAGGGTGGAATGTGGGAGGCCAGCCAGGAGTGCGTTGGAATAGTAGCGTTGAAGAAGAAAATATGGTGCGATGGAGCAGTGGGAAGTATGAAAGGGTGAAGATATGGGAGGGGATATAGAAAGTGAAACCAAAGAATATTTTGCTAACAATGGAAGATTTCCTCTTGTGTAGCAAAATTAAAATACTGTTATCAATGACATATTTAGAACTTTACTACAAATAGTAGACAGAGGAAATCATCCCCAATCTTCTAAGTCAATTACCCAGATTTTAGTACCATGGAAATTTACAACCATTCAGAACACCATGTCTGTGCTGGCTCTTCGCTAGAATAATCCAACACTAATCGCACTGCCTCCTTTTCTCCCCAGAGCCCTGTATCTTCCTCTGCTTCAAATATTCATCCACTTTTCCTTTAAAAGATGCAATGGTCTCTGCCTCAATCACTCCTTGTGGCAAAGCATCCCAAGCTCCAACAAAACTTTGCATAAATAAATTTCTCCTAACCTCCCTCCTAATAATAATTTCAAATTGTTACAGTGGCTGAGTGGGCGAACCGTGCAGAAATACACCCAATAATATAAAATTGTAAATTTATAATTATAAAATGAACCTAGCACTGATCCCAAGGTACACCAATTCCAACTCTTGTCCAATCCAACCAACACACGTTAACCATTTCTTGTCCAATAACCAACTTTCTATCCATGCTGCGCCATTCCCTTTAATACCATATATCTGAATGTTTTAAACCAGCTTCTGTGAGACCTCTTTGCCCCAAAATTTCATGGCGCTGGGACTGCAAAGGTCACACTATCTGGGTGGGCGATGAGGAACTCGGGCTTATGCAGAGTCTTTTTTTCTGTCCAGCAGGAATTCCAGCCAAAGTGGGGGTAGGTGTAATAATATGCCCACCATTTGCACCATCTTTTCCCTTCTAGAAACATTGGGTGATGGGTCACCCGTGCGGCCCTAGAATCCAGTGTAGCTAAGGGCCTTGATTTCCCTGGAAATTGGCCTAAAGTTAAAGCGGTAGCATTTTAAACTTGTGAGGTAATCTTGGGTCAGTAATCTGGGCCACCTATGTTTTAGCTCAGCATTGCAGCTAAATGGCTTTCCCCAGGCACCACATTGGCACTGTAAATTGCAGTGGCAGTCACCCGTGATATGTAAAGACCCCTGACCCTAGTATCTGGGACGAGGTCACAGGTACATCCATGGGGTAGGCCGAAATTCTGTCCCTCCAGCTCTGCCCCCAAAAGGCCTCCCCTGGAATTTCTAGGCTCTTTACTGAAAATCCATATATAGTGCATCTGCTGCATTCCCTTTATCTATACAATAGTCACTTTGTCAAAAGATTGTATTAAATTTGTCAAACACAACAATCCTTCAGCAAATCCATGTTTGTTGTCCATGATTATCCCATGCATCCCTAAATGTTCACTTACCTGGAATTGAAATTTGGATTCTAGAGGGTAGATTTTAACTTTAGGCAGCTGACCGGCAGAGCACGGTCCAATTCGAAGACCAGGCCTCATTATCATGCTGCCAGATGGCTGTGTGTACCAAATGGGCTTCCCGCTGCAATCTGCCGGTCCAGGCCAGGCAATATCAGGTGGGCCAGTGTCCGTGCAGCAAGGTAGGTGGGGGAGAGGGGTTAATCGTAGGGTCGGGGGGGGGAAGAGAGCATCCCGGGGCGGCAGCAACCCACATTATTCTTGTGGAGCTCAGAGGAGCAGTTCTGTACCTCTAGGCCCCCCAAAAAATAAATTTTCACTCCCCTTTTTTGGTCTTCTTTGGCTGTACTGCCAGGTATAACTGGGCCTAGAGGCACGGTGCATGCTCCACTGAGTTGTCTCCCAAAATGGCAGTTAGGGTCCTATGTACGTCATAGGGCCTGAATTTGCATATTAAAAGGGCCTAAAACAGGTGGATGCTCTGGGCGCCTAGCAGTAGGCCCCATTGAGGATGGCGTCAGCCAGATCAGGAGCGATTTTCAGGGCACTACCACCCCGTGAAAGCTCTCCCATAAGAGTCTGCCAATGACTGATGTTAAACTAATTGGTCTAAACTTGCCTGTCTGGAAATTTCGTGGAGGCCTTCTAGCGGGAGACCGATGGAACTGCTGGAGAAACGGTATAGCTGGCTAAACACAGGCCATTAGGCATATTCCTGGCATAAATTAGCCAGGAGAGCGAGTACAGAGAGTAACATTGGGTGGGACCTGGAAACACCAAGTCCCAGACCAGGCAAACAGTGCCATGTTTATTATGGGCTGATCTTCTAGATTAGCAGTGGAGAATCTTCAATTATGGGATGGATGGAGTGCAAAATAGATATATTCCTCTAAGGCAAAAGAAGGTCATGCATCAAAGGATAGAGTTCTGTGAATAAGTAGCCCAAATGCCATAGGAAAAGCCAGCCAATCAAAGAACTACTCATTCTGCCACGTATGAAACCAATGAATTAGCAACACCAGTTCAAATCAACCCACAGATAACTCATCAAATAAACAAGTTTTAATAGTTTCTGAACAGCTCCTAATATTGAGAATCTAAAATAAAGTCAAGGTACAATTAAAAAAATTAATACTTTTTCCACAATCACTCCCACCAAAGTTAAACTCCACACCCTTCTGGCCAATCACACTCCACTAGTCTCTCATCACTCAAGTTTTATCATATTACTTCGCCTTGGTAACTTGAGTAAGTGTATGAACATATAAGGAGTAAAGGTAAAAATAGGATTCATCATTAGAATGGTGAAGAATGTATTGTTTTATTTGCGGTATCCCCCATAAATCAGCTTAAATAAAATGGCAAATACACAGTTTAGCAATTGGCCAGTACTTCTCAACTTACCCCCAGGTAATGGCCATCGATGAACACCACAGGTAAGGAAGGAGATTCATTAGCTCTCTTGCAACGCTCTTCTAGATCCTTTCCATAATCACTGTTCAAAGCAATATTTTTCTCTTCCAACTTTACTCTGTGATTTTGGAAAATTTTCCTCACTAACTCACAGCGGTCAAATGTTGTCCTCACAACACGAAGGCTAGTTGTGTAGATTACTATTCTTCCAAATTCTAGTGTTAGTGGTGGCTGCAACAAATAAAGAGAGGTCTCAAACACAGCATTATCCTTTCCTTATTATGTTAACTCTCTAATTAACTGATATTTTTCAAGTAACTTTGCGAAGACTATATTATTTTAATTTGTATACGAACAATGACGGACAGGAATAGACCCTCTGGTCCATCCAGCCTGTCCCTCACAATTGTGTTACCTTGTGTATCAAAATATATACACTCTCCATTCCACCCGTGATATGTAAAGACCCCTGACCCTAGTATCTGGGACGAGGTCACAGGTACATCCATGTGATCTCCTGGGAGAGGTGAAAAACCAGGTAAAAACCAGGCTGATTTGGGGGGAAAAATCTCGAACCAGAGTTTGTAAAGTGGAATAAATGTGTGAAAAATCAGCAGAGGCAACGTTGAAATAAAAATGTGTTGATACGAAGTAAGATTTTGCAATAAACTAAAAAATTAACCATGACTACTGAGCCTTTGTACCTGAGTTAATAGTGTATAAAAATTGTTAACTGGCCTTTGAAAATGGAATGTTTTACACCCATGAGCTCACTCATCTCCGAACACTGTGGGCTGGATTTTCACTGACCCGTGGAGGCGGGTTTGGAGGCGTGTGGGGGGTTAAAATTACGAAAACTGGCGGGCGGGCACAAGTCCGCCTCCATCCCGCCTCCATGCAATTTTTATGAAATCGTGTCTGCTGGTCCCGACTGCGTCCCGCCTTTAAGAGACGGGATAGGCTGTTAAGGCCCTTAACAAGCACTAAATTGGCTCTATAATGCCATTTTGAAAGGCGATTGTGAAACCTGGCGGAGTACCTCTCTCTCTCTCTCTGAGTCATGGTGTAAAAATATCTGAGAGCAGACTTAGGGCTGCTGCTGCACATTTTGCATCCAGGTCCTCTCACAGCAAAGGCCAGGCAGTCTCTGAAGACCTTCAATGCAGCAGCAATGATGACATCATCAGAGGCGACTTTCAGACTGAAAACACTAATTGGTTCATGGGTTCCCACATGCTGGAACTCAATTGCCCAATTAGGTGAAAATTGCATCAATCTCCCACATCCAATTGCAGTCGGGTGGATAACACGAAAAGTGGATGACATGACCCCAACCCGCCCCAGTATCAAAATCCAGCCCTGTGAATTTTTTTGCACATGATGGGGGGAATTTTTACCCCCAAGGACGGGTGTCTTGGGGGTGGGTGGGAAGTAAAGTATTTTAAAATCTCAAACATGACCTCAACCCGCCCACTTCCAGTTTTAGGAGGCAGGTCAGTCAGTTAACAGGATTTTTATTTTTAACCCATGGAGGCCGGGTTTCCCAGGGCTCAATAATCCTGGCAGGTAAAAGGAGGCAAGAATTGCAATATCCATGAGGTTAGTGCCTTTGCAGCATTGAATGTGGGCTAGGAGGAGCAACGGTGCTTCCTCCACACCCAACAAGCTAAGCTCTTTACACACCTCGTGATCTCCGACTCCCCCCAGCGATCTCCGACTCCCCCCAGCGATCTCCGACTCCCCTCCCCATGATCTCCGACTCCCCTCCCCATGATCTCCGACTCCCCCGCAATCTCCGACTCCCCCCAGCGATCTCCGACTCCCCTCCCCATGATCTCCGACTCCCCCGCGATCTCCGACTCTCCCCAGCGATCTCCGACTCCCCTCCCCATGATCTCCGACTCCCCAGCGATCTCCGACTCCCCCGCAATCTCCAACTCCCCCCAGCGATCTCCGACTCCCCTCCCCATGATCTCCGACTCCCCAGCGATCTCCGACTCCCCCGCAATCTCTAACTCCCCCCAGCGATTTCCGACTCCTCCCGATCTCCGACTCCCCAGCGATCTCCGACTCCCCCGCGATCTCTAACTCCCCCCAGCGATTTCCGACTCCTCCCGATCTCCGACTCCTCCCAATCTCCGACTGCCCCCATCCCCACCCCCGTGATCTCCTACTTAACTGGCATCTGCTCCCCGGCTGCTTTCCCGGCCGACATGCTGTCAATCAGCCTGGCTGTCAGGTGGGCAACCTGCTGAAAAAATGTAAAAGACGTCCTGCAGTTACTTTCAGCAGGATGTCTGGGATCCCTTACTTCCGTATTTCCCGTCCTGAAATCCTCCCACCGCCCCTCCCCCCACCACCACCCCTTCACAGCCCCAAGTAAATATTGGGGCCCATATGTCACATGCATATGTCCTAGGGATATTTCTGTTTGCTTTTGACGCAGGTGACCTTTTTCTCAACATTTAAAAGTCTATGGATCAACCTGTCAGGAGAGTAGTACTTCCCTACTTGCCTGTCGATAAGAATATGCCTTTAATTATCTCCTTCATACTCCAGACAATTTTTTATATCTTTATATTAAAATTGGTACATTCTGATTAAATTTAGAATAATGTTTTACTTCACAGTCAATACATTTTAAATCTATTAGAACATTTTGAGTGAAATCATGTCAGGTTGGTTCCGACGGTATTTTGAATTTGGCTCTGAGGGTTATGTAGATCGTGAACACTTACAGAAGCACAGAAATTACAGCACAAAATGAGGCCATTTGGTCTATTGTGCCTGTGCCAATGCTAGCTCTTCCACCGAAGCTGTCCACTGTAATCCATTTCCCTGCCTTTCCCCAGTACCTTGTTAAAAAAACTTCCTTTTCAAGTACTTATCCATTTCCCTTTTAGATTATATTATTGGTTCTACTTTAGTAGCTGCTTATGGTAAAGCCCCCCAAGTTCACATAATCCTCTGTGAACAAATTCTGGTAACTTGCCCTTTCAGTCTTGTGGTGATAAATCTGAATGTTTGTGTATTTGTTACTGATTTACCAACAGGAAGAAACAATCTAGGAACTTTCAAGCAGTTATTGGATAAGCACATGGAGCACACCAGAATGATAGGGAGTGGGATAGCTTGATCTTGGTTTCGGACAATGCTCGGCACAACATCGAGGGCCGAAGGGCCTGTACTGTGCTGTACTGTTCTATGTTCTATGTTCTAATCTATCACTATTCACTTCCTCAAAACCTTTCACAATTCTGTATTCCCTTAACCTTTTCTGTTCCAGTGAAAAATTACCCAATTTTTCAAGCCTTTTTGCCATAACTATTTCTGGTATTATTTTAGTGAATCTGCACTGTACCCTTTCCGTGGCTCTAATATCCTTCCTACAATGGGGTGCCCAGAACTGTATGGCTTAATCAAAGTCTTGTACAAATCTTGTATCACTTCCTTCCTTCAATTCTCCTATATATGAAACCCAGAATCTGATTGACTTTTATTATGTTCTTTCTAACTAATCTCCCAACTTTTACAACCTATCTATCTATCTACACCTCTAGATCTCTCCTTTCCTCCACTCTGCTAAGAATCTTACCATTTAGGGTCTACTTCTAATCATTACCGCCAACAAAAGGTGTGTGTTTTTTTAGTATTCCTACCTTCATGTGGAGTGCTCCTCTCGGATCCACATCACTGCCGTGGGTCACTGCCGACCCCGCGCTAGCTCCCCTCCCACTCTCCTCCTCCCCCACCCAACAGGACTTATTGGCGGCCAGTACACCAGTGAGCTGCCACTAGAGGAATGACAGGCGCTGGCAGCCTGAAAACGGGCCCAAGTTAATTTCTCGGCCTATAGCTCTAACCTACTCTATCTATGTGCCTTAACCCCAGGCTCAGAAGGACGCCTCTACCTCGACAGAATGTATCTATTTCCCACATTAGCCATCTTTATGGGCAGTCTGAACGAGGTTACCAATTTAATCCAAATTACAATTCTGGCCAGTTTTGTGCTGTAGATGCTACTTACTAAGTACTGGATTGGGACTGCGCACATTCATTTCACATGTCACCCTTACAACCAGAAGACAGACAGAAGACCCTCATCCATTTCATCTGAGATGAATATAAAGAAGTCTATGAATTACATACTATTGGGAATTAAGATCCACTCTTGTGGTGTCACTGATGACCAGCATGACATGTTTGACGTTTCTCTTAGTTTTTTCAGTTTCGAAAATAAAATTAACCATTAAAAACACCCCTCTTTAGTATTATTTTCATAATTAAAGAGCTTCATTCTTTTTATTCCACTTTTCTTCTCTACTCTCCTGATGGTGCTGAGTTTTGTTCAGCTACAATCCCAAAGACACTAGCAGATCATCAGTGCCAAAGTGGCTATTCTTCATTACATAGAATTACATCACATAGAATCTGTAGCACAGAAACATGCCATTCAGCCCAACTGGTCTATGCTGGTGTTTATATACCACATGAGCTTCCTCTCACTCTAATTACCTCTTCCCACCTTGCCCCCATACCCTTTCATTCCCTTCTCCCTCATGTATGCATCAAGCCTCCATCTGTCTTCAACCACTCCACATGGCAGTGAGTTCCATATTCTCACCAGTCTCTGTGGAGTGAGCCTTTGGTTAGTAGTAGCATTCCCATCTCTGAGTCAGAAGATGCAGGGTACGGACCCCTCTCCAGTCAGTCCTGGTGAGTGGAGACCAGAGCTCCGGCTTTGAATTCTGGCTTGACGTCCAGTGGGATACTCGTGTCCCATGGTTGTGGGTGACCCCCGCATCCACCTCCCCCTCATTGTATGGGTTGTGGAAGCCTATAAAAACCGCCATATTGGACTAACTACCCTATTTTCCGGTATAAAGACAGTTACGGCCATCGAAGGAGCGGTCACGCCGCTGCCTGTCAGACTGCTAATCAGCCTATGAATCCTTCTACTACTTCATGCTATTCTCACAAGGGAAGAGTGTGAAGATAAAAAACAACAAACTCTCTCTGTGTAAAGGAAGTCCTCCTAAATTCTTCATTTGATCTGTTAGTGGCTCTCTTGTATTTATGCCCCTTTGTTCTGGATTCACCCACAAGTGGAAACAATTTCTCCACATTCACCCTATCGAACTACTTCATAATTATAAAGACCTCTATCAGGTCTCCTCTTCATTTTCACTTTTCCAGAGAAAAGACCCACAGCATGCTCAGTCTTTCCTGATAGTTGCGTCCTCTCAATTCTGGTAACATCCTTGTAAATCTTTTATACACTTTCCCCAATGCTTCAATATCCTTTTTGTAGTATGGAGAGCAGAACTGCACACTGTACTCCAAGTGTGGTCTAACCAAGGTTCTATATAAATTTAACATTACCTCCTTGTTTTCATATTCTATTCTTACAGAAATGAACCCAATACTTGCTTTGCACTCTTTATGGCCTTATCAACTTCTGTTACTACTTTTAGCAATTTAGGTATCTTTATTCCCAGATCTCTTTGCTCCTCTACCCCATTTTGTTTCTTACCTTCCAAGTAATAAGTGGCCTCCTTATTCCTCCGACCAAAATGAACCACCTCACTTTGTTATATTGAATTTCATTTGCCATTTATCAGCCCACTCTGCAAGCCTGTTATATCTTCCTGTATTTTGGTGCACCTCTCCACATTATTAGCTATATACCCCAATTTAGTATTATTTACAAATTTTGACACCATACCTCCAGTTTCTGAGTCCAAATCACTTCTGTATATGGTGAACAGCAGTGGTCCCAGCACGGATCCCCGGAGGACACCACTTCTCACTTTCTGCCAGTCTGAGAAATTTCCCTTAACTCCTACCCTGTGTTTTCTGTTTTGTAGCCATCTTACAATCCATTCTGCTACCTGGCTCAACTCTCCTTGTCATGAGTCTCTTGTGTCGCACCTTTTCGAAGGCCTCCTGAAATTCCATGTATACCACATCCACTGCATTGTCATTGTCTACTTTGTTACTTCTTCAAAGAATTCAATAAGGTTGGTTAATCATGACCTTCCTATACTGACTATTTTTTACTATATTCTCTGTGTCTCGATGTTTTGTTATCTGATCTTTAGCAAAGATTCTCGTATCTTTCCTACCACTGACATTAAACTAACTGGTCTATAGTTCCCTTGGTTAGTTCGATCTCTCTTTTAGAAGACAGGAATTATATTTGCTGTTCGCCAGTCCTCTATTGAACTTTTATATATGGATACTAGCAGATAGTAGCCTCTGCTATCTCCTCCCTAGTTTCTTTGGGTATCGGTGGGTGCAATTCATCTGGACCCGAGATTTTGTCCGCATTAAGTTTGATTAGTTTGTCCAGTACAGTATCTTGTTTCTTTATATCTTAACTGTTGGTGAGCTGTCAGTTCTTAAAGCCAACCTGCACCTTTTAAAGGGGAGTTGTAGTTATAGTGGAGCAGCAGGCATGATGTCGAGGGATAGAGCCACCCGATTTTTTGATACTGCAGTGGAGGTACCTATTGAATATATCAGGGCAAGAAAGGAAGGCCTGTTTCCCTAAGACAGATGAGTGCCATGGCAAATAGGTCAGAAGGCATGGAGGAGGTGGCTGAGCAGGTGAGTGGTAGCAGCATCACTCTCAGGATATGGCTGCAGTGCTACAAATGGTTTAATGACCTTACAAGTACTGGCAATGAAAATTCCTCTTTACACCTCCCTTATACTGAACGGGAACGGTAGCACAGTGGTTATGTTACTGGACTAATAAACCAGAGGCCTGAACTTATGATCCAGAGACGTGAGTTTAAATCCCACCATGGAAGCTGGGGAATTTAAATTCAATTAAATAATGTAGTTCACTAATGTCCTTTAGGGAAGGAAATATGCCATCCTGCTTATATGTCACTCCAGACCCACAGCAATGTGGTTGACTCTTAACTGCCCTCTGAAATGGCCTAGCAAGCCACTCAGTTGTAACAAACTGCTACGAGAAACAATAATGAGAAAGAAACCAGACAGACCACCCGGCATCAACCTAAGCTTCGGACATGACAATGCCATACCCAGCCCAGTCGACCCTGCAAAGTCCACCGCACTAACATCTGGGGACTTGGGCCAAAATTGGGAGAGCTGTCCCACAGACTAGTCAAGCAACAGCCTGACACAGTCATACTCACAGAATCATACCTTTCCAGACTCCTTCATCACCATCCCTAGGTATGTCCTGTCCTACCAGAGGTGGCAGCACAGTGGTATACAGTCAGGAGGGAGTGGCTCTGGGAGTCTCATGGCTTCAGGTCAAGTATGGGCTGATTACCACCAACCGCCCTCCCTCAGCTAATCATAGAATGGTTACAGCACGGAAGAAGGCCATTCGGCCTGTCGGGCCTGTGCCAGCTCTCTGCAAGAGCACTTCAGCTAGTCCCACTCCCCGTAGCCCTGCAAATTTCTTTCCTTCAGATACTTATCCAACTCCCTTTTGAAAGCCGTGATTGAGTCTGCCTCCAGCACCCTTTCAGGCAGTGCATTCCAAATCTTAACCACTCGCTGAGTAAAAAATACTTTTCTTACGTCGCCTTTGGTTCTTTTGCCAATCACCTTAAATCTGTGTCCTCTGGTTCTCAACCCTTCTGCCAAAGGGAACTACTATCTACTCTGTCTAGACCGCTCATGATATCGAACACCTCTATCAAATCACCTCTCAGTCTTCTCTGCTCCAAGGACAACAACCCCAGCTTCTCCAGTCTATCAACGTAACTGAAGTCCCTCATTTCTGGAATCATTCTCGTAAATCTCTTCTGCACCTTCTCTAAGGCCTTGACATCCTTCCTAAAGTACTCCTCCATGTTGAACACCACATGGAAGAAGCACTGCAGGTAGCAAGGGCACAGAATGTACGCTGGGTGGGGGACTTCAATGTCCATAACCAAGAGTGGCTCGGTAGCACCACTACGGACCGAGCTGGCCGAGTCCTGAAGGACATAACTGCCAGACTAGGACTGTGGCAGGTGGTCAGGGAACCAAATCTAGAGTGGCCCTAGAAATAGTAGATGCATTGCTGGTCATCTTCCAAAATTCTATAGACTCTGGAACAGTTCCCATGGATTGGAGGGTAGCTAATGTAACCCCACTATTTAAAAAAGGTGGTAGAGAGAAAATGGGGTAAGCCTGACATCGGTAGTGGGGAAAATGCTAGAGTCCATTATAAAAGATGTAATAGCAGAGCACTTGGAAAACAGTGACAGGATCGGACAAAGTCAACATGGATTTACAAAAGGTAAATCATGCTTGACTAATCTACTGGAATTTTTTGAGGATGTAACTGGCAGAATAGATAAGGGAGAAACAGTGGATGTGGTGTCTTTGGACTTTCAGAAGGCTTTCGATAAGGTCCCACATAAGAGATTAGCGTATAAAGTTAAAGCACATGGGATTGGGGGTAAGGTACTGTCTTGGATAGAGAACTGGTAAGCAGACAGGAAGCAAAGAGTTGGAATAAACGAGTCTTTTTCCGAGTGGCAGGCAGTGACTAGTGGGGTACCGCAGGGATTGGTGCTAGGACCCCAGTTATTCACAACATATATTAATGATCTAGACAAGGGAACTAGATGTAATATTTCCAAGTTTGCAGACGACACAAAGCTGGGTGGGCGTGTGTGCTGTGAGGAGGATGCAGAGAAACTCCAGTATGATTTGGACAGGTTGGGTGATTGGGCAGATGCATGGCAGATGCAGTATAATGTGGATAAATGCGAGGTTATCCACTTTGGTGGCAAAAACAGGAAGGCAGATTATTATCTGAACGGCAATAGATTGGGAAAAGGGGAAGTGCAACGAGACCTGGGTGTCCTTGTGCACCAGTCGCTGAAGGTAAGCATGCAGGTGCAGCAGGCGGTTAAGAAGTCAAATGGTATGTTGGCCTTCATAGCGAGAGGATTCGAGTACAGGAGCAAGGATGTCTTGCTGCAGTTGTACAGGGCCTTGGTGAGACCACACCTTGAGTATTGTGTGCAGTTTTGGTCACCTTATCTGAGGAAGGATGTTCTTGCCATGGAGAGAGTGCAGCGAAGATTCACCAGACTGATACCTGGGATGGCAGGAATGACGTATGAAGAGAGATTGGGTCGATTGGGCTTGTATTCGCTCGAGTTTCAAAGAATGAGAGGGGATCTCATTGAAACTTAGAAAATTCTAACAGGACTAGACAGACTAGAAGCAGGAAGGATGTTCCCGATAGTGGAGGAGTCCAGAACCAGGGGTCACAGTCTAAGGATAAGGGGTAAGCCATTTAGGACTGAGATGAGGAGGAATTTCTTCACCCAGAGAGTGGTGAACCTGTGGAATTCTCTACCACAGAAGACAGTTGAGTCCAATTCATTAAATATACTCAAGAAGGAGTTAGATATATTTCTTAAGGCTAAGGGGATCAAGGGATATGGGGAGAAAGCAGGGACAGGGTACTGAATTTGGATTATCAGCCATGATCACATTGAATGGCGGAGCAGGCTCGAGGGGCCAAATGGCCTACTCCTGCTCCTATCTTCTATATGTTTCTATGAAAAGCATACTTGTCCTCGTCCTCACCAATCTTCCTGTCGCAGATACATCTGTCCATGACAGCATTGGTAGCAGTGACCACCACACAGTCCTTCTGGAGACGAAGTCCCGTCTTCACACTGAGGACAGCCTCCATTGTGTTGTGTGGCACTACCACCGTGCTAAATGGGATAGATTCAGAACAGATCTAGCAGCTCAAAACTGGGCATCCACGAGGTGCTGTGAGCCATCAGCAGCAGCAGAATTGTATCCAACCACAATCTGTAACTTCAAGGCCCGGCATATCCCTCACTCTACCATTACCATCAAGCCAGGGGACCAACCTTGGTTCAATGAGGAGTGCAGAAGAGCCTGCCAGGCGCAGCACCGGGCATACCTAAAAATGAGGTGCCAATCTGGGGAAGCTGCAATACAGGACTACATGCATGCTAATAGACAGAGCTAAGCGATCCCACAATCAACGGATCAGATCAAAGTTCTGCAGTCCTGCGACATCTAGTCATGAATGGTGGTGGAAAATTAAACAACTAATGGGAGGAGGAGGCTCCATGAATATCCCCATCCTCAATGATGGTGGAGCCCAGCACACAAGTGCAAAAGATAAAGCTGAAGTGTTTGCAGCTATTTTCAGCCAGAAGTGCCGAGTGGATAATCATTTCGGCCTCCTCCTGAGGTCCCCATCATCACAAATGCCAGTCTTCAGCCAATTCGATTCACTCCACATGATATCAAGAAACGGCTGAGCGCACTGGATACAGCAAAGGCTATGGGCCCCGACAGCATCGCGGCTATCGTGCTGAAGACTTGTGCTCCAGAACTAGCCGCGCCTCTAGCCAAGCTGTTCCAGTACAGCTACAACAATGGCATCTATCCGACAATGTGGAAAACAGCCCAGGTATGTCCAGTCCACAAAAAGCAGGACAAATCCAATCCGGCCAATTACCGCCCCATCAGTCTACTCTCAATCATCAGCAAAGTGATGGAAGGAGTTGTCGACAGTGCTATCCAGCAGCACTTACTCACCAATAACCTGCTCACTGATGCCCAGTTTGGGTTCCGCCAGGACCACTCAGCTCCAGACCTCATTACAGCCTTGGTCCAAACATGCACAAAAGAGCTGAATTCCGGAGGTGAGGTGAGAGTGACTGCCCTTGACATCAGGCAGCATTTGACTGAGTGTAGCATCAAGGAGCCCTAGAAAAATTGAAGTCAATGGGAATCAGGGGGAAAACTCTCCACTGGCTGGAATCATACCTAGCACAAAGGAAAATGGTTGTAGTTGTTGGAGGTCAATCATTTCAGCCCCAGGACATCGCTGCAGGAGTTCCTCAGGGCAGTATCCTCGGCCCAACCATCTTCAGCTGCTTCATCAATGATCTTCCCTCCATCATAGGTCAGAAGTGGGGATGTTCACTGATGATTGGACAGTGTTCAGTTCCATTTGCAACTCCTCAGGGAATGAAGCAGTCCGTGCCCGCATGCAGCAAGACCTGGATGACATTCAGGCTTGGGCTGTTAAGTGGCAAGTAACATTCGCGCCACACAAGTGCCAGGCAATGACTATCTCCAACATGAGAGAGTCTATTCACCTCCCCTTGACATTCAATGGCATTACCATTGCCGAATCCCCCACCATCAACATCCTGAGGGGTCACCATTGACCAGAAACTTAACTGGACCAGCCACATAAATACTGTGGCAACAAGAGCAGGTCAGAGGCTGGGTATTCTGTGGTGTCTCACCTCGTGACTCCCCAAAGCCTTTCCACCATCTACAAGGCACAAGTCAAGATTGTGATGGAATACTCTCCACTCACCTGGATGAGTGCAGCTCCAACAACACTCAAGAAGCTCGACACCATCCAAGACAAAGCAGCCTGCTTGATTGGCACCCCATCCACCACCTTAAACATTCACTCCCTCCACCACCGACGTACCGTGGCTGCAGTGAGTACCATCTACAAGATGCACTGCAGCAACTCGCCAAGGCTTCTTCAGCAGCACCTCCCAAACCCACGACCTCTACCACCTAGAAGGACAAGGGCAGCAGATGCATGGGAACACCATCATCTGCAAGTTCCGCTCCAAGTTACACACCATCCTGACTTGGAAATACATCACCATTCCTTCATCGGCGATAGGTCAGAATCCTGGAACTCCCTCCCTAAAAGCATTATGGGAGTACCTTCAACACAGGGACTGCAGTGGTTCAAGAAGGCAGCTCACCATCACCTTCTCAAGTGCAATTAGGGATGGCCAATAAATGCTGGCCTTGCCAGCGACACCCACATCCCAGGAATGAATAAAAAAAAATACAGCCCTGCAACAACACCGCCCCTCCCCCTCCAACACTACCAATCATAGAAACATATAGAAGATAGGAGCAGGAGTAGGCCATTCTGCCCCTCGAGCCTGCTCCGCCATTCAATGAGATCATGGCTGATCATCCAAATTCAGTACCCTGTCCCTGCTTTCTCCCCATATCCCTTGATCCCCTTAGCCTTAAGAAATATATCTAACTCCTTCTTGAATATATTTAATGAATTGGTCTCAACTGCCTTCTGTGGTAGAGAATTCAACAGGTTCACCACTCTCTGGGTGAAGAAATTCCTCCTCATCTCAGTCCTAAATGGCTTACCCCTTATCCTTAGACTGTGACCCCTGGTTCTGGACTCCCCCGCCATCGGGAACAGCCTTCCTGCATCTAGTCTGTCTAGTCCTGTTAGAATTTTATAAGTTTCAATGAGATCCCCTCTCATTCTTCGAAACTCTCGCGAATATAAGCCTAATCGACCCAATCTCTCTTCATACGTCATTCCTGCCATCCCAGGTATCAGTCTGGTGAATCTTCGCTGCACTCCCTCCATGGCAAGAATATCCTTCCTCAGATAAGGCGACCAAAGCTGCACACAATACTCAAGGTGTGGTCTCACCAAGGCCCTGTACAACTGCAGCAAGACATCCTTGCTCCTATACTCGAATCCTCTCGCTATGAAAGCCAACATACCATTTGCCTTCTTAACCGCCTGCTGCACCTGCATGCTTACCTTCAGCGACTGGTGCACAAGGACACCCAGGTCTCGTTGCACTTCCCCTTTTCCCAATCTATTGCCGTTCAGATAATAATCTGCCTTCCTGTTTTTGCCACCAAAGTGGATAACCTCGCATTTATCCACATTATACTGCATCTGCCATGCATCTGCCCAATCACCCAACCTGTCCAAATCATACTGGAGTTTCTCTGCATCCTCCTCACAGCACACACGCCCACCCAGCTTTGTGTCGTCTGCAAACTTGGAGATATTACATCTCAGTTCCCTCGTCTAGATCATTAATATATATTGTGAATAAATCCTTCCTTCCCCCACTGCACAAGCTATTCCTCCAATCACAATAGGATATTTCACTACACCTCCTACTGCTTACACTCACACACCTGTTACCGACCTCAAAACCAGTACAAACAACATTCTGCTTTTATTTCATGTCAACTTGAATTAACTTGTACATTTCTTTCATACTTCACAATGTATACACTTTTATGCAACGACTGCTCCTTCTTGCGCACACTTGCTTCTTCTTCTCAGCGTGCACACTGTGCTAAACTGCCTGAAACATCTTCACTACCCCGTCAAACACACACACTAACCCACTCTTCTTGCAGGACAAGCTTGCGTACAACTGAAGGGAGTGTGGAAGGAGCAGGGAGGTGCAGCCACATTGCAAGAGGCGACACAGGACTGTGACAGCCTCACTGGAGCAGCGCAGCCTCCTTATACACTGCTGTTCCGAGAATCGCAGGTTTCTAACTGCGGGCCTATGCTTCATATGCTTCACATTCAATGGGCAGATTTTTTTTAATTGGATGTTTTAATAACTTAAAATGGAGCTTGTAGATATTTATAGTTCCCTGAATTTTTAGCAGTCTGAGTATGTATAAGATTATAAATTAATATTATATTGCTTTGAAGTGTCGTAAGTATTGTAATATAAGGAAATGCAGCAGCCAACTTGCGCACAACAAGATCCCACAAACAGCAATAGGATAAATGCCCAGACAATCAGTTCCACTGGTGCTGGTTGATTGGCCAGGAAAACATCAGAACTCCCATGCTCTACTTCAAATAGTATCATGGGAACTGAGAAGGCAGTTTAATATCATATCCAAAAGACCCTACCTCCAACAATGCAGCACTCCCACGATACAGCGCTGAAGTGTCAGTTTAGATTATGGCCTGGTATTTTCGCCAGGTTGCATTGTTTTTTTTTGGTGCAATTAGTCCAAAATCGCCCTCGATAGGGGAATTTGCATTTGGTCTTGTAGGGGACAGAGCCTCCAGCTACCCTTCGCAAGAAGGCTGCTAGAGGCAGCTTCTGGATGTTTCTGGATGTGGAACCTGGATTTCCCCCCGCCCCCTGCACTGTCGGAAGTGCCATTTTTTGGCTGAACTTTCCAACATCCATATTGTGGCGGGTTCACTTGGTGTCCCCTCCTACCCATTCTGACCTCGTACTATGTGGTTAAGGACCTTTAAACTCGGTTTTATTGCTGATTTCAAAACCTACGGCCAGAATTTTTACCGTGGAGTCGGGCTGTGTAGCGTTTCAGAAACGCGATGTTCTGATCAGTGCGTTCTTCAGGGTGACTTTAACTTAATAGCCTTACTTTAAGCAGTCATGCACATTTCCTGGCCCAATTAAATGGAGCGGGTCCGATGAAGTCATCGATGACGCGTTTCCAGCTATATTTGATATTTAAAGCAGCCTTGCACACAACTCATTTGAAGGTTGCTGGAGGAGGGTGGAAGCTGAAATACAAAGGGCTGAGTACTCTTCTAAACCAGCAATGATGGATAGTCAAAAGCAGAGGTCTGCACCACGATTTTCTGACGCATCCCTGCATACTCTGGTGGAGGCAGTGAGAGCACATAGGGAGGTCCTGTTCCCTGCTGATAGGCGAAGGACACCTCCAAAAGACACCAAAAGAGCCTGGCTGAATATACCTGAGGAGGTCAGCAGCAGGGATGTTGTCAGGAGGACGTGGATCCAGTGCAGGAAACGATTCATTGATCTCATGAGATCAGGAAAGGTGAGTGCAATGCCACAATCACCTTCATCCTGATGTGCCTCTCACCACATCCCCATCATTCTGCCTTCCCAAGGCTACTCCTGCACATCATTCCTCACACCAACATACCTTCCAGGTCCACCAATCCCTCTCTCTCTATGTACATATTCACATCCTCATTTGACTAACCACCCCTGACACTCACCCTAATCCTAATACAATCATAACAAGTAACACTACAGAAGCAGACCATTTGGCATTGGCACCCACTCCCTCATAGTCACCCTCTACAGATGTAACCCATCCATTCCTTACACTCATTTCATCACTCTCACTCAAAGTTCTCTTCTTTCCCTCCTTGCAGGAGAAAAGAGCCCAGAACGCGCGGGAGAGGGAGAGAACCGGAGGTGGCCCTCCAGTCTTCACCCAACTAACACCAGCAAAGGAGGGGACTCTGGAGATCTGGAGAGATTCTGACGGTGGGAGACGGAGAGATGGGGACATCCCAGCAATCTGGTGACAGAATCACATCTCATACAGCCACATGGCATACAGCAGTCACTCATATGGTAACTGATGTCAGCAGCCAGTGAAATGTCATCATGTGCATAATTGTAATGTTACACATTCTTATTATAACACTTCTAATTCATCTATTTACTCTCCCACAGGACCATCAACTGCCCCCCAACTGTCCAGCCAGAGACGGAAGACGACTCCTCAGAGAACCTCCAGCCTCTGAGAGTGCAGCGTCGAACCCAAGCACAGCCAGCACCAGTGCAGATACGCACACCTCAGTGAGTCCTGTGCGCCATAGAGTAGAGTTGTCACCTGGTGTCTCACAATTCACAAGTGAGCAAGAGCAGGTGGTGTTGACAGGGACAGCAGTGGAGACTCCTTGCGCCGGAGGGCACTGGACGCTCCAAGCTCTGCTGAGCTGTATGCAGACGCTGAGCCTCAGGGGGCCATCGAGAAACAGGGATGATCTTGGAGGGGCAGCAACAATTGCATGAGGCTCTGGCATCTTTTGCAGCCACGATGTCTGCAAATGTGCCGAGAATAGAGGAGTCCATCTCCAACATGAGCACCACCATGTCGCAGGCGATGGCGACGATGTGCTGTTCCATGGAAAGGATGGCCACCTGCATGGAGCAGCAAATGCACCAGTCATATGAACACATGCTAGCTGTGGACAACAGATGGCAGACGCTCATAGACCTCATCTCTAGGAGGGATGTCAACATAGACTTGAGCCTTCATCGCCACACTGCTGTGCAGCAAAGGGTTCTCCAGCTCCTTGCTAGCAGGGAAGTGCGGGTGGCCCATGAGAGGGATGATGGTGAGAGGGAACATGGAAGTGGGGCCTCTTCTGAAAGTGCTCCCAATTCTCCCCCGTTGCCTCCCCCTCAGTCAGAGCCCCACATGCTTCCTTGGATCCCGGTGGCCGAGTCTGCCCCTGCACAGTTGCAGGAGGAGCAGACTTTGGCGGGGCCATCACAGGCTCCAAAATCCAGAGGACGGCCGCCAAAAGTGTCCAACGAGTCGCATCAGGGAAGTGAGCAGCCTGCCTCTACCTCTACTGAAGCCATAGTGGTTGCACCTCGTAGAAGCACTCTGCTGGTGCCATCTCCACCTCGAGTTCCTCCTCGTCTTCCACCTGCTCCTCCTCCTCCTGCTCCTGTTCCATGGAAAGGATGGCCACCTGCATGGAGCAGCAAATGTGCTGGTGGAGATGTGGCTCTCATTATAATGCTCCTCAGCCTCAGTACTTGGCATCCTCAAGGGTATCATGAGCCACGTCTTCACTGGATAGCCCTGGTCTCCAAGTAGCCAGCCGGTAAGTCTGTTTGGAGGTGCGAAGAGCTGAGGGAGGGGGACTGGCGCAGCACGAAAGAGTCATGACAGCTCCCTGGGAATCTGGTGCACACATGCATGATGATCTTTTTATGGTTGCAGATGAGCTGCACATTGAGGGAGTGGAAGGCCTTGCAGTTCACAAACACTCCTGGGTGATGATGGGGTGCTTTGATGGTCACATGTGTGCAGTCGATGACGCCCTGTACCTGTGGGAAGTCAGGCAGAGCCACAAAGCCGAGCGCCCGCTCAGTAACACTGGCTTCATCAGTGGCAAAGTTGATATAATTGGCTGACTTGTGAAACATGGCATCGGTCACCTGGGTGATGCATCTGTGGGGGGCTGACTGAGAGATCCTGCAAATGTCTGCTGCAGATCCCTGGAAGGAGCCTGAGGTGAAGAAGTTGAGGGTGCTGGTGACTTTGTCAGCCACTGGTAAGGTGTGTCCACCCACTCCTCTGGGCAGCAGGTCATGTTCCAGCAAGCTATAAATGTCTGTGACGACCTGGCACAATAGCCTGAGCCTCGTGAAGCACTGCCGCTCAGTCATGTCCAAGAATCTCATCCTCTACCTGTATACCCTGTGTTGGGGGTATTGCCTCCAGTGCGTTGCAGCCCTTTTGTGCCTCCCTCTCTCCTGTGGAGCATCAGGTCATTGAGGAGAAGGCTGCTGTTGTGGTTGCTGCTGCTGCTGCTGTTGTTGGTGGTGGCGCTCATCTTGGTCCGATTCTGAGGACCAAGGTGACACAGTATAAGCGGCACCCATGCTGATGCAGTAGATGGCAGGTAAAGTGGAGATCAGAGGGCCAATCCCTGAATGTTGTGGTACTGAGTAGCAATGTGGTGAGAGTGGCTTCCGAGGTTTCAGAAATGATCTGCAAACTGCTGACCCAAATCTGTGCACAAAATGGAGTGAGCAAGAGCCTTTCCATGAGGCAAGTAATGAGGTGTAATGTTGCAGTATTTATGTGCTTTTCCCAACTTTCAATGAATGAACTCGCCAATAGCCACTGAGCTTCCGTCTCCCCTTCACAGGTGAGATACCTGAGCTGCGTGAATCCCGTGCTCCTGCAGTAAAAGCCAAAAGCTGGCGTTAAAAACCCTCTTACAGCATCAGCTGTGGCTCAGTTGGTAGCACACTCGCCTCTGAGTCATGAAGGTTGTGGGTTCAAGTCCCACTCCAGGGACTTAAGCACATAAAAGCTAGGCTGACACTCCAGTGCAGTGCGGAGGGAGTGCTGCACTGTCGGAGGTGCCGTCTTTCAGATGAAACATTAAACCAAGTCTGCTCTCTCAAGTGGACATAAAAAATCCCATGGCACCTGTGTCTTTCCGTGAAATGGCCTTCAAGTCACTCAAGGTTGTGTGTTCATCATCTTGAAAATCTCATTACTGAGCACTTAAATTAGAAATTCGGGAAAGGGTGTCTCAATGGCCAGACTTTTATTTTAATTGTATGTTTTAATAACTTAAAATGGAGCTTATAGATATTTATAGTTCCCTGACTTTTTAGCAGTCAATGTACGTACAAGAATATAAATTAATATTATATTGCTGGCACACAGCATTACCATTAACTGGCCTTCCTATAAGAGAGATGCAATCCTTGCTTCAGATCTTTTCTGTCTGCCACTTTTAACATCTTCTTAACTTTACAGAGCCAATGAGTCATGAAGACAGAAATTTAGACTACTGCTGCAGAAAATTATTACAATATATATTATTTTCAGAGCATGACGTAAGGCTATTCTGGGGACTAAGTGGGTGAGGAAATTAATCATATTCAACACCAAGTAAGGAACTACACAAATGAGATACCGTTGTGAAAATTAGTTAACTGCGTGTTTCCAACATCAGTGGTACAGACTGAAAAAAGCATAACATGAATGAGTTGTGGTTCATCCAGTAGCGCTTGTGCCTGTCCCTATATAGGATGCTCAATATATATATTTATCTCGATAATGTATCATTTTCTTGATGATTTCACAAGATACTTTGAAGCTAAGGGGACATGAGATATGGAAAATGTACTATTCAAAGGAGCTTTTTTTTATAAAGCTATAACATGAAAAATAAAAATTCACTTTTAATCATTTGTGACAAGTTGGGCTAGTGCCAGTTTCTGGGGAGGCTCCTGTGCAATGCGAGGTTAATGGTTTTCACTTAGGCCTTGAAGTTACTCGGCTGTTCTGGTTGACTGCTGTCGTTCCTCCAAGATGAGTTTGGAAGACTCTTCCAGGAGCCTCCACCCACTCCAAACAAGGCCGCAGATGTAGGGGGTAGGACTGAGGGAGAAGACTCCATTTGCTGGGAGTTCCCACTTTCTCGATCTTAATGTTTTGGTGTATGTTTCAAGGCCGGGGACTTATTGGCCCATTGATGTTGGTTGATGTCAATAGCAGAAAAAATATTGAACCCTTAAAAAGGAAGCAATTGAAGTGCAATTAACCAGAATGGAAGTAAAACTTCCAAGTCAAATTGTGTTTTAGGCACAGCATGCCTTAAGAATTATTGGAATTATTAGCAGATCAGCCATGACATTGCTCAAGGTGAATCAGGGATTTGATAAGAACATTTGTGTTACGCCAGAGACACTGACTTATTCTAGGAGCATTGGGGGTGTTTCTGACATTAGAGAGCACTCAGAATGTGGTCTAAGAGTTTGTGATCATTGTGAGGGAGTCCCAGGATCTGGGAATGGGTGAGGGGTCCTGGAATCCAACAGGTTTGCAGGGGCAGTTTTGGGGCTTCAGGGAGTCAGAGTCTGGCAGTATTGATTTTTTTAAATTTGTTTTTGGGATGTGGGTGACACAGGCAAAGCCACATTTATTGCCAACCCCTAGTTGCCCTGAGAAGATGGTGGTGGGACTTCTTCAACTACTGCAGTCCGTGTTGTGAAGGTGCTCCCCCAATAACGTTTAGGTAGGGATTTCCAGGATTCTGACCCGCAACTATGAGCAAACAGTGATATATGTCCAAGTCAGGATAGTGTGTGATTAGAAGGGAAACTTGGAGGTGATGGTGTTCCCACAATATTACTGCTCATGTTCTTCTTAGTGGTAGAAGTCACAGGGGACAGAGGTGCAGTCGAGATAACCTTGATGGAGGGTGTGGCTATTGAGTTCAGTGACAAAAGCACCGAGCAAGCAAATTGCTCTGTCCTTCTATGTGCTGGAGAAGTTTTGAGGAGTCAGGAGGTGAGCCATTCATTGCAGAGTACCCAGCCTTTGTCCTACTCATGTAGCTACAGTGTTAATATAGTTGGTTCAGTTAAGCCTATGGTCAATGCATGTTGATGGTAGGGTACTTGGTGATGGTGGTACCATTGAAGGTCAAGGGAAGGTGGCTGAGCTTTCTATTGTTCGAAACAATCAATACCTGGCAGTTATGTGATGCAAATGTTACCCAGCCACGTCTGGATGTTATTCAGGTCCTGTTGTAAGTTGACATTGGCTGCTTCATTATCAGAGGAGTTGTGAATAGAACTGAACACTCTGGAATCGTCAACAAACAGCCCACTTCTGACCTTATGATGGAGGGTAGGTTATTGATGAAGCAGCTGAAGATGATTGGGCCGAGGGCACTTCCCTGAAAAACTCCTGCAATGATGTCCTGGGGTTGTGGCGACTGATCTGCAGCAACCAGGACCATTTCACTTGTGTCAGTAATGATTCCAGCCACTGGAAAGTTTTCTCTTTGACCTCAGTTTTTCTAGGGCTTCTTGGTGCAAGGGAAGCTGCGTGAGGGCCCACGAAACCAAGCAAGGTCAGTTGATTTAAAATGCAGGTTAAAGAGCTGCCACCTGTGGCTGCATAACTCAGGTTGCCTCAGTTCATGGTTTCCAGTTAACCAGTTCCCACTACTGTGCTGCTGGAGGCTTGTATCTCTGACGTGCCAAGTCCAATTTCCTCTGGGCCTGGTTTGATCAAATGCTGCCCTGATATTGAGGGTAGCTACTCTTACCTCTCCTGAAGCTTTCAGCTCTTGCACCATGTCTGGATCATGGCTGTAATGGAGTCAAGAGCTGAGTGGTTCTGAGCATTGTTAAGCAGGTTATTGTGAGTAAGTGTTGCTTGGTGGCACTATTGATGACTTTGTCCATCACTTTACTGATAGTTGGGAGGAGGCTGTTAGGGCCATTATTGGCCAGATGAGATTTGTCCTAATTTTGTGGATAGATATACCTGGGTAATCTTCCACATTATCAGGTCGATGTCAGCTTCATAGCTGTACCGGAACAGCTTGATGAGGGGAGTGGCTATCTCTGGTGCACAGGTCTACAGCCCTACAGCTGGGATGTTGTCAGGGTCCATGGTCTTTGCTGTGTCCAGTGCACTCAGCCACTTAATATCAAATGGAGTGAACCGAATTGGCTGGATACTGGTGTCTACGATTGTAGGGACTTTGGGGGGGAGGCTGAATAGGATCTTTGATTTGACACTTTTGCCTGAAAACACTTGCAAACACTTCAGCCTTGTCTCTTGCACTCACGTGTGGGCTGCACCATGGTTGAGGATATGGAAGTTCATGGAGCCTCCTGCTCCTGTTGCCTGGGTGATCACCACTCTTCTCAACTGGATGTGATGGGCTACAGAGCTTTGCTCTCATCCTTTGGTTGTGGGACCAGTTTAATCTGCCCTTAGCCTGTCACGCTGGGGTTTAGCATGCAGGTAGTCCTGCATTGTAGCTTCACTAGGTTCATACCTCATTCGAAGATATGCCTGGTTTTGATTCTGACATGCCTTCTACATTCCACGTTGAACCAGGGTTGCAGCTATGTCCTTCAGGACTAAGGCAGATTGGTCAGTTGTGCTACTACCAAGCCACTGTTGCTGGTCTACTACCTAAAAAATATGCTCTGCAAGTGGAACAGGACATACCAAAGGATGCTGATGGTGGAGTCTGGGATATTGTCTGATAGATGTGATTCTGTGAGTATGACTATGTTAGGCTGTGGCTTAACTAGTAAGTGGGACAGCTATCCCAGCTTAGGTACCAATGACTTTGCAGGTTTGACTGGACTGAGATTGCTTTAGTCTTCTCCTGATGTGACGCCTGGGTCATAGCCAATAGGTCCACCTGATGTTTTTATTCTTCTTTGTAGTGATTGTTTACAACTGGGTGGCTTACTAGGCCACTCCAAAGGGCATTAACAGTTAACTACATAGTGTAGGACTAGAGTCACACATAGACCAGACCAGGCAGGTTCCCTTCCCTGAAGGACATTAGTGAACCAGTTGGGTTTTTACAAAAATGTTTCATGGTTAACTTTCTGGTGCTAAGCCACAAATGACCAGATTTACTGAGTCCAGTTTCACAACTTGCCATGGTGGGATTTGAACTCACAATCCTGGTTTGCTGGTCTACTACCTGATATCTGGTAGTATGGGGAGGTGGAAGAGCCAGGTCTAACAGCCTTGTGGGCAAGGAGAATGCAACCAAAAGTACTCTTGGCTTCTTTCGAATCATCAAGACCCAATCCTGACGTATTCCCACTTGTACTTTCACCCCCACTCCATTCACAGTCCCCTTTGCCCTCTCAAATACCACCCATCACCACTTCACTTTCTTCATCATCAGCCAATTCCTGTCTTATGCTAATGTAACACCCTTATTTAAAAAGGGCAGTAGACAGAAGGCTGGAAACTATAGACCGGTTAGCCTAACATCTGTGGTAGGTAAAATTTTGGAGTCCATTATTAAGGAGACAGTAACGGGACATTTGGATAATCATAATTTAATAGGACAAAGTCAGCATGGTTTTATGAAGGGGAAGTCATGTTTGACAAATTTGCCGGAGTTCTTTGAGGAAGTAACATACAGGGTGGATAAAGGGGAACCAGTGGATGTGGTGTATTTAGACTTCCAAAAGGCATTTGACAAGGTGCCACACAAAAGATTATTGCTTAAGATAAAAAATCACAGGATTGGTGGTAATATTCTGGCATGGATAGAGGATTGGCTATCTAACAGAAGGCAGAGAGTTGGGATAAATGGTTCATTCTCAGACTGGCAATCAGTAACTAGTGGTGTTCCGCAGGGGTCAGTGCTGGGTCCCCAACTCTTTACAATCTATATTAATGATTTGGAGGAGGGGACCGAGTGTAACATATCAAAGTTTGCAGATGATACTAAGATGGGAGGGAAAGTAGTGAGTGAGGAGGACATAAAAAATCTGCAAGGGGACATAGACAGGCTAAGTAAGTGGGCAGAAATTTGGCAGATGGAATAAAATACTGGAAAGTGTGAGGTTATGCACTTTGGCAGGAAAAATAGTAGAGCAAGTTATTATCTTAATGGCAAGAAACTGGAAAGTACTGAAGTACAAAGGGATCTGGGGGTCCTGGTGCACGAAACTCAAAAGGTTAGTATGCAGGTGCAGCAAGTGATTAAGAAGGCCAATGGAATGTTGGCTTTCATTGCTAGGGGGATAGAATATAAAAATAGGGAGGTATTGCTTCAGTTGTACAAGGTATTGGTGAGACCGCACCTGGAATACTGCATACAGTTTTGGTGTCCATACTTAAGAAAAGACATACTTGCTCTCGAGTCAGTACAAAGAAGGTTCACTCGGTTAATCCCGGGGATGAGGGGATGGACATATGAGGAGAGGTTGGGTAGATTGGGACTCTACTCATTGGAGTTCAGAAGAATGAGAGGTGATCTTATTGAAACATATAAGATTGTGAAGGGGTTGGATCGGGTGGATGCGGGGAGGATGTTCCCGATGATGGGTGAAACTAGAACTAGGGGCCATAGTCTTAGAATAAGGGGCTGCTCTTTCAAAACTGAGATGAGAAGGAACTACTTCACTCAGAGGGTGGTAGGTCCATGGAATATGCTGCCCCAAAAAGCTGTAGAAGCTACATCAGAACATAAATTTAAAACAGAAATAGACAGTTTCCTAGAAGTAAAGGAAATTAAGGGTTACGGGGAGCGGGCAGGAATTTGGACATGAGTCTAGGTTCGGATCGGTCATGGCCCTGTGGGTAGCGGAGCGGGCCCAGGGGCCGTGTAGCCTGATCCTGCTCCTATTTTGTGTGTCCAATTCTGTTAGGTTCAGGAGATGGTTCTGTGATAGTAGATTGGCGGTTAGGATCAGATCAGCCATGATCTTATTGAATGGCGGAGCAGGCTCGAGGGGCCAATTGGCCTACTCCTGCTCTTATTTCTTATGTTCTTATGTTCTTATTCTTTATACTCACACTTGCTTCCACAACAACAACAACAACAACTTGTATTTATATAGCACCTTTAACGTAGTAAAAAGTCCCAAGGCGCTTCATAGGAGTATTAAAAGACAGAAAATTGACACCGAGCCATGTAAAAAATTAGGGCAGGTGACCAAAAGCTTGGTCAAAGAGGAAGGTTTTAAGGAGAGTTTTAAAGGAGGAAAGAGAGGTAGAGAGACAGAGGGGTTTAGGGAGGGAATTCCAGAGCTTAGGGCCTTGGCAGCTGAAGGCACGGCCACCAAGGGTTGAGCGATTATAATCAGGGATGCTCAAGAGGGCAGAATTTGAGGAGCGCAGATATCCCGGGGGGTTGTGGGGCTGAAGGAGATTACAGAGATAGGAAGGGGTGAGGCCATGGAGGGATTTGAAAACAAGGATGGGAATTTTGAAATTGAGGCGTTGCTTAACTAGGAGCCAATGTAGATCAGCGAGCACAGGGGAGATGTGCGAACGGGACTTGGTGCGAGTTAGGACATGGGCAGCCGAGTTTTGGATGACATCAAGTTTACGTAGGGTAGAATGTGGGAGGATAGCCAGGAGTGCATTGGAATAGTCAAGTTTAGAGGTAACAAAGGCATGGATGAGGGTTTCAGCAGCAGATGAGTTGAGGCAGGACGGAGACAGGCAATGTTACAGAGGTGGAAATAGGCTGTCTTAGATATGCCACAGATATGTGGTCGGAAGCTCATTTCAGGGTCAAATACGACACCAAGGTTGCGAACAGTGTGGTTCAGCCTCAGACAGATGCTAGGGCGAGGGTGGAGTCGGTGGCTAAGGAACGGAGTTTGTGGCGAGGCCCGAAGGCAATGGCTTCGGTCTTCCCAATATTTAATTGGAGATCATTTCTGCTCATCCAGAACCGGATGTCAGACAAACAGTGTGTTAATTTAGAGACCGTGGAGGGGTCGAGAGAAGAGGTAGTGAGGTAGAGCTGGGTGTCGTCAGCATACATGTGGAAACTGACGCCTTGTATTCAGATGATGTCACCAAGGGGCAGCATATAGATGAGAAATAGGAGGGGACCAAGGATAGATCATTGGGGGACCCCAGAGGTTACGATGCGGGGGTGGGAAGAGAAAGCCATTGCAGGTGATTCTCTGGCTATGACTAGATAGATAAGAATGGAATCAGGTGAGTGCAGTCCCACCCAGCTAGACGATGGTGGAGAGGCGTTGGAGGAGGACGGAGTGGTCAACCATGTCAAAGGCTGCAGACAGGTTGAGAAGGACGAGGAGGGATAGTTTACCTTTGTCACAGTCACAAAGGATGTCATTTGTGACTTTGATGAGAGCCATTTTGGTACTGTGGCAGGGGTGGAAACCACATTGGAGGGATTCAAACATGGAATTCCGGGAAAGATGGGCAGGGATTTGGGAGGCGACAACACGTTCAAGGACTTTGGAGAGGAAAGGGAGGTTGGAGATGGGGCGGTAGTTTGCAAGGACGGAGGGATCAAGGGTTGAATTTTTGAGGAGTGGGGTGATGATGGCTGATTTGAAGGAGAGGGGGACAGGAGAGCAAACCATTAACAATGTCAGCTAACATGGGAGCCAGAAAAGGAAGTTGGGTGGTCAGCAGTTTAGTGGGAATAGGGTCGATAGAGCAGGAAGTGCGTCTCATGGACAAGATGAGCTCGGAGAGGTCAAGAGGGGAGAGCGGAGAGAAACTGGAGAAAGATGTGAGTTCAGGGCTAGGGCAGGGGGGAACCTCAGAGGAAGTTTGGCCCGGAGGGCATGGGGAAGGAAGGGAAGTGGCAGAGGCAGCTGATCGGATGGTCTCAATCTTACCCTACTTCTCCGTCTACTGCTTGGCACAACGGCGCTGACCTCTTACCAGCTCCTTCCAAGGCAGACTGCAGGGCTACCCCAGCATGAACTCATTCATGGGAGAATAGAACCTTTAAATTAATGTGAAGGCTACTGACATACAAATCAAAGCTTCTGGCATCATATAAATTAAATTAAAAACTTATCACAAGTCATCCAAATGTATGCAGATACAAAATCCTGTCCCATTTCCTGCAAAAAACAAAGATCTGGCTTTCTCACGTGGCTTTGATTGTACCTGCCCCTTTAATGATGCTGCTTTTAAGGCCCAAATGATTCTTTATCTGCCCAATAAAGCACCACCAGCAGTGCCTGGCATTTGCCCTCTGCATTTAAATAAGCCAGCAGGAAACCTCGGCACTGCAGCTAGTCACTGGAAGCGCACTGCGGTCACATTGCTTCCAGTCAGTGCCTGGAGAGGAATATCGGGCCTACTGAAACCTGCTCTAGGCACTGGTGGTTTCTGTCTGTGAGCAGGTCATTATATAAAAACAATCAATTGTTAAATAAATTGAAAATAAAGCTGAGAATTCAATCTCCAGATTCTTTCATTTTTCTTTTGGAAAAAGCAGCAAAACTTTCAAATCCTCAAAGGATGAGGGATCAACTCTTGTTGATGTATAGATTGCAAGTTGGGTGATTCTGCAAACTGCACACGCTCAAAATGCACGTATGTGGTTGAATGCTCTATCCTCGTGCTGTGAGCTAAATATATTCAGTCAAATCCCAAGCTTTTGAACCTGAGACCTTGAAGTAAAAACCTTAACAAAAGTACTAAAAAGAACACAAAAGACAATTCAATGGGCAAATTTAATTATGCTTTTATCAAATATTTTGTTTGGAACCATATTTTGGACATTATAAATCTCAGTTACTGCAAAAAAAATTGTGAATATGTTTTCCAAAAGCATATTAAGTGGCTCATCAACAAACCATGATGGTGAAAAAGTTTACATACTGACTTTTCATGACAAAATGTTAACATATTTAGATTTTCCATTATAAATATTGACAAATTTAGGATTTTTCCATTACAGATGGTTACATTGGTGATTTCCATTCCAAACTTTGGCATTAAATTTTTTTACAGGAAGTAACATTTGTGCACATGAAGTGAACGCCATACACTAGATTTTTAATAATATGTCGATTTGATGTTGTAATTGAACTAGTGAATAATGTTTATTGATAAATTTTATGGGGTAATTTTCCAAGTTCTCAGCAGTGGTGGGGAATCTGCACCAATAAATATTGGAAAACCGCAGGTCGTGACTTTCTGATATGTGCTGGTGTGGGCAAGGTTCCTCACCACCAGGGGTACTCAGAAAGTTCCTGCTCTTCTCTTGATCTTTAGAAAGTCATTCATAAAATGTTTCACAAAATCTTTTGTGTTGAATTGGATAACTTTGTATTGTTTAGCCAGTTAAATTGGACAACTGGCTAAGCAATTCAAAGCAACAGATAGTGACTAATTGTAGTATTCTAATTGGACAGATATGGCAAGGATTAGTGGGACCTTTGTTGATCACATTATTTACAAATAATCTTGACGAGGAGTATTAAGAACAGAATGTATAACTTTACAGTTGATAGCAGAATGTTCAAAGGAAATGAATAAGATTCAAAGACATCTGTAGAGACTTTGCAACTGGGCAGACATATTGCAAACTAAATTCAACATTGGGATATGTAACATAATGGCCCAGATTTTACGTTAAGAATAACGGTGAGGCTAACAGCGTTCACCGTTATTATGGAATAAATCGGACAACAACTTCCGCCGTCCGCACATGCACAGATAAACGTGGAAGTCTGGGAAGCTTCTGTCAGATTTACCCTGCTTTTCCTCGAGCTTCTTTCCCCTGCTACCTCACCGATAGACTCGACATTGAAATCCATGTAAGGGCGCGAAGTTGCTGTATTTACCTACTAGTTACCATTAAGCATGCCAAAAAAAGCTAGGGCTGGTGCATTCAGGTGTAAGTGATTTTTTAACGGTGTAATAAGTCCTAATTACTGCCAAACAACTTCTCTGGCACTGAAAATTTAATTTTGCAATTATGGAGTCTCATTCCTTCTGAATTTAATTATTGTTGGAGATTTTTAAAAAATTAAAAATTACATTTTTTAAACTTTTTTTCCTGTCTTTTTTATCTCACTCACTCTCTTAATCGCATTTTTCTTTCCCTCACTTTATTTTGCTTTCTGTACATGATTTTACAGTTAATTAAATATTCTAATTTCTACTCCCTGGTTTAGACTCTGCAGCCCCGATATTAACAGGGAAGTGTTTTCCGAGCGGGGTGGTCAGAGTTTTGGGCAGAATGCTGTGGAGTTTTAATTCCACAGCATGCATGTTTTTTTCTTGACAGGATCCCTGCCCGGAAGTCAGCTTAATTGATAGGCTTGTCTTCCAGTCGGGGAGCACAGGCTGCAGCCACAGGTAAGGAGCCTGCAGCTGCTAGTAAGAGTGTTCGGGGCGGGGGTCCGATCCCAGTGGGCGTCCAATCCCAGGGAAGGAGGTTAGCTTGGGGGCCCGGGGGGAAGCAATCCTGGTCCTCCTGGCCCACAAGCAGTGCTGTAAAGGCACTTACTTTTTCCCCGACGCTGTCCTCGCCTCCCTTGAGCTGCCAGATTTCCCGGGGCCTGGAAAACCCGGAGGGCCAGGGTTAAACCTGTAATGGCTAAATGTGAGGCTCCTAGCCTCATTATAATATTAAAATTGCTGACCCACCTCCTGGGAGCAGGTTGGCTGGCCGCCCCCTGTCCCGCCTCTGTTAAACCCAGAAGTGGGTGGGTTGGAGGTGGGATGCGGTCGGGTTTGAGATTTTAAAAATGTTTACATCCCACCTGACTCCACCCACTTGGGGGTTAAAATTACCCCTGCATGTCTCAGTGAAGATTCTTCAATCTGAAGAGTCACGCTGTTGCTCGCCATGCTCACACATGCCACAGATCCCCTCTAGAGGGCGCCGCACTGGACGCCCGATGACAGCAAGTTGCTGCTCAAAAGCCTGCAAAAGGTCTGTGGGCGGCTGTAAGCGTAATGAACGGCAAACACCGTTCCTTTGCAAAATCCGTGCCAATGCATATTGGTACGAAAGTAGCAAATAGATTTACAAAATGAAGGCTATATCATTATACAAGAGGAGAAAAGAGAGAAGATCTGAGTGTAATTCTTGAACAAGAATTGCAAAGACAAATAAAATGTTCGTATTTGAGAAGATCTATAGAATTAAGTCCAAGAAATCCGGGGACAAGATTAGAAGTGAAAGAAGCCATTCATTAAATTTAACATTGGGGAATAAATTTAATCTTAAACTGACCTGATTTAAATGAATCCAACAGTTCACAAAAGCTTCTTCACATGAATGAGATATTACTAATGTGATCAGCCACAATCATAGACAAAACTGGACAGTTGCCATTTTAGTATAATGAGTCCTTTCAGACCATACTAAAAGTAGCTTTTAAAACTGAAAACGTACACTTTCCTTACAAAGCAAGGGATATAAATGTCAACCTTTCCATAAATTATTAACTGGAAATCCACAAGTGCGTCAGTTGCCAACATTAATTTCCTTAATATCTAAATTGTCTCTGACAGCAGATGACCTTTGACATTGTTGCATCATGGTTTTGCTGCAACAGAAAACATAAAAGTGTCCCAGCTGTGGCAATAGTAATCTATTATTTTGCCCTGCTGTGGATAAAGTTGGATTCCTGATACTACCGGACACTGTACTCTGCAAGCAAGAAGCCAACTGACTTATTTACAACAATAGTGTCACAAGATAACTACACTTCAAATTTAATCTGTGGACTGTATGAGATGCTGGTATCACCTCACCTTTCATGATGGATTTCAGATTCTTGAAACGTATCTTTAAGATTATTATATGGTAGTGAATATTTTGATACTGCAAATTTAAAGAAAAATCAGAAGCTAACAGTAGTGTTAATTACCATTACAGGAGGTAGAAAGCTTATTTGGACAATCTTTATATTCTTAACGACGTACCTGAACAGCACCATTTGACAAGTTAGTGAAAAGTGCTTGCCCAGCACTGACTTTGTGTTTGACACCTCTTACTGTACCATTTTTACTCAAGATATTAATTCTCTTTCTATAGATGCCTCTGTCTTTTGTGGTGCTCGCTAACAGAAGCATGTCATCACATTCACTTTCACTGCCATCAGTTTCCAAAGCGAAATGCTGCTCATTATGGCCGTTCACTTCACTGTAACTACTGCACTGCTCAGTCTCGGAATTGCTGGCACATTCTGACTCTTGTGAGTCCACCAGGTCTCCATCGGTGTACACTTCTTTCAGCACTCTTCCACTTTTTGCAGAAGATATTCGAAACCTGACTTTTTTCTGCTGCCGTTCTCCTTCTGTCTTCATTATGCCGTTGAGTCCAGCTTTTTCCATTGAAGAGCGAACTTCACATGTCTTTTCAGCAAAAATCCTCTTGCAGCCAGTTGAAGATGTATAAATAAACTTCCCTTTGATGTGGGTAGACGTTTCATATATATAGCAGTGCCATCACAACGTAACGGTGTGAAGGACAATAAAGTCAGCACTGATCCTCATACCGTCTTACTTCAATAATGTATAACATTACATCATGGTCACCTTTATACCAGCAGTAGGTAAAGTGATATAAATGATTAAATATTTAAATCACCATTGTGTACTCTCTGTGTAACAGCCAGATGCAGGAAGGTACTAAAAGGATTTAGTTCCAATAGAACATACTCTACCAATTCACATTAAACCCCTCTCTTGTCTCAGATATAATGGCCATTGCGGTAGATTTTCGTCTTTAACGCCTGAGTGTTAAGCATCGCCTGAGCGGAGAGCAGAAAGGAACAGCTGCTGCGTAGGATTGCACAACATTTACAGAACGCGCCGAAAGTTCCTTCTATTGCAATAATGGCGGAAGGAAAATCCGTCAGGTTCTGTAAGGGGGAGATCAACGCTTTTGTGAAAAAGAACATGTGACTTGAGAGTACAAGCTAAGTAAAAGATAAAGGGCTGAAATTCACTTGGATGTCATCGCAAAAAGGGCGATTAACAGGACATAACTTGGAGGCCCGAGGATTGCCTAAAATTGGGCCTCGGACCTTATTTCAATCATTTGAACGAGGTGCTTCCGGACGCATCTGTTGCCTAATGATCAATTTCGGCCCAATTGCCTCACCAGCAGCAGCCCACAGGTAAGTCCCTGGGAGGAGGAGGAGAATGGGAGGTGGGGGCTGCCGACCTCGGAGGTGCTGTGGAGCTGGGAGGATCATTCCTCCTGGCTCCGTGTCAAAGTTCAAAGAATAACTTACCTTTCTGGTGGCGGCCGCTTACTACACCAAGGAAACCTAGGCCCAATGACTGTTCAGCTCAGGGCAGCCCAATTTCTTAAAGGGGTCCTAAAACAGGTGTTAGGCCTCTCATTGGCACATGCAAGGGGCCTAACGCCTGTATTAGGTATCTGTCCCAGATGCCTGATAATTGTCCATGGCCAATACGGCGTTGGATATATTTCAAGCATCATTGGGGGCGCAGAGCATTGCCCTGCCAAATTGGTCATTTTTGCCCCTGTTTTCCAGCTGGAAAACAGGTGCAAGAACCAATTTCTACACCAATTCCTTTCTTACTAATGCTGCACATTCCAATGTACAGATGTTTCTTTAACATTTGAGAACAAATTACCCTGCAATATATTCTGTTAGAAACAAAAGGGAAGACAATGACAACAAGGCAAAAATTCAAAGATTACCATTTTCTCTGAAGCTAAACCAGTTATTATTGTCAAATAAGGTTTTTTATTAACCACATTGCACAAAAGATGCCTTGGACCAAGATCAACAAAGTTGTATATAATTACTAAAGATGCCCCAGTTACATCACAAGAGTCTCACAGGTTAAGAATAAGAATAAACAATCCACATGACACAAAAGAAGCCACAAAGCCCTGACAAAAACAGTCTCTGATATTTTCCGCTGTGCATTCATTTTAATGAATCTCTGAAGGCATTTACAAACAACATATTTATGGATTTATTAAAACTATGCATAGAGGAAAATATTACATTTTTAGAGGTGGCATATTAACTCTTGTCTACAACAGAGAAATCAAAGGTGCCCAGTTTTGGGCGTGAGAACAACAATGTGGCCGCATCACACACCCAAACCGGGAAGCCCGAGTCCCTAGGCCGGCCTAAGTAATCATCGAAATAATCTGGGTGAAGCTGCGAGACCCTGTCCCGCCTCCACAGGCAGCTCACAAGTGGTGATTCAGATTTCAGGCTACCTGCCTCGCCAGCAGCAACACTCAGGTAATTGCCAGGTTGGGGGACAGTGGGAGGAGGGCCGATCACAGCTGGCAGGAGTGCTGTGGAGTCGGGAGAAGCACTCCTGCTCCTCCTGGCTACACATCATTTTAAAAATAATTCAAACTTGACTTTTCAGAGGTGCTTGGTTCCTAAGCCCCATGAACCCTGTTGGAGAATGGTTTTTACTTTTGATAAAATGTCCTATCTATTACACAAAATCAATAAGATTCTTCAAACGTAGTTTTATTAAGCATACAGTACATGCAATAGTACTTAGAATCATAGAATGGTTACAGCACAGAAGGAGGCCATTCGGCCCGTCGAGCCCATGCCGGCTCTCTGCAAGAGCACTTCAGCTAGTCCCACTCCCCCGCCCTGTAAGATTTTCAATTTAGAGGAGACGTGCCTGAACATGTACCTGGTCTGGGAATTCAACAACCACAAAACATTACCATTTGGACAATAGGCTCTGGGGAAAAACTGCCCCACCCAAAACACAGAGCCCATCAAGTTTTCAACAAGACAATGAACAGGCCCCACCTGAAAACTCACTGCATTACGAAACCAGTTTTTTTCATGAGGAGCTTGTGGTGGGGGGGGGGATGAACAGCACTATAATTGCAACAGGACTCAAGATTTCTCTCTCTTTTCGACTCGACCGACTACGCTGGGAAGTAGGGCTCTCTGGCAGCACTGCCCAGAAGCCACATGGTGAAGGAAGACGTTCGATGACCAGAATCACCATCGACTTACCTGGCTGGACCACGGATTGTTAATACCCCTGTCTGGTGAGCATTATCCCTGATCTCCTGAAACCGAAACCTAGCTAGAAGTGGGAAGTTTTGGGAGGGATAAAGGTTTTTATTTTTCTTGTATACTGTCATTTTCCTCGCCTGTAACCGTGTGCTCCCCAAACCTGTTTAAGTGTGAAGTGTGTTTATGTTTGTTACCTTTTAACTTTAATAAAAGTTATAGTTTTTTCATTGGAACCTGTGGCCTACTGCATTTTTATTCACAACCCCTAAAAAAGTCCAAGTTTTGAACCTGGGGCGTGGGAGCGATTCAAACCGCTCACTTTATAACAACCACACCCTTACAGCCCTTTCCCCGTAGCCCTGCAAATTCTTTTCCATCAGGCACTTATTCAATTCCCTTTTGAAAGTCACAATTGAATCTGCCTCCACCACCCTTTCAGGCAGTGCATTCCAGATCCTAACCACTTGCTGTGTAAAAAAGTGTTTCCTCATGTCGCCTTTGATTCTTCTGCCAATCACCTTGAATCTGTGTCCTCTGATTCTCGATCCTTCCACCAATGGGAACAGTTTCTCTCTATCTACTCTGTCTAGACTCCTCATGATTTTGAATACCTCTATCAAATCTCCTCTCAACGTTCTCTGCTCTAAGTAGAACAACCCCAGCTTCTCCAGTCTATCCACGTAACTGAAGTCCCTCATCCCTGGAACAATTCTCATAAATCTTTTCTGCACCCTCTCTAAGGCCTTCACATCCTTCCTAAAGGACAGTGCCCAGAATTGGACACAATACTCCAGTTGAGGCCGAACCAGTGTTTTATAAAGGTTCATCATAACTATCTTGCTTTTGTACTCTATGCCTCTATTTATGAAGCCCAGGATCCCATATGTTTTTTTAACCGCTTTCTCAACCTGCCCTGCCACCTTCAACGATTTGTGCACATATACCTCTCCCTGTTCATGCACCCCCTTTAGAATTGTACCCTTTGTTTATATTGCCTCTCCTCGTTCTTCCCACCAAAATGTATCACTTCGCACTTATCTGCGTTAAATTTCATCTGCCACGTGTCCGCCTATTCCACCATAGAATCATAGAAATTTACAGCACTGAAGGAGGCCATTCAGCCCATCTTGTCCATGCCGGCCGATAAAGAGCTATCCAACAAACTTTGCAGCACTTGGTCCGTATCCTTATAGGTTACAGCACTTCAAGTGCATATCCAAGTACTTTTTAAATGTGATGAGGGTTTCTGCCTCTACCACCCTTTCAGGCAGTGAGTTCCAGACCCCCATCACCCACTGGGTGAAAAAGTTTCACCTCAAATCCCCTCTAAACCGTCTACCAATTACTTTAAATATATGCCCCCTGGTTATTGACCCCTCTGCTAAGGGAAATAGATCCTTCCTATTGACTCTATCTAGGCCCCTCATAATTTTATACACCTCAATTAGGTCTCCCCTCAGCCTCCTCTGTTCCAAAGAAAACAACCCCAGCCTATCCAATTTTTCCTCATAGCTAAAATTCCCCAGCTCAGGCAACATCCTCGTAAATCTCCTCTGCACCCTCTCTAGTGCAATCACATCCTTCCTGTAATGTGGTGACCAGAACTGCACGCAGTATTCTAGTTGCGGCCTAACTAGTGTTTTATACAGTTCAAGCATAACCTTCCTGCTCTTATATTCTATGCCTCGGCTAATAAAGGCAAGTATCCCGTATGCCTTCTTAACCACCTTATCTGCCTGTCCTGCTACCTTCAAGGATCTGTGGACAAGCACTTCAAGGTCCATCTGATCCTCTGCACTTCTCAGTGTCCTACAATTTATTGTGTATTCCCTTGACTTGTTAGCCCTCCCCAAATGCATTACCTCACACTTTGCTGGATTGAATTCCATTTGTCACTGTTCTGCCCACCTGACCAGTCCATTGATATCTTCCTGCAGTCTACAGTTTTCTTCTTCATTATCAACCACACGGCCAATTTTTGTATCATCTGCAAACTTCTTAATCATACTTCCTACATTCAAGTCCAAATCATTGATATATATCACAAAAAGCAAAGGACCCAGTACTGAGCCCTGCGAAACCCCACTGGAAACAGCCTTCCAGTCACAAAAACACCCTTCGACCATTACCCTTGTTTCCTGCCTCTGAGCCAATTTTGGATCCAACTTGCCACTTTGTCTTGGATCCCATGGGCTTTTACTTTCATGACCAGTCTGCCATGCGGGACCTTATCAAAAGCCTTGCTAAAATCCATATAGACTACATCAAATGCACTACCCTCATCGACCCTCCTTGTTACCTCCTCAGAAAATTCAATCAAGTTAGTCAGACACAACCGTCCCTTAACAAATCCATACTGACTGTCCCTGATTAATCCGTGTCTTTCTGAATGAAGATTTATCCTGTCCCTCAGGTCCCACCAGCCTGTCTATGTCCTCTCGAAGTCTATCACTATTCTCCTCACTGTCCACTATACTTCCAAATTTTGTGTCATCTGCAAATTTTGGAATTGTGCTCTGTACACCCAAGTCCAAGTCATTAATATATATCAAGAAAAGCAGTGGTCCTTGTACCGACCCCTAGAGAACACCACTGTATACGTTCCTTCAGTCCGAAAAAACAACCGTTCACCACTACTCTCTGTTTCCTGTCACTTAGTCACTTTCGTATCCATGCTGCCACTGTCCATGGGCTTCAACTTTGCAGACAAGCCTATTATGTGGCACTTTATCAAATGCCTTTTGGAAGTCCATGGACACCACATCAATCGCATTGCCCTCATCAACCTTCTCTGTTACCTTATCAAAAACCTCAATCAAGTTAGTTAACCACGATTTGCCTTTGACAAATCCGTGCTGGCTTTCCTTAATTAATCCACACTTGTCCAAGTGACTGTTAATTTTGTCCCGGATTATCGTTTCTAAAAGCTTCCCCACTACCGAAGTTAAACTGACTGATCTGTAGTTGCTGAGTTTATCCTTACACCTTTTTTTGAACAAGGGTGTAACATTTGCAATTCTCCAGTCCTCTGGCACCACCCCCGTATCTAAGGAGGATTGGTAGATAAGAACATAAGAACATAAGACATAGGAGCAGGAGTAGGTCATTTGGCCCCTCGAGCCTGCTCCGCCATTCAATAAGATCATGGCTGATCTGATCTTGGCCTCAACTCCACTTCCCTGCCTGCTCCCCATAACCCTTGACTCCCTTACCATTCAAAAATCTGTCTATTTCCACCTTAAATATATTCAATGACCCAGCCTCCACAGCTCTCTGGGGAAGAGAATTCCAAAGATTCACGACCCTCTGAGAGAAGAAATTCCTCCTCATTTCCGTTTTAAATGGGTGCCCCCTTATTCTGAAATTATGCACCCTAGTTCCAGATTCCCCCACGAGGGGAACCCTCCTCTCTGCATCTACTCTGTCAAGCCCCTTCAGAATCTTATATGTTTCAATAAGATCCCCTCTCATTCTTCTAAAATCCAATGGGGGAAAAATTCAGTTGGTTGCGCCTCCCGTTAGCACCTTAAGAGGGCGCTAATGGGGCGCAAAGCATCTAGCGCCCGGGCGCGGCGAAGTTTGCGCCGCTCGCGAAATGAACTAGACATTTTGCGGCGGCGCTAAACACTACCGCCACGATCTCCTGCGCCGGCAGATCATGACGTCACTCGAGTGTGCAACGCCCCGGTATCGCCCCGGAGCGGATATTGAGTGGCGCCCCCTGCCTTACCGCCTGACGCTAGCAACGACAGGTTGAGGGGAGCGTTCTGCAGTCATGAAGGGAAAGGGGGAGCGCTATTTAAAGGTGACCGCTTCCTGCCTTTTATTGTTGGTGCAATTTTTGAACTACGCATTCTGAGAGAGAGAGGGAGAGACTTCTGGAGAGATTCAACGTTGTGTGAAGGAGTTTTGGGTACTGAGCAGCACTTTGCAGGTTCATTTTGATTTGCCATTCCTTGTATCGATTTAGCAGAGACTGTGGGGGCTGCACTCTGAGCTCTTTGCCTGGTACTCTCAATTGTTCTTTCCAGCACATTTGATGTGCAAGTCTCTCCAGGCCGAGATTCAAGGCTGCAATGAGTAGGATGTGGATGGAAAGCAAGATTAACCATCCCCTTTAAGAACTGGCCCATGCCATTGTGTGTGTGTTCCATTGCTGACTGACATTACATGAGCTTCGCCAGCGCTCTGAGTTAGCGCCTCACTCCTCGGCCTTTGCACCTTAAGACAGGTGTGCAGCGCCTGATTTAGCACTCCACTCACCTCCCGGGGCGTTAAAAGTGAAGTTTCCAGTCAGTGGCGATAATTAGCGCCAGGCGCTAATTTTTGCGCCCAGACGATATTTGCGCCCCAAACGGGGCGCGACTGAATTTTTCCCCCAATGAGTATAGGCCCAACCTGCTCAACCTTTCTTCATAAGACAACCTCTTCATCTCCGGAATCAACCTCGTGAACCTTCTCTGAACTATTATGGTCAGTACCACCGCGATTTCCATCCTTACCTCCCTCAGCATCCTAGGATGCATCCCATCCGGTCCTGGTGACTTATCAACTTTAAGTACAGCTAGCCTTTCTAGTACCTACTCTTTATCAATTTTTATACCATCCAGTATCTCAACTACCTCCTCTTTCACTATGACTTTGGCAGCATCTTCTTCCTTGGTAAAGACACATGCAAAGCACTCATTTAGTACCTCAGCCATGCCCTCCATCTCCATGCATAGGTCTCCTTTTTGGTCCCTAATCCTTTTTCACTTCCCCTCTGAACTTTCCATATTCAGCCTGGTTCTCACTTGTATTCTCAACCTTACATCTGTCATACACCTCATCTTACTCTCTATCTCTTTCGTCATCCAGGGAGCTCTGGGTTTGGTTGCCCTACCTACTTAGGTACACACTTAAAATATAATAATTACAACCACACCTAAAGGTTGGGGCCTCAAATGCCTTACAGTTCTGAGCTCACTATTCAGTTTGCTCAAACCCTGCAAATCCAAATCTTCCATACAAATTGCCACTTTTTATACATTTGTCTTACCCTACTATATAATACTTAGCATGGCTTCATAAATTAACTCTCAGTCCTCAATGCTTAAGATCTTTGTCCTCATCTATAAATACATTCAAAGCCTTACCCCACCCAATCTCTGCAATATATTCTTGCCTTATGTTCCCCCCCTCCCCCGCCCCCAGAATGACATTGTTTGTGACTGTGACTGTGGTGCATTATGTCTCCTCATCCTCCTCAAACTCTCTGCAGACTTTGACATGCTTGACCACACCATCCAAAAGTGGTCATCTCTGGATAACTCCCAATGCCACGTGCTAGTGAGTATAGGAGCAGTAAGATAAGGCAGGCTAATGCCAGAGCTCACGGTCCATGTTGGTACCAAAGAGGGATGCGGTCCTGCAGGCAGCATTTAGGGAGCTAGGAAAAAGATTATTAAGCAGGACCTAAAAGGTAGTAATCTCCGGATACTCCCGGTGCCACGCGCGAGTGAGTAAAGAAATAGGAGGTTAGAACAGATGAATGCGTGGCTAGAGATATGGGGCACGAGGGAGGGCTTTAGATTCCTGAGGCATTGTGACCGGTTCTGGAGGAGGTGGGACCTGTACAAGCCGGAGGGGTTGCACCTCAGCAGGGCCGGGATCAATATCCTCATGGGAGGGTTTGCTAGTGCTGTTGGGGAGGAATTAAACTAGCTTGGCAGAGGGAAGGGAATCTGAGCGTAGATTTAGTATGGAGAGAAGCAAAGCTGGAAATGGAAGGCGGAAAATTAGTAAGTGAGTTTGGAAGGCAGAGGAAGCAAAGGCTAGAAAATAGACAACAAAGGAGTTTGGCAGTGCTTAATGGTATATACTTCAATGCAAGGAGTCTAGTGAACATGGCAGATGAGCTGAAGGCACAGATAGACATGTGGAAGTATGATATCATAGCTATTACTGAAACATGGCTGAAAGAAGGGCAGGAATGGCAGCTCAACATTCCTGGTTACAGGGTTTTCAGACAAGATGGAGAGGGGGATAAAAAGGGAGGGGGTGTCGCAATATTGGTTAAGGAAACAATTACAACTGCAAGGAGGGATGATATGTTAGAAGAATCATCAAATGAGGCCATATGGGTTGAACTGAAGAACAGAAAAGAGGCAATCACAATGCTGGGAGTGTATTATAGACCCCCAAACAGTCAGAGGGAGATAGAAGAGCAAATATGTAGGCAAGTTTCTGAGAAGTGCAAAAACAATAGGGCAGTAATAGTAGGGGATTTCAACTGCCCTAATATTAACTGGGACAGAATTAGTGTAAAAGGAATAGAGGGTGCAGAATTCTAAAAATGCATTCAGGAGAACTTTTTTTAGCCAGTACGTAACAAGCCCAACAAGAGAGGGACAGTTCTGGACTTAGTTTTAGGGAATGAAGCTGAGCAGGTGGAAGGGGTATTAGTGGGAGAGCATTTTGGTGATAGTGATCATAATTCAGTTAGATTTAGCATAGTTATGGAAAAGGACAAAAATAGACCAGGTGTAAAAGATCTCGACTGGGGAAAGGCCAATTTTACTAAGCTGAGATGTGATTTAGCAAAAGTGGACTGGAAACAGCTACTTGAAGGTAAATCAGTGTCAGAGCAGTGGGAGGTATTCAAGGAGGAGATAGTGAGGGTTCAGAGCAAATATGTTCACACGAAAAAAAAGGGTGGGACTCCCAAATCTAGAGCCCCCTGGATGTCAAGGGGCATACAGGGTACGATAAGAAAAAAAAGGGAAGCTTATGTCAGATACCGAGAGCTCAATACTACAGAAAGCCTAGAGGAGTATAGAAAGTGCAGGAGTGAATTTAAAAAGGAAATTAGGAAAGCAAAGAGAGGGCATGAAAAAATATTGGCAAGTAAAATCAAGGAAAACCCAACGATGTTTTATAAATACATAAAGAGCAAGAGGATAATAACACCAACAACAACAACTTGTGTTTATATAGCGCCTTTAACGTAGTAAAACGTCCCAAGGTGCTGCACAGGAGTATTAAAAGAAAAAACATTTGATACCGAGCCACATAAGGAGAAATTAGGGTAGGTGACCAAAAGCTTGGTCAAAGAGGAAGGTTTTAAGGAGAGTCTTAAAGGAGGAAAGAGAGGTAGCGAGGCAGAGAGGTTTAGGCAGGGAATTCCAGAGCTTAGGGCCTAGGCAACAGAAGGCACAGCCACCAATGGTTGAGCGATTATAATCAGGGATGCTCAAGAGGGCAGAATTAATATCTCGGGGGGTTGTGGGGCTGAAGGAGATTACAGACATAGGGAGGGGCGAGGCCATGGAGGGATTTGAAAACAAGGATGAGAATTTTTAAATCGAGGCATTGCTTAACCGGGAGCACAGGGGTGATGGGTGAAAGGGACTTGGTGTGAGTTAGGACACGGGCAGCTGAGTTTTGGATGACCTCAAGTTTACGTAGGGTAGAATGTGGGAGGCCAGCCAGGAGTGCATTGGAATAGTCAAGTCTAAAGGTAACAAAGGCTGGGATGAGGGTTTCAGCAGTGGATGAGCTGAGGCAAGGGTGGAGACGGGTGATGTTACGGAGGTGGAAATAGGCGTTCTTAGTTATGTGGTCAGAAGCTCATTTCAGGGTTAAATATGACACCAAGGTTGCGAACAGTGTGGTTCAGCCTCAGACAGATGTTAGGGAGAGGGATGGAGTCAGTGGCTAGGGAACGGAGTTTGTGGCGGGGACCAAAAACAATGGCTTCGGTCTTCCCAATATTTAATTGGAGAAAATTTCTGCTCATCCAGAACTGGATGTTGGACAAACAGTGTGTTAATTTAGAGACCGTGGAGGGGTTGAGAGAAGTGGTAGTGAGGTAGAGCTGGGTGTCATCAGCATACATGTGGAAACTGACGCTGTGTTTTCAGATGATGTCGCCAAGGGGCAACATGTAGATGAGAACTAGAAGGGGGCCAAGGATAGATCCTTGGGGGATACTAGAGGTAATGATGTGGGAGCCGTTTCAGATGATTCTCTTGGTGGATAAGAATGGAACCAGGCGAGTGCAGTCCCACCCAACTAGACGACGGTGGAGAGGCGTTGGAGGAGGATGGAGTGGTCAACCATGTCAAAGGCTGCAGACAAGTCAAGAAGGATGAGAAGGGACAGTTTACCTTTGTCACAGTCACAAAGGATGTTATTTCTGACTTTGATGAGAGCCGTTTCGGTACTGTGGCTAGGGCGGAAACCTGATTGGAGGGATTCAAACATGGAGTTGTGAGAAAGATGGGCACAGATTTGGGAGGCGACAACACGTTCAAGGACATTGGAGAGGAAAGGGAGATAGGGTGGTAGTTTGCAAGGACGGAAGGGTCAGGGGTTGTTTTTTTGAGGAGAGGGGTGATGACGGCAGATTTGAGGGAGATAGAGGACAGTACCTGAGGAGAGAGAACCATTGGCCCAGAAATTCGGGTCATAGGCTTCCTGCGGGCGCAAGCCCCCGACCTGCACTTACATAGCGCGCCTGCCGTTGTGCTGTGGGCCCGCGTGGGATTCTGATCCTGGGCCTCCTCTAGCTGCCGGTGTGCAGTGATCGCGTATCCCAGGGGCGAAGCTAGTTCGCAGCGTCCCCTGGGATCACATGGGCCATGGGGAGCCAATCGGAGCAGAGAATCTCCAATCATAGATTTGACAGGAAGACCTGTCAAATCTATGAATAGAGATCGGCCCCAAAACCTAAGTAAAACATCAAATACATTTTTTTTAAAACATCACATTTTTAAAATAACTATAAATTACATAAATTAACTATTTTAAACAAAAATTTAAATTTTTGAAAAATTAATTAAACTTTTTAACGGGGCTAAAAATAAACTTACCTTTCTTTAAAGTATTTAAAAATGATAAACCTGTGGAAAAAATATTTCAATTTTACTTAATTCACCTCTTACCTTGTTAAAAGCAGGCCTTGCGCCTGCTTTTTCCACGCGCAGCTGCGAGGGACTTACCCGCACGGAGAAACCTGTAAAAAAAGCGGAAGTTCCAGTCTATGCGCTGCCTCTACAGCGCACGCGTTTGACCTGTGAACCCCTTCCTTCAAGGGAACGGAAGTTCCGGTTTCCAGCGCATGCGCAGTGCATGCGCGAAACCGGCACTTTCGTTGGTCTTACGGGTGAGTACACAGCGCGTACTCACCCGTGGGGACCCGAATTTCTGGGCCATTAACAATGTCAGCGAACATGGGAGCCAGAAAAGGAAGTTGGTTGTCAGCAGTTTGGCGGGAATAGATAATAGATACAGTAATCATGGGTAACTTTAATCTACATATAGACTGGCCAAACCAAATTAGCAATAATACTGTGGAGGATGAATTCCTGGAGTGTGTACGAGATGGTTTTTTAGACCAGTACATTGAGGATACAAATAAGGAACAGGCTATCCTAGTTTGGATATTGTGCAATGAGAAGGGGTTAATTAATAATCTTGTTGTGCGGGGTCCTTTAGGGAAGAGTGGCCATAACATGATAGAATTCTTCATTAAGATGGAAAGTGAAGAAGTCCAATCTGAAACTAGGGTCCTAAATTTAAACAAAGGAAACTACGAAGGTATGACGAGTGAGTTGGCTATGATAGATTGGGGAGCTTTATTAAAAGGCATGACGATGGATAGGCAATGGCTAACTTTTAAGGAATGAATGCATGAATTGCAACAGTTATACATTCCTTTCTGGCGCAAAAACACAAAAGGAAAAGCCGCCCAACCATGGCTAACAAAAGAAATTAAGGATAGTATTAGATCCAAAGAGAAGTCATATAAAGTTGCCAGAAAAAGTAGCAAGCCTGAGGATTGAGAGCAGTTTAGAGTTCAGCAAAAAAGGACCAAGAGATTGATTAAGAGGGGAAAAATAAAGTATGAGAGTAAACTTGCAAGGAACATAAAAGCAGATTGTAAAAGCTTTTACAAGTATGTAAAAAGAAAAAGATTAGTGAAGACAAATGTAGGTCCCTTACAGTCAGAAACGGGAGAATTTATAATGGGGAACAAGGAATTGGCAGAGCAATTAAACAAATACTTTGGTTCTGTCTTCACCGAAGAGGACACAAATAACTTCCCAGAAATGCTAGGGAACCAAGGATCTAGTGAGAAGGAGGAATTAAAGGAAATTAGTATTAGTAAAAAAATAGTGCTGGAGAAATTAATGGGAATGAAAGCCGATAAATCCCCAGGGCCTGATAATCTGCATCCCAGAGTACTAAAAGAGGTAGCCATGGAAATAGTGGATGCACTGGTTGTAATCTTCCCAAATTCTATAGATTATGGAACAGTTCCGGCAGATTGGAGGGTGGCAAATGTAACCCCACTATTTAAAAAAGGAGAGAGAGAGAAAACAGGGAACTACATATTGGTTAGCCTAACATCAGTAGTAGGGAAAATGCTAGAGTCTATTATAAAGGATGTGATAACAGGACACTTGGAAAATATCAACGGGATTAGACAAAGTCAACATGGATTTATGAAAGGGAAATCGTGTTTGACAAACCTACTGGAGTTTTTTGAGGATGTAACTGGTAGACGAGATAAGGGAGAACCAGTGGATGTGGTGTATTTCGATTTTCAGAAGGTCTTTGATAAAGTCCCACATAAGAGGTTAGTGTGCAAAATTAAAGCACATGGGATTGGGGGAAATATACTGGCATGGATTGAAAATTGGTTAACAGACAGGAAACAGAGAGTAGGAATAAATGGGTCTTTTTTGGGGTGGTAGGCGGTGACTAGTGGGGTACCGCAGGGATCAGTGCTTGGGCCCCAGCTATTCACAATAGATATCAATGATTTGGATGAGGGAACCAAATGTAATATTTCCAAGTTTGCTGATGACACAAAACTAGGTGGGATTGTGAGTTGTGAGGAGGATGCAAAGAGGCTTCAATGCGATTTAGACAAGTTGAATGAGTGGGCAAATACATGGCAGATGCAGTATAACGTGGATAAATGTGAAGTTATCCACTTCGGTAGGAAAAACTGAAAGGTAGAGTATTATTTAAATGGTGATAGATTGGGAAATGCTGATGTACAAAGGGACCTGGGTGTCCTTGTACACCAGTCACTGAAAGCAAACATGCAGGTGCAGCAAGCAGTTAGGAAGGCAAATGGTATGTTGACCTTCATTGCAAGAGGATTTGAGTACAGGGGCAAGGATGTCTTACAGAGCCTTGGTGAGACCAAACCTGGAGTACTGTGTGCAGTTTTGGTCTCCTTACCTAAGAAAGGATATACTTGCCATTGAGGGTGTAAGGTTTCCAAAATTTGCAGATCCCCAAAACCTAAGGAAAAGGGACTTTGGAACTACCTCAGAGTGATAATATTGTATTTGGGCCTAACCTAAGAGACTGTAAGACCAAAAACCAAGTTTTGGCATTTTAAAACATGTCTGAGCCTGTAAAGGGAGAACAAGGCTGCGAAAGAAGGTGGGTTCAACCTCTGTAAAAGCAGTTTGGGTATTGCAGTTAATTGCAATGTCTGGGGAACCGGGATGACCTCACTCAAAGCCCCAGCACGCATCAACATTTTGACAATAGACCCTAGGAGAAGACAGTCCCACCCAAACAACAGGTCCCATCAAACCGATTACAGGGCCCATCAAGAAACATGCACAATACAGAGCACCCAGACTAGGCTATAGATCAGCCTAGGAACCCAAAACACAAAACCCATCACCAGCAATCAGCCAAGGAGATCGACAGGATGCAAACCATCCCAAAACCCATTTGACACTTACAGAGCAGTTACTGGTAGCAGGCCTGCCAAATTCAGAGAATGAACTGAACAGATTTGGCGGGTAGATAAGGCCATATTCAATGGGTGAGATTGAAGGTCTGTTAAAACCCAGTTAACGTGCTAGTAAATTGTTACCGATTTACGAGCCCACCAAAACTAGACAATGAACTGAACAGATTTGGCGGGTAGATAAGGCCACTTCAATTCTGTATAATTGAAGGCCCTCCAAGCACACACGAGCAAGAAGAGAGAGAAACACTACAGTTCAGCGTTCGTTGGGTCGAGCAGTCAGTCGCAACCGGTGGTCATCAGAAGGAGGAGAGACCAAGAAGAAGAAGGCCCGAGCTGGAAGCGAGTCGGCATCGCTCACCACTCAGACACACCTGAGTCCAGCTCGCGAAGACACCACCTCGACGGACCTCCAACCACGGCCCCAACACAGTCACCTGGAGCAACAAGCAGCAACAAGTCACCGACGGCTCCACGAGGTCGACCGACACACCAACCAAGGCCTAAAGCCATCGCGGAAACCAAAGGTCTCACGAAACCAACAACCGCGCATTACCCCCAACTGACCGGGTAATCGCAGGCCACCGCGACCAACAAAGACCAACTCCAGGGAAGAAAACCCGAAGAATCGCAAAGTTTCCACACTACAAACTACTCCTGACTTACCCCTGGGTAAGATTTTCCCCAAAGACTCTAAGCCCTACTGCTCGACTAAAGAAATTGGGTACTCACCAGATAAATCCATAACGACATCCTACCGCATCAGCGGACTCGCGAAGACTCACCAGAGACCCAGGTGAAGTCCTCTACCGCGTACGGGGTACGGCAGACACTAACCGCCATAAACAGTGAACCCCAAAACCGCGATTTAGCCCAACTGTCAAAGGATTGGTGAGCATTATCCCTGGTCCTTCAAAACCTAACTTAGCTAGTAAAGTGGGGTTGGGAGGGGTGAAGTATTGTTCTACTGTCATTTCCCTCACTTGTACCGAAGTGTTCCCCACCTTTAGAGTGATAAGAGTGTTATTATTTGTGTCTTACCTTTTAATAAAGATTGAAGTTCTTTCATCAAACTCAGTTGTCTGCTGCACCTTTTGTATCACAACCCCCAAATAAGTCCAAGGTCTAGAACCAAGGGAGTGGGAGCGATTCGATCCACTCAGAAGTCAGAGGTAAAGCTGACACAAAAACACCACCCCCTACAAGGGAGTGCAGCGAAGGTTCACCAGACCGATTCCTGGGATGGCAGGACTGTCGTATGAAGAGAGATTGGGTCGACTAGGCCTGTATTCACTAGAGTTTAGAAGAATGAGAGGGGATCTCATTGAAACGTATAAAATTCTGACAGACTGAATGCAGGGAGGATGTTTCCCCCGCCTGGGGTGTCTAGAACGAGGGGTCACAGTCTCAGGATACGGGGTAGGACATTTAGGACTGAGATGAGGAGAAATTTCTTCACTCAGAGGGTGGTGAACCTGTGGAATTCTCTACCACAGAAGGCTGTGGAGGCCAAGTCACTGAATATATTTAAGAAGGAAATAGATAGATTTCTAGACACAAAAGGCATCAAGGGGTATGGGGAGAGAGCGGGAATATGATATTGAGATAGATGATCAGCCATGATCATATTGAATGGCGGAGCAGGCTCAAAGGCCCGAATGGCCTACTCCTGCTCCTATTTTTCTATGTTTCCATGAATAGGGTCGAGGGAGCAGGAAGTGGGTCTCATGGACAAGATGAGATAACAAAGGAAAGAGTCGTGCCTATTAGAGACCAAAAAGGTAACCTATCTGTGGAAGCGGAAGACGTGGGTATGGTTCTTAATGAATATTTTGTCCGGAATTTTCTGGGGTCCGTTCGGGCATGATTGGAGGCGGGTCGGTGGGAAATTTGAAATAAGTCAGAGCAGGTCAGGAACCCGCCGTCATCCCACCCCACACGCCTTTCCTTCGGGCGCGTTTGCCGGTGCGGCAGCAACCCAACCGGCAAAGGCGGGCAAACTAATTCAAATCATCAACAGATAGTTGTCAGACCCTTCAGCACCTTTTTCAGCCTACCTTGCAAATTTCCCTGGCTGCCCACGGGATTCACGCAGCTCGGGAACCACATCTGTCAGCCTGAGGCGGGAGTTGAGTGGCTATTGCTCCAGCTGATTAGATGACAGCATGAAATGTATTATAAAAGCTCCCACCTCACAGCTAGTCACTTTCCTCAGGCAGAAGCTGTTGTTGGCTACATTCCCAGCACACATTTAGCTTTCTACAGGCTGCAAGTGTTTCCAGCAAAGTCGCCATCCAGTCTCACCTCATTGTTACAACCTATCACCCCATTAACAACTTACTCCTCTGATCTCTACTTGACCTGCCATCTATTCCATAAGTATGAGTGCCTTTTATACTGTGTCATCTTGGTCCTCAGAATTGGACCATGATGAGCCCCAAAACCAGCAGCACCAGGCACACCATCAGCACCAACAACAACACCACCAACCTTCTCCTCAATGACCTGATGCTGCACAGGGCAGAGGGCATCAGTGCAGGGCTGCACCGCACCGGAGGTGACACTCCCAACACAGGGTATACAGGCAGAGGATGAGCTTCCTCAACATGACGGAGCAGCAGTGCCAAAGCAGGTTCAGGCTATCGCGCCAGGTCGTCGCAGTCTTTGCACATTGCTGGAGCAAGACCTGCAGCCCAGAGGAGTGGGTGGACATACCTTACCAATGGCTGTCAAAGTCACCAGTGCCCTCAACTTCTTCGCCTCAGGCTCCTTCCACGGATCTGCAGCAGATGTTTGTGGCATCTCGCAGTCGGCCACCTACAGATGCACACATGTGGCCATCAGGGCACCCCATCATAACCCAGGAGTCTTTGTCAACCGGAAGGGTTTCCACTCCCTCAATATGCAGCTGGTCTGCAACCATAGGAAGATCATCATGCATCTGTGCGCCAAATTCCCTGGCAGCTGCCATGACTCTTTCATCCTTCGCCAGTCCACCTTCCCTCAGCTCTTCGCTCCTCCAAACAGATTTTCTGGCTAGCTGATTGGAGACAAGGGCTATCCAATGAAGACGTGGCTCATGACACCCTTGAGGAGACCAAGTTCTGAGGGCCAGGAGAGATACAATGAAAGCCACATTTCCACCAGATGTGTCATAGAGCAGACAATAGGCATGCTCAAAATGCACTTCAGATGCCTTGACAGATCTGAGGAGCCCTTCAGTGTGCACCAGCCAGGGTCTCCAGAATCGTCGTGACCTGCTGCGCCTTGCACAACAAAGCGCAGCAGCGAGGATTAGCGCTACATGAGGAGCAAGGCTTTGAGCGCACAGCCATTTCAGAGGAGGGGGAGGAGGAGGAGGGGCATCAGCTGGAATACGAGGAGGAGCAGGAACTAGAGGAACCTTCGGGCCTGATCCCACCAGCACCCGAGAACATTGCTACCTGGAAGGCCAGGGATGGCCTCATCATGGCCAGATTTACATATATGGTACACCTATATGGCTGCCACATGCTGCGCCAGGTTGGCACCACCCCACAGCAACACCATAAAGCAAACCTACAATGACCAATCCATTCCTTTCACAGTCACCACCATTGCTGGAGGTATCGTGTATGTCTCACCATTCACTGCAACTCACTGAGCCACTTCCAAAGCTGCACACAAATTTGTCCAAGACGGGAAAGTGGTGAAAATAAAGAGTTTTATGGTTGACAGTACCTTAACAGAAACTTAACATTAACATTGAATAAAACACCCAAGTGACTACCCTTGTGAATCTACTTGTGTGTCATCTTTCTCTTCCGCGTACTTCTACGAGGTGCTACCCCTATGGCTTCAGCAGAGGTAGAGGCAGCCTGCTCACTTCCTTGCTGCGACTGCTTAGAGATTCTTGGCGGCCGCCCTCTCAGTTTTGGAGCCTGTGATGGCCCTGCCAAAGTCTGCTCCTCCTGCGACTGTGCAGGGGCAGATTCACGTCGCGATCCGAGGAGCCATCTGGGGCTCTGACTGAGGGGGGGGGGGGGCAATGGGGGAGAAGTGTGAGCGCTTTGAGAGGAGATCACACTTCCATGTCCCCTCTCACCGTCATCCCTCTCATGGGCCACCCGCACTTCCCTGCTAGTAAGGAGCTGGAGAGCACCTTGCTGCACAGCAGTGGGGCCGTGAGGACTCAGGTCTACGCTGACATCTCTCTTAGACAGGAGGTCTATGAGCCTCTGCCATCTATGCTCCATAGATAGCCATGTATTCTCCATAGGCAGCCATTTATTCGCCATAGAGACCATGTGCTCCTGTGAGTGGCGCATTAGCTGCCCCATGCAGGTGGCCATCCTATCCATGGAAGAGCCGACAGTCGCCATCGCCTGCGACATGGTGGTGCTCATGTTGGAGATGAACTCTTCCATTCTCTGAACATTTGCAGACGTCACGGTCGCAAAATCTGTCAGAGCCCCCTGCACCTCCAGGATCGCCCTCTTTCTGGATGGTCCCCGAGGCTTACCGTCTGCATGCAGCAGAGCAGAGCTGGGAGTGTCCTGCCGCTCTCCAGCGAGGAGTCTCCTCTGTTCCTGTCTCCACCATCTGTTCTTGCTCACTTGTGACTTGTGACTTTCCCGGTGACAACACTACTCTATCTCACACAGGACCCACCGAGGTGTGCCTCTCTGCGCTGGTGCTGGGTGTGTTCATGTCTGGTGATGGTGCACCCTCAAATGCTGGAGGCTGCTCTGAGGAGCCAACTTCCTCTTCCTCCTGGACAGTGGAGTTGGCTCTTGATGGACCTGTGTGAGAGTAAAGAGATGAGTTAGATCTGCCATATGAAGAATGGGTACATCAGTCCCCATATGAGTGACTGATGTAAGCCATGTAGCTGTATGATATATAATTCTGTCACTAGGTTGCTAAGATGTCCCCCTCTCTCCGTCTCCCACCTCGAGCTGCTCGGCCACTCCTGATACTTCCAACACAGCCTCCTCTTCTGTTGTGAGGGTGGCAAATGATGGAGGCCCACCTCCTGTTCTCTCCCTCTGTCTCTTATTGTGCGCTCTCGTTTCCTGCAAGGAGTGAAAGAGAAGGTTGAGTGAGAGTGATGGAATGAGTGTAAGGAATGGATGGGTAACATCATTAGAGGGAAACTATGATGGAGTGGGGTGGCAATGCCAAGTGACCTCCTTGTGTTTTGTTAGTTGGTATGATTGCATTAGGATGAGGGTGAGTGTCAGGGGTGGCTAGTAAGATGGGGATGTGACAATGTTGATAGAGAGAGAGAGGGATAGGTGGATGTGCAAGGTATGTTGGTGTGAGTAAGGAAGTGCAGGAGTAGAGTTGGGAAGGCAGAGTGATGGTGATGTGATGAGAGGCACAGCAGGATGAAGTTGAGTGTGACTTTGTACTCACCTTTCCTGATCTAATGAGATAATTGAAACGTTTCTGGCACTGCACCCCGGTCCTCCTGACCACATCCCTGCTGTTGACCTCCTCTGCAATTTGGAGCCAGGCTCTTTTTGTCAGCTGGGGAGGTCTCTTCCACCCATGCGAAGGGAAGAGGACCTCCCTGTGTGCTCTGACTCCCTCCACAAGCTAATGGAAGGAGTCATCGGAGAACCTGGGTGCAGCCCTCTGCCTCTGTGCAGTCATCTCTCCAAGTGTTTGGAACAATCAAAGCCTCCAGTGTGCTGCCTGCACACTCCTAGATGAACCTTCAAATGCAATGTGGCCATGGCTCCTTTAAATATCCCGGCTGAAAACGCGTCAACGATGATGTCATCAGACCCGCACCATTTAATAGGGAGCCAGGTAACGCGCAGGGCAGGCTTAATAAGCCCCATTAGCACAAAATCAATCTCAGCAGCGGGATGGAAGCAACAACGGGGTCACGACCTGCCACGCCGACCGCCCGTACCCGACCCGCCCAGGTAAAGAAAATTCCGGCCTTTGCATCTGTCTTCACAGAAGAGAGGGATGACGCAGACATTGTAGTTAAGGAGGAGGAGTGTGAAATATTAGATGGGATAAACATAGAGAGAGAGGAGGTATTAAGAGGTTTAGCATCTTTGAAAGTAGATTAATTGCCAGGCCTGGATGAAATGTATCCCAGGCTGTTAAGAGAAGCAAGGGAGGAAATAGCAGAGGCTCTGACCATCATTTTCCAATCCTCTCTGGCTACAGGCGTGGTGCCAGAGCACTGGAGGACTGCTAACGTTGTGCCATTGTTTAAATAGGGAGAAAGGGATAGACCAAGTAACTACAGGCCAGTCATCCCAACCTCGGTGGTGGGAAAATTATTGGAAAAAATTCTGAGGGACAGTATAAATCATCATTTAGAAAGGCACAGATTAATCAAGGACAGTCAGCATCGATTTGTTAAGGGAAGGCCGTGTCTGGCTAACTTGATTGAATTTTTTGAGGAGGTAATGAGGAGGGTCGATGAGGGTTGTGCATTTGATGTAGTCTACATGGATTTTAGCAAGGACTTTGACAAGGTCCCACATGGCAGGTTGGTCAAAGAAGTAAAAGCCCATGGGATCCAAGAGAAAGTGGCAAGATGGATCCAAAATTGGCTCAGTGGCAGGAAGGAAAGGTAATGGGCGATGGGTGTTTTTGTGACTGGAAGGTTGTTTCCAGTGGGGTTGCATAGGGCTCAGTACTAGGTCCCCTGCTTTTTGTGGTATATATCAATGATTTAGACTTCAATGTAACGGGCATGATTAAGAGGTTTGAAGATGATACAAAAATTGGCCGTGTGGTTGATAGTGAGGAAGATAGCTGTAGAATGCAGGAAGATATCAATGGACTGGTCAGGTGGGCAGAAAAGTGGCAAATGGAATTCAATCCGGAGAAGTGTGAGGTAATGCATTTGGGGAGGGCTAACAAGGCAAGGGAAAACCCAATAAATGGTAGGATACTGAGAAATATAGAGAACAGAGGGACCTTGGAGTGTATGTCCACAGATCCCTGAAGGCAGCAGGACATGAGATAAGGTGGTTAAGAAGGTATACTTGCCTTTATTAGCCGAGGCATAGAATATTAGAGCAGGGAGGTTATGCTAGAACTGTATAAAACACTAGTTAGGCCACAGCTAGAGTACTGCGTACAGTTCTGGTCGCCACATTACAGGAAAGATGTGATTGCACTAGAGAGGGTACAGAGGAGATTTACGAGGATGTAGCCAGGACTGGAGAATTTTAGCTATGAGGAAAGATGGGAGTTATTTATATTTGTTCATGGGATGTGGGCGTCACTGGCAAGGCCAACATTTATTGCCCATCCCTAGTTGCCCTTGAGAAGGTGGTGGTGAGCCGCCTTCTTGAACCACTACAGTCCGTGTGGTGAAGGTACTCCCACAGTGCTGTTAGGGAGGGAGTTCCAGGATTTTTACCCAGCAACGATGAAGGAACGGTGATATATTTCCAAGCAAGATGGTATGTGACTTGGAGGGGAACTTGGAGGTGGTGGTGTTCCCATGCGTATGCTGCCCTTGTCCTTCTAGGTGGTAGAGGTTGCGGGTTTGGGAGGTGCTGCTGAAGAAGCCTTGGCGAGTTGCTGCAGTGCATCTTGTAGATGGTACACACTGCAGCCACGGTACACCGGTGGTGGAGGGAGTGAATGTTTAAGGTGGTGGATGGGGTGCCAATCAAGCGGGCTGCTTTGCCTTGGATGGTGTCAAGCTTCTCGAGTGTTGTTGGAGTTGCACTCATCCAGGCAAGTGGAGAGTATTTCATCACACTCCTGACTTGTGCCTTGCAGATGGTGGAAAGGTTTTGGGGAGTCAGGAAGTGAGACACTCGCCACAGAATACCCAGCCTCTGACCTGCTCTTGTTGCCACAGGCTGGGGTTGTTTTCTTTGGAACAGAGGAGGGCTGAGGGGAGACTTAATTGAGGTGTATAAAATTATGAGGGGCCTAGATAGAGTGGATAGGAAGCACTTACTTCCCTTAGCAGAGAGGTTAATAACCAGGGGACATAGATTTAAAGTAATTGGTAGAAGGATTGAGGGAGAGTTGAGGTGAATTTTTTTCACCCAGAGGGTGGTGGGGATCTGGAAAGCACTGTCTGAAAGGGTGGTAGAGGCAGAAACCCTCATCACATTTAAAAAGTACTTGGGTATGCACTTGAAATGCCGTAACCTACAAGCCTAGGGACCAAGAGCTGGTAAGTGGGATTAGGCTGGATAGCTCTTTTTCGACCGGCACAGATGTGATGAGCTGAATGGCCTCCTTCTGTGCCGTAAATTTGTATGAGTTTATGATTCCATTGCGTGACTAGAGAAATGGTGCAGGAGGGAGGGATCCAGATTCCTGGGGCATTGGAACCAGTTCTCGGAAAGATGGATAGGGTGCACCTCAACAGGGCTGGGGCCAATGTCCTCACAGGGAAGTTAACTAGTGCTGTGGGGGAAGGATTAAACTAATTTGGCAGAAGGAAAGGCAGCAAGGTGAAGCTTTAGAGAGGAGATACAAGGTGCAGAGAGGACTGGGAGAGGCAAATAGCACTAGAGTAACGAATAGTTCAGAAATAGGAGGGATCAGACAGGGGGAAAATGCAAGGTAGACAAAGATGAGTTTAGAACACTAATACAAAAGCAAAATACTGCGGATGCTGGAAATCTGAAATAAAAACAGAAATGCTGGAAATACTCAGCAGGTCAGGCAGCATCGAAAGGGTGGATGAGTTTAGAATGCTTGTCCTAAAAATTCGGGGGTTTAGCGCCAGCCGTTAAGGCCCGTTTTGATGAAAAAATAGCGGCCGACTCGCTTCCGCCCGCTTCCGGTGGGTCCAGCGGCGGCCACCATTTTGGGGAGGTCGACAGTGCTGTCGTTGCCAGCGCTTGCTAGAGAAATGGAAATGAGGCAGATCATGACATCAATGAGTGTGCAACGCTGATTTGACGCACAATCTGCCATTTTCAACGTCGCCGCTCCACTTACATAAGAACATAAGAACAGAAGAAATAGGAGCAGAATAGGCCATTTGGCCCTTCAAGCCTGCTCCACCATTCAAGAAGATCATGGCTGATCATCTACCTCATCTCCACTTTCCCGCACTATCCCCATATCCCTTGATTCCCTTAATATTCAAAAATCTATCGATCTCTGTCTTGAATATACTCAACGACTGAGCCTCCACAGCCCTCTGGGGTAGAGAATTCCAAAGATTCACCACCCTCAGTGAAGAAATTTCTCCTCATCTCAGTCGTAAATGGCAGACTCCTTATTCTAAGACTGTGACCACTGGTTCTAGACTCCCCAGCCAGGGGAAACATCCTCCCTGCATCTACCCTGTCAAGCCCTGTAAGAATTTTGTATGTTTCAATGAGATCATCTCTCATTCTTCTAAACTCTAGAGAATATAGGCCTAGTCTACCCAATCTATCCTCATAGGACAATCCCCCCAACCCAGGAACCAGTCTGGTGAACCTTCATTGCACTCACTCTATGGCAAGTATATTGTTCCTTAGGTAAGGAGACCAAAACTGTACACAATACTCCAGGTGTGGTCTCACCAGGGCCCTATATAATTGCAGTAAGATGTCTTTACTCTTATACTCAAATCCTCTTGTAAAAAAGGCCAACATACCAATTGCTTTCCTAATTGCTTGCTGTACCTGCATGTTAACTTTCAGTGATTTGTGTACAAGGACACCCAGGTCCCTCTGAACACCAACATTTCCCAATCTCTCACCATTTAAAAAATACTCTGCTTTTCTATTTTTCCTACCAAAGTGGATAACTTCACATTTCTCCACATTATATTCCATTTGCCATGTTCTTGTCCACTCACTTAGCCTGTCTACATCCCCTTGAAGCCTCCTTGCTTCCTCCTCACAACTTACATTCCCACCCAGCTTTGTATCATCAGCAAACTTGGATATATTACATTTTACCGCGCTCTCTTAATCACGAGCAGCTGACCAAGTGTTCAGCAGCAGGAAGGAGCCCCCAGCAGTGCTATTTAAAGGCATCATCAGTTTGCAGCTGACATGGTTTCTCAGTTTTACTGATTCTGTCTAAGTTTCTGCAACTCTTGCACCTTTCTAAACTTGTTTAAAGTTGCTGAGGTCACAGGGAGTGTTGCTTCAAGTGGAGAAGGCCTTGCTTCTCATTTAAAGGCTTCTGCTCACACCACTTGCTCCCAGTCATGGGGGCTCTACTTGCAGTCTTCCTCGTGCTCAAGTATCTTCGGGAGAGGGAGCAGAGGCAGCGAAGAAGAGGAGAAGTTGCTCGCAGAGGTAGGAGGAGGAGGGCCAGGAGGGCTCTCAGCAGGAGGCCTTAACCACCTATGGTCTTCAGAGACCACTTCTCTTACCTCCACTTAAGCGAGGAGCAGTGTATTAAGATGCTCCGCTTCACCAAGGAGGTGGTCACAGAACTCTGCCTCCTCCTGCAACCAGACCTGCAGCCACAGAGCAGGGTGATGACGGCACTCCCAGTGGCCCTCAAGGTCACTGTGGTCCTCAATTTCTTCGCCAGCAGATCCTTCCAGTCTGCAGTAGGAGACATAGTTAACATTTCCCAGTTCGCTGTCCATCGCTGTATCCGATAGGTCACAGAGGCTCTCTACACCAGGAGAAATGACTTCATTGTCTTCTCTCTGAACAGAGAGAAGCAGGATGAGTGCACATGTTGCTTTGCCAGGATAGCGGGCTTCCATCGACTGCGCACACATAGTTTTGCGGGCACCGTATATCAATCCTGAGATGTTTCGTAACCGCAAAAGCTATCACTTACTTAATATGCAGTTGTTGTGCGACCACGCCCAGACCATCATGACGGTGAATGCCCGCTATCCCGGCAGCTGTCATGATGCCTTCATCCTGCGTCAGTCCGGTGTGCCAGCATTCTTCCAGCCACCATGTCAAACCCAAGGGTGGCTGCTCGGAGACAAGGGCTATCCGCTCTGCACCTGGCTGATGATTCTGCTCTGCAACCCCACCACACATGGCCAGCACTCATATAATGACAGCCATGCTGCCATTAGGAACGTCATTGAGCAGACTATCGGGCTGCTCAAGCAATCGTTCCGTTGCCTTGACCACTCGGGAGGAGCCCTCCAGTACTCACCAGAGCGGGTGTCCCATTTTGTGGTGGTGTGCTGCATGCTCCACAACTTGGCCACCATGAAGGCCCAGCCCTTGCCACGACAGATTTGATGGTCACCTCAGGAGGAGGAGGAGGAAGAGGAGGAAGAGGAGGAAGAGGAAAAGGACAAGGAGAAGGAAGAGGAGGAGGGAGGGAGGAGGCAGGCAGCAAATCCACGTTTCGACAGGCTGTCCGTGAACACCTCATCAGACTCCATTTCCAGTGAATGAAACCCCAGATCCCCGTTACTCACCACTTCCCCATCATACCATCCCTCTGTCATGGAACATCACAGCGTCCTCCTGGGCACAAAGCTGAAATGAGAACCAACACAAAACACACATTCCAGACAAAATTCATAAATTTATCCAAATGCAATCAAAATGACAATATCAACTACTCACCCGTGTGCATTCCCTTAGTGTCTGTCATTCATGTATCTTTACCTATGCAGTGCTCCCCCAGTGGCTGCAGCATAGCTGGTGGAAGGCTGCTGACTTTCAGTGGGGGAACTTACTTTGCATGGTGACCTCAAGCAGCTCTGGACCTAGAAAGCCCAGCTGTAGACTGTACCACCTCAGCATGGGCAGCAGCAGTCTGGGCTGGCAGGCTGCTAGGCAGTGGCAAGAGCAATGGCAGAGTGGCAGTGGTGGGAGTAGGAATGCTGTCGTTCTGAGAGAGGACAGCTGGTTCTTGCTCCACAGAGCCCCTGCCACTCCCCTGGGGCGGTGCCTCAGCATTCCTAGCCATCTGTTGGAGGACAGATTGCTGGCCTCCTGCGACACCCTGCCAGCCCCTTTCGACACTCGTAAACCCAGCGATGATGGCAGCAGTCTGAGCTTCCATTGCAGCACTGAGAAGTTGGATCGCTTCCACTTGTGCTACAATGGAAGCTGCAAGATCGCTCATCGCACCCAGCATCATCTGTGGGTCCACAAGGTCTCTCCTGGAGTTGTCCATCATTTCCATCCTGAAAATTATGGGCTCCAAGCTCTGCGCAAAGCACCATGCAATGTTGGAGCTAAACTCCTCCTTGCTCCTTGACACTGTAAGACGTTCTGATTGTCTGACAGTTTATAGAGTTCAGACCCATGGAACAGACAACACAAAACCCAATGAATCTGTGAAACTTCTTTTTACTTAAAAATCAACAAGAGGTTATAAGTAAGTACAAGCATCTAAAATCATTCACTTTAAGCTCAGGTGATTATAAGCAACACCACATACGTACTAACACCAGATGAGAGGTCAATTCAACGATGACTAGACGTATGACTGACTTTAACTGGCAACTGACCAGGTCGCCATCAACTACAGCCACGAATGTCAGTCCACAATATCACTTATACCCCAAAACTTGGCAACTCGCCCACAGCATTCGTGTCCCAAACTGTGTGATTAACATTGTTTTTCTCTCTCTCTCCTTCTATCTGTTTTGACACTTAGTTAACCAAGGCCAGACATTCAAGGGTTGGAGAGAGTCATTATTTTCACATCTGCAGGTTGTTGACTCGTGGTTCTCACAGAATTTTCAAGATCTTATCCTTTGAAGGAAAAATACTAGCACCTCATGTTTTAACCAAGCCGTCTCTAGCCTTCAAAGCTTATCGGTACATTTGGTCACTTTTAGATTCAGTCAAGTATACCGTGGACAGTATATTCTTACAACACTGACAACAGCAAAATTAATGGGACTAAAAGTCGATAAATCCCAAAGACCGGATGACTTACATCCTAGGGTTTTGAAAGAGGTGGCCATTGGGATAGTGGACGCTTTGGTTGTCATCTTCCAAAATTCTATAGATTCTGGAACGGTTCCTGCAGATTGGAGGATAGCAAATGTAACCCTGCTATTTAAGAAAGGAGGGAGAGAGAAAACGGGGAACTACAGACCTGTTAGCCTCACATCAGTAGTTGGGAAAATGCTGGAATCTATTATAAAGGATGCAATAACTGGGCACTTAGAAACTAATAGTAAGATTGGGCAGAGTCAACATGGATTTATGAAAGGGGAATCCTGTTTGACAAACCTATTGGAGTACTTTGAGAATGTAACAAGTGGAGTAGACAAAGGGGAACCAGTAGATGTGGTGTATTTGGATTTTCAGAAGGCCTTCGATAAGGTCCCACACAAGAGGTTGGTGAACAAAATTAGGGCACATGGAATTGGGGGTAATATACTAGCATGGATTGAGAATTGGTTAACAGACAGAAAACAAAGAGTAGGGATTAACGGGTCTTTTTCAGGATGGCAGGTTGTGACTAGTGGGGTACCGCAAGGATTGGTGCTTGGGCCCCAGCTATTCACAATCTATATCAATGATTTGGGTGAGGGGACTAAATGTAACATTTCCAAATTTGCTGATGATACAAAGCTAGGTGGCAGTGTCAGTTGTGAAGAGGATGTGAAGAGGCTTCAAGGGGATCTCGACAGGCTCAGTGAGTGGGCGAGAACACGGCAGATGAAATATAATGTGGATAAATGTGAAGTTAACCACTTTGGTAGAAAAAACAGAAAGACAGAGTATTTCCTAAATGGTGAAAGATTGAGGAATGCAGATGCTCAAAGGACCTGGGTGTCCTTGTACATGAGTCACTGAAAGTGAATGTGCAGGTGCAGCAAGCCATTAGGAAGGCAAATGGTATGCTGGCCTTCATTACAAGAGGATTTGAGTACAGAAGTAAAGAAGTCTTACTCCAATTATATAGGGCCTTGGTAAGACCACACCTGGAGTACTGTGTACAATTTTGGTCTCCTTACCTAAGGAAGGATATACTTGCCATAGAGGGAGTGCAACGAAGGTTCACGAGATTGATTCCTGGGATGGCAGGACTGTCGTATGAGAAGAGATTGAGTAAACTAGGCCTGTATTCTCTTGCATTCAGAAGAATGAGAGGGGATCTCATTGAAGCATACAAAATTATTACAGTGCTTGATAGGATGGATGCTGGGAGAATGTTTCCCTTGGCTGGGGAGTCTAGAACCAGGGGCCACAGCCTCAGGAGAAAGGGTAGGCCATTCAGGACTGAGATGAGAAGAAATTTCTTCACACAGAGGGTGGTGAATCTTTGGAATTCTCTACCCCAGAGGGCTGTGGAGGCTCAGTCATTGGGTATATTCAAAACAGAAGTCGATAGATTTCTGACTAGTAAAGGCATCAATGGATATGGCGATAGGACCGGTGAATGGAGTTGAGGCGAAGATCAGCCATGATCTCATTGAATGGCGGAGCAGGCTCAAAGGGCCGAATGGCCTACTCCTGCTCCTATTTCTTATGTTCTTATGTTCTTAAGAGGCTCTCTGGCAGGCTTGCCATTGCACCTAGCATTTCGTGTGCATGCCCATCACCCTTCCTCTGAAGGCCATCCCATCAAGGTCATCATCTGAGTCATGTGCAGCAGTACTTGTGCACAAACTCGCCCTCCGGGGAGCTGGCACCTGAGCTACCCTTTCCCACTGGCCTTGCTGCAGCCCACTCATGCCTGGTGACTCACCATGTGCAGATCCCGCATCTACACTACCATCTTAAGTCTGAGAAGTCGCACAACACCAGGTTATAGTCCAACAGTTTCATCTTAAGTCTGCACAGTGCTATTTTCTGAGCTGGTGTCTGCAAGTGTCAAATGCAGTGCCGGTGTGTCTTTTTATTAATCTTGTTCATCTCCTCCTTCTGTTTGCTCAAGCTGAGGGATAGGCTGGCCTGCTGGAAGTTCTTGAGTATCTGAAAGAAGAAAGGCACAAGGGTCGGGTTGTGGTGAGGGGAGGCGGGGAAGCAAGATATCCATGGATACACCATCAGCAGCTTGTAAGTGAGAACAGATTGTGGGATGAGGGGGAAGTGGGCTGTGAGAAGAAGGATTAGTTATGACCATACCGCCATCATCAACCATGGTTTCAACTTCTCCGCTGGCCACGGACTCCGTCACTGCCCCTCCAATAATTTCAAGCACAGATTCTTCCAGGTCCGTCAGGTTCTCTATTGTGGCGTGGCCGCCTCCCATCTGCTGTTGCTCCCTCCTGTTATGTGCCACCTTGTCCTGCAAGAGAAAGGCCAAGAGAAAGGGAAGTGTGTCAGTGAGTGTAGAGCAATGTGTTTGGGTGATACGTTTCCCATGGTTGAATAGCTGTCAGCGTGAGATGTGGGTCTGAGTGTTGCCACAGTGGTAAGGTTGTGAGGGTGAAGTGAAGCCATGATTGTGAGGTATGAGTGGTGATAGCTAGAGATTGTTGGTAGGTGAGTGATGGGGATGTGGTGCATTGAGCAATGTGTGAGGCTTGTGGTGCAGATGGTGGGATATGGCATTTGCTGAAGCCTTCACTCACTTTGACCAGCCGTATGAGGTCATTAAACTTTTTTTGGCACCTGATCCGGGGCTTTGGGACCAAACTGGTGGCCGTGATGGATTCAGCAATCTCTTCCCAGAAGCTTCTGCAAATGGCCTTGGATGGCCTCCTGCCTTCCTGCGGGTAGAGGACAGCCCACCTTCATTGCACCCCCAGGACCAAGGCCTCCAGTGCAGCATCTGAAAAACGTCCAGCTCGTTCCCTAGGTTGTTGTGCCATGGCTTGCTCCAGAGTGAGAATGAGGTGCTTCTGCAACAAAGCACCTCCCCTTTAAGTAGTGCAGAGAACTTAGGCCAAAGTTTATTGGCCATTAGACTGCACCCGATATTGACCTCCCCGTTGAGTGCCAAGCCAATCAGCAACGCGTTTAACGCTGAGATCAGCGCTCCAATCATTGTAATAAGCAAGCAGCACAAATTTTATGTGCTGCCTGCACCACTTAGACCGGGCGCAGGCAAATAGCGCTGGCCCGTGACACCGTGCATTTTCGGGCCTTATCTAATTTCTAGGCCCTTGTGCGTAAATGCACGGAGCGTAGTAAATAAGGTTGGTGAGCTGCAGACACAAGTAGCCACATGGGATTATGATATAGTGACAATAACGGAGACTTGGCTGAAACAAGGGGAGAAATGGGCACTTAATATTCCTGGCTATAATGTATTCAGGAAAGATAGGGAAAGAAAGAAAGGAGGGGGTGGCAGTGTTGATCAAAGATATTGTCACAGCACCAGAAAGTAATGAATAACTTGAGGGTTCAAAGACAGAATCCATTTGCTGGGTGTATACTATAGGTTATAGTCCAACAGTTTTATTTGAAATCACAAGCTTTCGGATCTTACTACTCCTTCGTCCGACGAAGGAGTAGTAAGCTCCGAAAGCTTGTGATTTCAAATAAAACTGTTGGACTATAACCTGGTGTTATGCGACCTCTCAATTTTGTCCACCCCAGTCCAACACCGGCATCTCCGCATCATGTATACTATAGGCCAGCAAATAGTGAGAAAGAGATAGAGGAGCAAATTTGCAGGCAAATTGCAGAAAGATGCAAGAACTTTGGAGTCGTGATAATGGAGTACTTCAATTATCTTAATATAGACGGAGAAAATACGTGTGTAAAGGGCAAAGAGGGGGAGGAATTCTTTAAATGTGTACAAGAGAACTTTCTGGATCAGTATGTTTCCAGCCCAACGAGGAAAGAGCAGTGTTGGATCGAGTTCTGGGGAATGAAGTGGAGCAAGTGGAATATATTTAACTGGGGGAGGATTTGGGCAACTGTGATCATAATATCATTAGGTTTAGAGTAATTACAGAAAAGGACAAGGAAAAATCAAATGAGACAATACTCAACTGGAGGAGGGCTAATGTCAGTGAGTTGGAATCTGGCCCAGGTGGATTGGAATCAAAGATTGACAAGTAAAACCGTAAATTAGCAATGGGAGGTCTTCAAAGAGGAGATAGTTTGGGTACAGACTAGACACGTTCCCACAAGAGGGAAAGGAAGGGCATCCAAAGCTAGAGCTCCCTGGATGACTAAAATATAGGCCGAGAGTTTCCACTGGTTTGCGCTGATATGCTGAAATCAGCCAAACCAGCGCAAAAGATCGCGGAATTTTAAACAAAAGTTGCATCAAGCATAAATCGAGTTTCCACGATCTTTAACACTGGTTTAAAAAACATCACGCTGGAAACCGGCCCCGCCCACAAAACTGGCCACGCCCCCGATCAAAATAATGAAGATGGCGAGTTACCGCCGAGAGCGCCCGTTTGCAGCCGTTTGAGGAGGCTCTTCAAATTGAGCTCCTGTTTTTAGGTGCACAGGCACTAGTCGGCACGTTTCAAAAGTTTTTAAATATTAAAAAATATTTAATTTACGAAGAAACTGACTGGTGTACACCAAAGAAACTAGTAAACTGTTCTGTATAGTTTGTTAAGGTCATTTTCAGTGATTTTAAATCAGGATACTCACAGGTGGTGGACCAGACACTCTTATTAAAAATGCTTATATTTTGTGGTAAACCAACTTTCAGCTGTATTAATAAAACTGCACCGGATTACCACTCTTGGATATATCAATGAATATTTTTTAATGCAAAGAAAAAAAATGAACGATTATGTTCTATTACACTGCCCCATTGCGCTGGTTCATGGAAGATTCTACATTTGTGATTATGTAAGTGAGTTTGGGCAGAAACTTGAACCATAACTTCACTTTGGAAAAACAGCACAATTTCAAGCACAGTTTGCAGCCAGTTTGCTGATTGCGCATAAAGCGGAAACTATCGTCCATAGAGATTAAAACGGAACAGAAAAAGGAGGCTTACAATAAATGTCAGGATCATAATTCAGTAGAGAAATCAAGCTGAATATAAAAAGTAGAGGGGAGAACTGAAAAAGGGAATAAGAGGGGCAAAGAGAGTGTATGAGAATAGATTAGTGGGTAACAAAAGGGAATTCAAAAGTCTTTTACAACGTATAATTAGTAAAAGGGTAGTCAGAGGAAGGGTGGGGCTGATTAGGGATGAATAATGAGATCTTCTTGAGGAGGCAGAGGGCATGGCTGAGGTACTAAATGAGTACTTTGCATCTGATTTCACTAAAGAAGGAGATTCTGCCAATGTCACAGTAAAGGAGGAGGCAGTAGATAAAATGGATAGGATAAAAATAGATAAAGAGGAATTACTAAAAAGGTTGGCAGTGCTCAATGTAGAAAAGTCACTCAGTTCAGATAGGATGCATCCTAGGTTACTGAGGGAAGTAAGGGTGGAAATTGTAGAGGCTCTGACGACAATCTTCCAATCCTCTTTAGATATGGGAGTAGTGTCAGAGACTGGAGGATTGCAAATGTTATACCCTGTTCAAAAAAAGGGAGATGGATAAACCCGGTGACTACAGGCCAGTCAGCCTAATGGTGGCGTTGGGTAACCATTTAGAAAAAATAATCCAGGACAAAATTAATTGGCATTTGGAAAAATATGACTTAATAAATAAATGTCAGCACAGATTTGTTAAAGGCAAATCATGTTTGGCTAACTTGATTGAGCCCTTTGATGAAGTAACGGAGAGGGTGGATGAGGGTAGTGCAGTTGATGTGGTGTATATGGACTTTCAAATGGCATTTCATAAAGTACCACATAATAGACTTGTTAGCAAAATTGAAGGGCAGTGGCTGCGTGGTTACGAAATTGGCCCAAGGACAGAAAGCAGAGAGTAGTGCTGATCGGTTGTTTTTCAGACTGGAGACTAATATACAGTGGTATTCCCCAGGGGGCAGTGTTAGGACCACTGCTCTTTTAGATATATATTAAAGACCTAGACTTGGGTATACAGGGCATAACTTCAAAGTTTGCAGATGACACAAAACTCAGGAATGTAGTACACAGTGAGGGGGATAGTAACAGACTTCAGGAGGATATAGACAGACTGGTGAAATGGGCAGACACATGGCAGATGAAATTTAACGCAAAGAAGTGTGAAGTGATGAATTTTGGTAGGAAGAATGAGGCAAGGCAATATAAACTAAATGGTACAATTTTAAAGGGAGTGTAGAAACAGTGAGACCTGGGGGTGTACGTACACAAGATTTTGAAGGTGGCAGAACAAGTTGAGAAGGCTGTTAAAAAGCCATACTGGGGTTCTTGGCTTTATTAAAAGAGGCATAGAGTACAAAAGCAAGGAAACTATGCTAAACCTTTATAAAACACTCATTGGGCCTTAGCTGGAGTATTGTGGATAATTCTGGGCACCACACTTTAAGAAGGTTGTCAAAGCCTTAGAGAGGGTGCAGAGGAGATTTACTAGACTGGTACCAGGGATGAAGGATTTCAGTTATGTGGACAGACTAGATAAACTGGGGTTTTTCTCCTTGGAGCCGAGAAGGTTAAGTGGAGATTTAATAGAAGTGTACAAAATCACTGAAGGGTTTTGATAGAGTAAATAAGGAGAAACTGTTTCCAGTGGCAGAAGGGTCGGTAACCAGGGACACAAATTTAAGGTAATTGACAAAAGAACCAGAGGCGACATGAGGAAAAAAAATTACGCAGCAAGTTGTTATGATCTGGAATGCACTGCCTGAAAGGGTGTTGAAAGCAGATTCAATAATAACTTTCAAAAGGGAATCGGATAAATACTTGAAAGGGACCAAATTGCAGGGCAATGGGAAAGAGCAAAGAAGTGGGACTAACTTTTTCAAAGAGCCGGCACAGGCACAATGGGCTGAATGGCCTTCTTCTGTGCTGTATCATTCTATGATTCTTCCATAGACTGCTAATGTGGTACCCTTGTTTAAAAAGGGAGAAAAGGATAGACCGAGTAATTACAGGCCAGTCAGCCTAACCTTGTGGTGGGAAAATTATTAGAAAGAATTCTGAAGGACAGGATAAATCTTCATTTAGAAAGACACGGATTAATCAAGGATAGTCAGCACGGATTTGTTAAGAGAAGGTCGTGTCTGACAAACTTGATTGAATTTTTTGAGGAGGTAACAAGGAGGGTAGATGAGGGTATTGCATTTGATGTAGTGTATATGGACTTTAGCAAGCTTTTGATAAGGTCCCACATGGCAGACTGGTCACGAAGTTAAAAGCCCATGGGATCCAGTGCAAAGTGTCAAGTTAGATTCAAAACTGGCTCGGAGACAGGAAGCAGAGGGTAATGGTTGATAGGTGTTTTTGTGACTAGAAGGCTGTCTCCAGTGGGGTTCCACAGGGCTCAGTACTAGGTCCCTTGCTTTTTGTGGTAAATACCAATGATCTAGACTTGAATAGAGGGGGTATGATTAAGACGTTTGCAGATGATACTAAAATCGGCTGTGTGGTTGATACTGAAGAAGGAAACTGTAGACTGCAGGAAGATATCAATAAATTGGTCAGGTGGGCAGAACAGTGGCAAATGGAATTCAATCCGGAGAAGTGTGAGGTAATGCATTTGGGGAGGGCTAACAAGGAAAGGGTATACACATTAAATGGTAGGACACTGAGTAGTGTAGAGGAACAAAGGGACCTTGGAGTGCATGTCCACAGATCCCTGAAGGTAGCAGGCCAGGTAGATAAGGTGGTTAAGAAGGCATACGGAATGCTTGCCTTTATTAGCTGTAGCATAGAATACAAGAGCAGGGGGGTTATGCTTCAACTGTATAAAACACTAGTTAGGCCTCAGCTAGAGTACTGCGTGCAGTTCTGGTCACCACATTACAGGAAAGATGTGATTGCACTAGAGAGGGTACAGAGGAGATTTACAAGGATGTTGCCGGGAGTAGAGAATCTTAGTTATGAGGAAAGACTGGGTAGGCTGGGTCTGTTTTCCTTGGAACAGAGGAGGCTGAGGAGAGACCTTATTGAGGTGTATAAAATTATGAGGGGCATAGATAAAGTGGATAGAAAGGACCTATTTCCCTTAGCAGAGGGGTCAAAAACCAGGGGGCACAGATTTAAAGTAATTGGTGGAAGGTTTAGAGAGGATTTGAGGGGAAATGTCTTCATCCAGAGGGTTGTGGGGTATGGAACTCACTGCCTGAAAGGGTGGTAGAGGCAGGAACCCTAACCACATTTAAAAAGTACTTGGATGTGCACTTGGGATGCTCTAACCTGCAGGGCTACGGACCAAGAGCTGGGAAGTGGGATTAGGCTGAATAGCTCTTTGTTGGCCGGCGCAGACACGATGGGCCGAAATGGCCTCCTTCCATGCTGTAACTTTCTATAATTCTATGATTCAATTCCTCTCCTCCGTTGCCCAACAACTGTCCTTGTTTGGTTCCACTCTTATCTATCCAATCATAGCCAGCACATCTCCAGCAATGGCTTCTCTTCCCAACTCTACACTGTTACCTCCAAAGTCCACACAAGAGTCCTCCTCCTCTTCCTCATTTATATGCTGTGCTTTAGCAACATTTAAATTAATGATACCCAGCTCTACACCTCCACCACTACTCTCGACCCCGCCAATGTCTCTGTGTTGTCAGACTGCTTGTCTGACATTCGGTCTTAGATGAGTCACAATTTCTCCAGCTGAACAACGGGATGACCAAAGCTATTGCTTTCGGCCCCAATCACAAACTCCTTACCTTTACCATAGATTCCATTTCCCCTCCCCAACCATTGCCTCCGTTTATACCACACTGTTTTTGCCAATCTCGCAAAATTGAGGTTTTAGGGGGAGAAATTCGGTATCGCAAAGTTTAACGCCCAGCGCTAATTATTGCCTCCGACTGCAAACTTGGCCTCTATCGCCCCTGGAGGTGATTTGAGCACTAAATCAGGCGCTACACACCTGTCTTAAGGCACTAACGTCGAGGAGCGAGGCGCTACCTCAGAGCGCTGACGAAGCTCAGGTGATATCAGTCAGCAATGGAACACAGACACACTGACGCCGGCCAGTTCTTAAAGGGGAGGGGCCATCTTGCTGGCCAGCCACTCCCTGCTCATTGCAGTCTTGAATCTCGGACTGGAGAGACCTCAAAAGCAATTGTGTTGGAAGCACTAATGGATAGGCCCAGGGAAAGAGCTCGGCGTTTAGGAACATCAAAAGTGGTGCTGAGGGCCAAAACTCCTTAGGACAGCGTTAAAACCAAACATTTTGCCGACAAAAAAAGGCAGGAAGCGGCCGCCTTTAAATAGCGCTCCCCCAGCCCCTTCCCGACTGCAAAACGTTCCCCTCTACCTGTCGTTGCTAGCGGCAGGCGGAAAGGCAGGGGGCGCGACTCAATATCCGGTCCGGGGCGCTACCGGGACGTTGCACACTCGACTGACGTCACGATCTGCGGGCGCAGGAGATCGTGGCGGTAGTGTTTAGCGCCGCCGCAAAATGTAAGTATCAGATCATTTGAATTAAGTGAGATTAAGTTAAGAGTAATTTACTGTAAAAACTTTTCAATCCTAGTCTTTGGATAAAGAAACAAGATTTCTATCTCCTGATTAACAACAACAACAACAACAACTTGTATTTATATAGTGCTTTTAACATAGTAAAACATCCCAAGGCGCTTCACAGGAGTATTTTAAGACAAAACATTTGATAAAAGGAATGGAGAAGATCATGACACAGTGATTGAATTGCCGCACTGTAGAAGGAGTGAGAATTGGAGGTGTGCAATCTGAAGGAAGGTGATAACTGTAGATTGGAATCATCAGCAAAGGAGTGGGTAGGGTAGAATGATGAGAGAAGGAGGTCACTGATATGAAGAAGAAACAGAGTGGGAAAGGAGACATATCCTTAGGAGCTGCTGAATTACTAAAAAAAAGCCAAAGCATAAATCAACTACAGCACAGATAGAGCAATTGTGTGACAGTTGTATACACTCTGCAGGTATCTGGAGTAATGCTGTCATAAAACAGTTTCAAATCTTACACATAGTCTCACAAAAGTCAATTTTCGTCAACAAACCTACAAACATTTGATCATACAAAAAAGAGGGAAAAGAAAAGCCCCATTTGATTAAACAAACCAGTATGGATACAAATCCAATAAAATTACCTGATGGCTCAGTTGCTACATTGTAATTGTTTGTGATATATTATTTTGATATATTGCTTGTATGTGGAATATGAGTTTTTCTATTAAATTAAGGAACCTGTTCTTAAAATTTACAATCATACTATTAACATGCTGTACTAAGCAGTAGAAAGTAATGCATAATATACAAACTGCTGAAGGATTCTTGTGAGCTTGGAAAGACCCTTTATTCTCATATCAGCATACTGTTACCTCTGGGGCATGGACATAAATCGAGCACTGAGTGTTGAGATAAAAGAATCGGCTGGTTTTAGTTTCATTATGATGCATTTAGACATTTTACAGTCAAAGAAAATAGTATCTTACTTTCAGTTTTACAGTAATTGATACATGATAAATTTAGAAAAATACATTTCTATTATACTTCTGTGGACTTTTGGTGATATTTTCCAGTACACAATAACTATTTGCTACTCAATTTTCTTAAAAACACCCTTGTGTCAAACAAATTAGGCCATTTTCTTCCTGAACCTTCTTACCAAAAGTATGGTCCATACAATTCACTATTATTGCCCCCTTATAGTTCATTTTTAGTTGTGAATTTATGTTGCCTATTCAATATTACAAATATAAGTGTGGCAATAACTGTCATTATCATTTCTTACTTTAATTCTATCTTAGTGTCAATGATCATTTCATCTCGTATGGCTTTGATCCTAAGGACTTAAGAATGTATTATCTTAAGAGTTAGTGAAGTGAGAGAGAAGTCAACCCACATATGTCAGCCTCATTTAAAAACACTTTTGTCTGTTTGGGTGATCCTCATATCCATTGCTAAAGGTAATGACAGTGTCCAAAGACAAATGCTGTCACAGTGTGGTAAGCATGACTTGCGGTTTTCTGCTTTCTCCTTGTATTCTAAGATCATAGAATCATAGAATAGTACAGCACAGAAGGAGGCCATTTGGCCCATTGAGTCTGTGCCGGCTCTTTCGAAGAGCAATCCAGTTAGTCGCACTCCACCACTCTTTCCCCATATCCCTGCAATTTTTTCTCCTCCAAGTATTTATCCAATTCCTTTTTGAAGGCGACTATTGAATCTGTATCCACCACCCGATCATTCGAAATCCTAGCCTTTGATAGTTCATAAATTTCTGTAACTCTTCAGTTTAAGGATTTGATTGACAGTTCAATCAGGATGTGTAAAGCTGATGTCATTGACAAGGGACATGAAAGGAATATTAGGTAATGCTAAACAACTACAACAACAACAACAACTTATATTTATGTAGTGCCTTTAACGTAGTAAATCGTCCCAAGGCCCTTCACATGAGCATTATCAAACAAAATTTAACATCGAGCCATATAAGGAGATATTAGGGCAGAAAAGAGGTAGGTATTAAGGAGCATCTTAAAGGAAGAAAGAGAAGTAGAGAGATGGAGAGGTTTAGGGAGGGCATTCCAGAGCTAAGGACCTTGACAGCTGAAGGCACGGCCACCAATCGTGGAGCGATTGAAATCGGGGTTGCTCAAGAAGCCAGAAGTAGAAGAGTGCATATATCTCGGAGGGTGGTGGGGCTGGAGGAGATTACAGAGATAGGGAGGGGCGAGGCCATGGAGGGATTTGAAAACAAGGATGAGAATTTTAAAATCGAGGTGTTGCTTAACCGGGAGCCAATGTAGGCCAACGAGTACAGGGATGATGGGTGAACGGGACTTGGTGCGAGTTGGGACACGGGCAGCAGAGTTTTGGATGACCTCAAATATATGGAGGGTAGTACATGGAAGGCCACCCAGGAGTGTGTTGGAATAGTCAAGCCTAGAGGTAACAAAGGCATTGTTGAAGGTTTCAGCAGCAGGTGAGCTGAGGTAGGATGGAGTCAGGTGATGTTCCGGAGGTGGAAATAGGCGTTCTTAGTTATGGTGTGGATATGTGGTCAGAAGCTCATTTCAGGGTCAAATATGACACCAAGGTTGCGAACAGTCTGGTTCAGACAGATGCTAGGGAGAGGGATGGAGTCGGTGGCTAGGGAACAGAGTTTGTAGCGGGGATCGAAGACAATGGCTTCGGTCTTCCCAATATTTAGTTGGAGGAAATTTCTGCTCATCTATTACATAACAGGATTTTGAAAAAACAATATTAAAAAAAAGTACTTGCTAGGAAAGAGAGCTCAGATTTTGTTGAGAGTCCGATCAAACTACACCTTCACTGTTAACGTGTGTGGATTTTCTGATGTGGTAATCATTTTCTCCATTTCAAAAAGATGAGAGGTTGAGCTCACTCAATTGAAGTTTTATCAATATGACCCTGGCAGTCAATGGATTGTGTTGGCTGGCAGGAGGCCCAATACATGTCATGTGCAGGGACTGGAGAGTCTGCTACTGGAATGAATGTAAATCAATGCTGCTGGCATTGTGCTATGTGCCAACCCTGGTTATTTTGCAATCACTAGAGGATCATTTTCTAGGTATTGCATGCCACCTGTTGAGAAAAATGGAATTGCTCACAGTAGATTTACACCAGTGTTATTTGTGATTCATACCCAGCAATCTAGGAAAGTCTAAAAAGGTATAAAAGTTTGGATGTGTGGCAACTGTTTCTCTAACTTTAGAGAAATGAATGAAGCTGCCAGTTTTCAAGAATGGTGTGTTTGTCAGCTCTTAAATGCAGGTAAACATGGTACCTTAACCAGTAACACAATAATGTACTGCTGGCATTTGTAAAGATCCAGTATCAAAACAACAACAAAAAAATCCTCCTGTTACTTTGACAGCAACAAGCAGAGCAATTGGAGTAGGTGAGGCTCTTGACACATCCCTGTGATTTCCCTAGTCATCCTAAACCTCTTGACACAGCCAAATAATTCAGCCTTGCCTATGCAGCATTTTACAAGCTCGTGGTTTTCTTAATCTGCTCCTCCTTGGTGTCCACATCTCTCATTCTTCCTGTTGTAGTCCAGATAGAACAGTCCTACAACTGGGACAGACATTCTGTGAGTGGCTAACACTGCCATTGATCCAATGGCAGTTCTAAAACTTGGTTCAGATTTGACTTAGCGTGATCGTGATGCATGGACTTTAAATTATCAGAAGACGAACTAAAGTTCATGGAGGCACCACTAGCATGCATTTGATTATCACTATGCTGAACCCACATCCAAAGTAAGTAGTGGGAGTGGACGCACTGAATGTATTCTCTTTGCTGACAGTGCTATTTTACGTTTAGCCTTAATTGGGCAAAGATTACTGACACACCATAAATATGGGACCCAGGTTTCTTAAAACCTATTTTTAACATGCAGGCATGGCTGAAATGATTCTATCTGCTTCCAAGTACGAATAATTTCCAAGAAAATTGTCTCCATACAATGTCAGCAACCAGTTCTCTCATAGGGCTCTGAATGTACCTGCTCCTTTGACTGAACTATTTCCTTTAAGGCACCAGAGGTGCCTGAATTTCCTCCAGCTTTTGGGTGTGGGCCCAATCGTCCACCACTATGTTCACCCTGTGCAGGCCCTCACTACACTAATGAGCCTCAACAGGAAATTAGGGCACAAAGGTCATCCTTCTGGCACAGCATATTTCTGGTGGCCTCTGCCCACACTGCACACGGGGAACATCCCAAAACAAAGTCAACTTCAATTCCGAAAAAAATGAGAAGTCGCACAACACCAGGTTATAGTCCAACAGTTTTATTTGAAATTACGAGCTTTCGGAGCGCTGCTCCTTCGTCAGGTAAAGGAGGACGAAGGAGCAGCGCTCCAAAAGCTCGTAATTTCAAATAAAACTGTTGGACTATAACCTGGTGTTGTGCGACTTCTCATTTTTGTCCACCCCAGTCCAACACCGGCATCTCCGCATCATACTTCAATTCCAACAGTGCCTCCCGTTAGCACCTGGCGGGGTGCTAACGGGGCGCTAATGAAGTAGCGCCAGGGCAAGGCGAATCCAGCGCCGCACGCCAAATCCAGTCGCCCCTTAGCACCACCGCTAACAGTTAATGCCTGGGGCTTTAGCGCTAGGCAGATTGTGACGTCAGTGAGCGTGAAACGCTCACTGAGCGCCCGATCTGCCAAATTGATTATCGCCCCCTGTCTTAGCACCTCACCCAGACAATGACAGGAAGAGGAGGCATGAAGCAGGCGGATGGCGGCTCCAGGGGCGATATTTAAAGGGATCAGTCGCAGCTGTCAGGTTAGTGCTGTTTCACTGCTTCCTTGTCAGTTTGCGATTGTGCAAGAGTTTAATTCAGTCATTTAAAGGTTCTTTAGTATCAGGAGTGTTGTGGCTACTAAATATTTGTTATATTTATTCTGACAAAATTTCAAAGTGCAACACATCGTTACATTAATGGGGGCTGTACTGGTAGTCGACCTCGCCCTCCAGGATCTACTGCGGAGGGAGCGGAGGCAGTGAGAAAGATTGCAAGATGTGGCCAGAGGGAGTAGGAGAAGGGATTACATTTCCTTCCCCATCACCAGAGAGAAACAGGATGAACATGCATGTGGCTTTGCCAGGATATCGGGCTTTCCCATGATGCAGGGCACCATTGACTGCACCCACATGGCTTTGCGGTCATCGCATAATAATCCTGAGGTATTCCGTAACCGCAAAGGCTACCACTCAATAATGTGGGGGCAGCCACTCAATCGACCTTCCGGAAGGGTCATCTCATCAGACTGCGGTTCCAATAAATTAAACCCCAGATCCCTGTTGCTCACCACATCCCCATTATTCCACCCCTGTCACAGGCCATATCACAGCACAAAGCTGAAATGAGAGACACCACAAAATAATCCAAACTGAATTAATGGCCCAGAAATTCGCCTCTCCGGCTTGCCGCGGGGGTAAGGATCGCACGCGCACTTACCTACCGCGCCTGCCGTTGTGTTTTGGGCCCACGGGAACTTCAGCTCCTGGGCCTCTCCCAACTGCCGGCACGCAGTGCGTGCGTGTCCCAGGGGCGCAGTTAGTGCGATGCGTCCCCTGGGATCACGTGGGCCATGGAGAGCTAATGGCAGCAGACCATCTTTCATTCATAGATTTGACAGGAGACCTGTCAAATCTGTGAATTGAAATCGGCCCCAAAAGAACAGCTAAACTTAAAATAAATTTTTTTAAAAACCCATCACATTTATAAAATGACTATAGTTAAATAAATTAACCACTTTAAACAAAAATTTAAATTTTTGAAAAAATTAAAATACTTTTTAAAAGTGATAAAAATAAACTTACCTTTCTTTAACGTATCTAAAAAAGATAAACCTGTTGAAATTTTTTTTAAATTATACTTAATTAACCACTTACCTTGTTGAAAACGGGTCTTGCGCCTCCTTTTCATAAGCGTAGTTTCTTAACTACTTACCCTCCCGTAGAAACCTGAAAAAAAATCTAAGTTTGCTGCGTGCGCGCAGCCTCTACCACGCACGTGGTTCACCTAGGAACCGCCCCCTTCACCAGACCGGAAGTTCCGGTTTCCCGCGCATGCGCAGTGCATGTAGGAAACCGGCACTTCGGGACGTCTTACGGGTGAGTACGGACTGTGTACTCACCCGGGAAGGGCCGAATTTTTGTCCCAATAAATTTATCAATAATTAGTGAACACATATTTACAGCAACATTATTACCTATTCCCGCTTGTGCAATCCCTTAGTGCCTCTCGTTACTGTGCCTTTGCCTACTCTAGTGCTCCTACGAAGTGTTGGCCCAGTGGCTGCAGCATGGCGGGTGGAAGGCTACTGAGTTTCAATGGGGGAGACTTCAGATGGCCTTGCAATTCGCCCTCGACCAGCTCTGGGCCTGCAAGGCCTGGCTGTAGACTGCACCACCTCAGCATGGGCGGCAGCAGTCTGGGCTGGCTGGATGACAGGCTGTGACAAGGGCAATGGCGGAGTGGCAGTGGTGAGAGCAGGAATGCTGTCATCCTGAGAGAGGACAGCAGCTTCCTGCTCCACTGACCCACTGCCACTCCCCTGGGGCAGCACCTCAGCATCCCTCGCAATGTGTTGCAGCACAGATTGCTGGCCTGCTGTGACACCGTGAAAGCCCCGGTGAATGGTGGTCAACCCAGCCACGATGGCAGCAGTCAGAGCTTGCGTGGCATCAAGCTGAGACTGCATGAGAGCAGTCTGAGAATCGATGGCACCAAGCTTAGACTGCATTAGAGCACTAAGACGTTGTGTGGCTTCCACCTGTGCTGCAATGGAAGCTGCCACATTGCCCATCACATGCGGCATGAGGTCTGGGTCGCCACGGTCTCTCTGGGAGTCTATCATCCTTTGCAGACTGCAAATGATGGGCTCCATGGTGTGTGCAGAGCTTTGTGCAATGTTGGAGGTGGACTCCTCCACACTCCTTACCATTGCCAAGAGGCTCTCAGGCACCCTTGCCATTGCATCTATCATCTCCGTCTGCATGCCCATCACCCTTCTTCTAAAGGCCTCCCCATCGAGGTCCTCATCTGATTGCTGTGCAGCAGAACTCGCGCGCGAACTCACCCTCCGGGCAGCTGACTCCCGAGTTACCCTTTACCCCAGCCTTGCTGCAGCCCGCTCGTCCCCGGTGCCTCACCCTGTGCAGATCCCGCTACTATACTAGCCTCTAAAGAAAGCGTAGTGCCAGTATCTGAGCTGGTGCCTGCGGGTGAGACATGCAGTGACGCGGTGTGTTCTTCCTCCTCCTCTTCTCCCGCCTTACTCTCTACATTGCCCTCAGGGACAGGCTGCTCAGCTGCTTGCTCATTATCTGAAAGCATAAAGCACAAGAGTCGGGTTAAGGTGAGGGGAGGGGGGCAGGAAGGGAGAAAGGCATACAGCATGATTAGCTGGAAAGTGGGAAAGGCTTGTGGGGTGAGGGGGAAGTGGGATGTGAGAAGAAGGAGTAGGGATGAACATACCATTGTTGTCCCCAAGGGGGTCAACATCGCCGGTGGCCACGGCGCCCACCACCTGGCAGCCAATGATTTGCAGCACTCTTTCCTCCAGCTCAGACAGCGGTTAGGTGTCGGCTTGTCCCCCGCCTGTGCGCTCCTGCTCCCTCCTGTTGTGAGCGACCTTGGCCTGCAAGAGAAAGGAAAGTGTGTGAGTGAGTGTGGAGCAATGTGTTTGGGAGATGTGCCTGCCATAGTTGAATAGCTGTCATTGTAGGTGTGAGTGTTGGTAGGTGGAGATTGCTGGGGGTGTGGAGCTTTGGGCAGTGTGTGCAGACTGTGGTTCAGATGGTGCTTTGTATCATTTGTTGAGGCATTGACTCACCCTGACTACCCGAGTAAGGTTGTTAAATTTCTTCCTGCAGTGTGTGTGGGTCCTGGGAACCACAGTGCTGCCCGAGACCTGCTGGGCAACCTCCCTCCACATGGCGCGGAAGACTTGTGGCGAGGGCCTCCTGCCACTTGCCGGGTACAGCACTGCCCTCCGTCTCTCCACAGCGGACACCAACCCCTCCAATGCTTGGTCGCAGAATTGCTTGGCGCTTTGGGTCTAACGCCACTGAGCTCGGTCATTAGCGCTTGATTTAGCGCTCCCATCCTTTCTTTGAGTGATGACACTGAATTTTGCGTGCAGCGAGATTCATTAGCGCCTGGCGCTAAATCTCAATCTTTTCCGAAGTTAGCGCCCATTACTGGGTGATAATGAATTTCGCCCCCAGTGTGTTTCTCCACAATGTTGGAGCACATCATTGAGAATGTTCAGCAGAGGATTTTACTTATGAGAAACATATATAGATTGTAATAGTGTAGGATTCTGTTTTATCTCTTTTAGTTGTATTTTTGCACCGTAATCATAAATATAACTGGTTCAGCAAGTTTTCAATTTCTTTTCTGGATGTATTAATTAGAAATGTTCCTATTATTCTCAGTAACTTCTGCATTACTCACTTTAAAATCCAGTATTTAACAAAGTGACACATTTAAATTCTGTGTAAATGGTGTGAATGATGTGCTTGTGAAGTATAAATCTGTTGCAGAGCATTGCAACTTTTGCTGCCTTATGTGAATTTGAAAACAGATGAAATGAACCCACATCACGTTCTGAAATAAGTTGTGGTCTAACACAATGTGCCGTAAATTAAGAGCAGCAGAATCAGTGAATAAAAGCCTATCACCCACTGCTCACTAAAAGAATCTCCAAACTTGCAGGGGATGAGAGAAGAATAATGTCGCATAAAATAGCAGTAGGATAATCATATTTTGAAGTAAACAAATGTTACAAGATCTCATATCTCAGTACACTTTGCACAATCCCACTCAGCAGGATGTAGTTTTGCAGCAAGAAATTGCATTCCTACAAAGCTTACAAATCTGTAGCAAATCGTACAGATAGATACAGAAATGCAAAGGCAGCAATAGTTTGGGACAACAAAGCAAATGCTTTGAGAATGTAGCCCATTCTTGAAAGCCCAGAACTGCCAAATGCCAGTTACTGGAAGTAAAAATGTAACATACAGCTCTCCCGGTAACTCAGGGATAAAACTAACAGCTGGGTATGGTGAGCCACACAGATCAGGAAGGCCCCATACACCGTACTGAGTTAGCTGATCTTAGCCCGTATAGCAGTAAAGGCACTATACTTGGCCTCAGTGCTCCTGGGCTAGGGAAGGGAAAATCAGATTGCTGCTCCTGATGGTTATTTGTTGGCCTTTCCTGGGAAGTGTGCATGTGTTGACATTGGCTGAGGACAGGATTGGGCTCAGCGGTGATGCTCCTCACGATCAAATAGCTTTGCTGCCTTGGCTCACTCAAGAGCAACAACAACTTCCATTTCTACAATGCTCCTCGTGTACAGAGAGATATGTCAGAGTGCTTTGCAGGATAACAAACAGACACGATTGAAGATTGGCAACTTAGTACATTTCAGCACCTCCGGGAGAGGTGGGAAAAAATGAAGGCCTAGAAATTCGATTGTGTAAAATGGGCGCCTAAGCGTCCAATATGGTGGGTGGCATGCGCAGGCCCAATCCATGCTGGATTTGAGGAAGTAACATATAGAGTGGATAAAGGGGAACCAGTGGACATAGTGTATTTAGACTTCCAAAAGGCATTTGACAAGGTGCCACACAAAAGATTATTGCTTAAGGTAAAAAATCACGGGATTGGGGGTAATATTCTGGCATGGATAGAGGATTGGCTATCTAACAGAAAGCAAAGAGTTGGGATAAATGGTTCATTCTCAGACTGGCAATCAGTAACTAGTGGTGTTCCACAGGGGTCAGTGCTGGGTCCCCAACTCTTTACAATCTATATTAACGATTTGGAGGAAGGGACCAAGTGTAACATATCAAAATTTGCAGATGATACAAAGATGGGAGGGAAAGTAGTGAGTGAGGAGGACATAAAAAACCTGCAAGGGGACATAGACAGGCTAAGTAAGTGGGCAGAGATTTGGCAGATGGAATACAACACTGGAAAGTGTGAGGTGATGCACTTTGGCAGGAAAAATCCTAGAGCAATTTATTATCTTAATGGCAAGAAGCTGGAGAGTACTGAAGTGCAAAGGGATCTGGGGGTCCTGGTGCACGAAACTCAAAAGGTTAGTATGCAGGTGCAGCAAGTGATTAAGAAGGCAAATGGAATGTTGGCTTTCATTGCTAGGGGGATAGAATATAAAAATAGGGAGGTATTGCTTCAGTTGTACAAGGTATTGGTGAGACCGCACCTGGAATACTGCATACAGTTTTGGTGTCCTTACTTAAGGAAAGACATCCTTGCTCTCGAGGCAGTGCAAAAAAGGTTCACTCGGTTAATCCCGGGGATGAGGGGGTGGTCATATGAGGAGAGGTTGGGTAGATTGGGACTCTACTTATTGGAGTTCAGAAGAATGAGAGGCGATCTTATTGAAACATATAAGATTGTGAAGGGGTTGGATCGGGTGAATGCGGGGAGGATGTTCCCGATGACGGGTGAGACTAGAACTAGGGGACATAGTCTTAGAATAAGGGGCTGCTCTTTCAAAACTGAGATGAGGAGGAACTACTTCACTCAGAGGGTGGTAGGTCCATGGAATATGCTGCCACAAAAAGCTGTAGAAGCTACATCATTAAATAAATTTAAAACAGAAATAGACAGTTTCCTAGAAGTAAAGGGCATTAAGGGTTACGGGGAGCGGGCAGGAATTTGGACATGAGTCTAGGTTCGGATCGGTCATGGCCCTGTGGGTAGTGGAGCGGGCCCAGGGACCGTGTAGCCTGATTCTGCTCCTATTTCGTGTGTGCAATTCTGTTAGATGCAGGAGATGGTTCTGTGATAGATAGTAGATTGGCGGTTAGGATCAGATCAGCCATGATCTTATTGAATGGCGGAGCAGGCTCGAGGGGCCGATTGGCCTACTCCTGCTCCTATTTCTTATGTTCTTATGTTCTTATGAGGTGCGTTGCCCACCATATTGGATTGGCTTCCTCCGTAAGTGTCCAGGGCGCATGCCGGAAACATGTAAAAGGTTTATTATAATATTTAAATAAAGGTCCTACGCTTGTTGCTTGAGTCAGACTCTGCTTGAAGTATAAGTCAAGCACAGCGTCAAATCAGGTTTACAAAGCACTCAAGGAATCCTTTGAACCTCCTAGAGACTTTATAAACTTACCCAGAGCTTACTTAAATGTGTCGAGAGAGTGGATGATGCTCTTAGCACTCTCAAAACATTTATAATTTACTGACTAGGACTGAGGCTCTGTGTATGTGCAGAGCTCTGATTTGGATCTGAAAGTCTGAATTGTAGCCAGGAACGTAGACAAGGTACCATCAGTTGCAAATTTATCCTGTAGCTAACAATCTGACAATGGGAGCTACATTTAACTGCATCCAAATAAACTCAAATCAATCATCGAATTTTACAGCAGGAAAAGCTATCCACTTGGTCCTACGCTTTTTAAAATTTTTCTTTTTCAAATATTTATCTATTTTCCTTTTAAAAGCTGTGTTATTGCCTCCACTTCTCCTACTGTTTCTGCTAGGGCATTTCATGTCCTCATAACCCTTTGCATAATGTTTTCTCTCCTAACCTCTCTCTTTGTTCTTTTGGTGTTTATCTCAAATTTATGCAAACGTCTTTGCTTCGCCGCTGACCACAAATTACGGGCCCATATACATATATATATATATAACATCCACTACATTTTCATTGCCAATACACTCTTATTTTCTCAAAAACCTCTTAAATTGGTCAAACACCACATGCTTTTTACAAATCCATGCATTTAGCAAACCCATGTCATTCAAGGTGACTATTAATTTTATCCCATATTATGGCCTCTAGAAGCTTACTCACTGCTGCCTTTGCATTGGAGAACTTGAAACTAAGCTGTGTGAAAAATGTTTGACTGCAAGACTGCTTTTTACAATTTCACTGCTGTTTTGCCTGGTAGATTTCTGGCTGCATCAATGATTGATGTTTTTGGTCCCTGGAAGACTTATTTGGTTATAAAAATAATAATTGGTACTGTTTTAGAGAGATTATTAGATCTTGTGAAACCGATGGACTGTGAAAGTAAGAGATTACAGTTTTCAGTAATGTGCTGACAGATCAGCTCACTGTTGTATGCACAAATAGGGCTTTATGTGACAACGTACCAGTACAGTTTATTAGTGCTCTACATGGCACATTCTCAATCTCAGCTATGCCTTTAGGGAGAGACAGCAAGCGGGGACCAGATGATTCCACTGAAGGAGAGAGCAAAAGTTACAGGGCGAGTCACTCTGAAATAGGGGATTGAGGAGACCAGATAGTTGCCCGAACATACCGATTAACTCCTTCCTTGCAAATGTAACCTTATCCATCCTTATCTATGCTGCCAAATCTATCCATACCCCTAAACACAACCTAGAAAACTTGCAAAAACAAAGCAACAGCTACATAAAAGCTGATTAAATAAAAAGCTAAATTTGATATATCAGAATTGAGAAGGAGAGGTAATAATCAAAGATGAAGGTACTTGACTGGTAAAAAAAAATTCCAACAAGACAAAACTAGAACTAACCCAGATAAATTGGAAAGAAAAAGGGTGAATAAGACAGTGCCTAAACAATGGGAAACATTCAAAGAGGAAATGCTTAGGATGCAAACTAGGCATATTTTCACAAGAAGTAAAGGTGGCATAGAAAAGCTGGAGTTCCTTGGATAAGTTGAGGAATCCAAATTCAAATGAGACTTGTAAAAAAGAGGCATGTGACACATCTAGTGCTTATAACACGAAAGAAAATCAAGTGGAGTATAGAACATATAGAGAGGAAGCAAAACAAATGAGAAAGGCTAAGAGAAGGTATAAAGAAAGAGTGGCAGGTAACATAAAGGGATGTTCAGAGATGAAAAAGCAAATTTTATGGAGAATGAAGGAGTGCTGCTGGCACTAAATGAGGTTTTTGCCTCAGTTTTCACAGAAGAATGTGGTAGTGGGAATGAAAAGATACAAGAGGAGGACATGGATCATTTAGATAAGTTAACTATAGATAAGGAAGTAATACTGAAAAGGTTGGTGGAACTCAAAAGTGGAAAAGTCACTGCACCCTGATGCCATGGAAAGCTGAAGGAGGTCCGACCACAATCTTTCAAATATCCTTGGCATTTGGAAGGTATGCCAAAGGACTGGAGGGTTGCAAGTGAGGCACTTCTGTTTAAAAAGGGGGAAAGGTACAAGCCAGGTAACTATGTACCAGTCAGCCTGGGTAAGAAATGGATAAGCTTCTAAAGGCCATAATACTGGATAAAAGTAATACTCGGATAAAAAGGCACAGGTTAATCAAAGGTGGAGATAGACAGATTTTTGCAAGATAAGGGAGTGAAGGGTTATGGGGAGCGGGCAGGGAAGTGGCTTTGAGCCCAAGATCCGCCATGATCTTATTGAATGGCGGAGCAGGCTCGAGGGGCCAAGTGGTCTATTCCTGCTCCTATTTCTTATGTTCTTATCCAGCACAGATTTGTAAAAGGCAAGTCATGTCTGACAAATTTAATAGAGTTCCTTGAGGAAATAATAGAGTGCATTGATAAAGGAACTACAGTGCATGTCGTGTATATAGATTTTCAAAAGACATTTGATAAGGTGCCGCATAGGAGTTGATAAAGTTAATGCATTAAAGTAAATATGGCAGCAGGGATAGGAAGTTGATTAAAGAACAGAAAAAAGATCAGTGGTTAATGGATGATTTTTGGACTGGAAGGATGTAAACATTGGTGTCTCCCAGGGCCAATGTTGTGAACTGCGCTGCAGTTTGGCGACCCATTATAGACACCGTCAGATTATCATTTCCATTGAAATCAATGCCAGATTTACACCCTGGCAGCAAGTTGAAAATCAACCCCATTTTGTACAGTTTTGGGTACTTTAGTTTAGGAAGGATGACAGGGAAATGAAGAAGGTACAAAAGAGATTTAATAATATGATACAAGGGATACGAGGCTGTATAATTGTGGAGAGTCTAAACCAACTATAGCCCTTTTTAATGGAACATAGAAGGTTCAGAGGACACTAAGCTTGCTGTGCTATGATTGGCTGAAGCATGTTGTTTGCAGTTTGTGATTGGCTGAGGCTGAGCTTGCCCAGACCTGATAAACAGCATCCAGTCAAAACCTCAAACTAATCTGATGGGCAATGTTCCCTTTAAGCTGCACGGCCGCGCAGCCGCGCAACTCTCGGGAATCTCCCGCGCAGCCGGCACATTCGCGGTATTTTATATGGGCCGCACAGCCCCTTAAAGGGGCCGCGCACCCAAAAAAAATGAGGGAACATTGCTGGTGTGTCATTGGATCATGTACAGCACAGAAGGAGGCCATCATGCCTTTGCCGGCTGTTTGGTAGAGCTATCCAATTAATGTCACTCCTATGCTCTTTCCCCATAGCACTGTAAATTTGTTCCCTTCAATTGTTTATCCAATTCCCTTTTGAATCTGCTTCCATCACCCTTTCAGGCAGTGCATTCCAGATCATTTCTGAGTTTTGTGTCATCTGGAAACAATGAAATTATGCCCTGTATAACCAAGTCCAGGTCATTAATATATATCAAAAAGAGCAGTGGTCCTAATACCAACCCCTGGGGAACACCACTGTATACTTCCCTTCAGTCTCAAATACAACCGTTCACCACTACACTCTGCTTTCTGTCCCTTAGTCAATTTCATATCCACGTTGCCACTGTCCCATTAATCCCATGGGCTTTAATTTTGCTAACAAGTCTATTATGTGGCACTTTGTCAAACCCCTTTTGAAAACCCATGTACACAACATTAACCGCACTACCCTCATCAACCCTCTCCGTTATTTCATCAAAGAACTCAATCAAGTTATCCCCAATTGATATGTGCTAGATCCATGAATTTAAGCCAACAACAAAAGCAAAGAAAAAAACAAATGGGGCAGATTAATTCTGCCATATTTATTCAGCGGAAATCTCACAAATGAGATCACAGTCTCTCATCCTTCTCCATCGGGGTCGTGGTCTAATGGCTACTGCGGCTTTACCGCTAATTCAGATCATTTCTGTTGCTCTCTCTTGTTATTGGAGGATTTTTGCTCCCACTGTGAGTACCTAGATGGCTACACCTTCATTGAGTTCTCTTGCTGCGCAGTGAAACAAAGCCAGAGAAAGCACATGTAAATCCTATAGCCACGTGAGCTTTGAAGAAAGAAACAGTAGCACAGAAAACAGATGACAAAGAGAAAGATTGAAAAATAAAATAAATCTAGGAGTAAATCTTCATCAGTAGCACTACACAGAGTTTGGTATGCTCGGAGCATGAAAGATGAAAATTTATACCCTATAGGGTAAAAAAGACTAGAAAGACACAGAATATAACAGTGCTCCCTGACTATCCCTGGAGGTACAACTTGCTGGTTTTAACCACATTTATGCTTTTGGCTTGAGGTCGTACAGCAGCTAAATGTTTTGTAACTGAAAATCTCACATGATGGATTTGTCCAATGTTGCCAGCTCTGTTGAAACCTGGGGCTGTAATCCAATCTCAAATTAATGAGGCAGGAGTAGTGAAACTGACCACGCTATACCGGATGCTTCATATTAAAATGTTCTTTTTGGTTTCTTTGTGTCAGTCATTAATATAGGCAAAAACACAATGCACGTTTCAAGTTATTTTTATACATAACACCTGGTGGTGGGTGGAACAGGACTGTTTCAGCGTGCAGTGCACAGAGGGGATGTGGCTGCTGAAACCAAAGGGATTTAGCAGATGCAATAGGGGCAATATGCTGTGGAGTTGCTGCCAGATTATGCTGACATTTGTGTAATGTGAATCTAGCATCTAAGGTGGGTTTGATTCATGGTCGAATAAATGTAGAGAATATAAACTGGGGCAAATGTATCCTGTTTGGAGGTCAATTCTCAGTCGATTCTAATAACAATTAAAAACAAATCTGTTTTCTAATATTAATAAATAATTTCCATTTAGAAAGCACCTTGTGGTGTTGACATATCTCAAAGGCCATCGTACCAAGAATTAATTTTAAGTGTAGTGGCTGTTATTATATAAGCCATGGTATTCTGTGCCAGTAATATTCCACAATCAGCCATGAGATGAATGACAAGTTCATCTGTTTTTTTGGTGCTATTAGTCAAGGGTATGTTGACAAGGAAACTAGACGGACTCCCTGCTCTATTTCAATTAGTGAGATCATTAATGACCACATGAACCACAGGAACTGGCAAATGGGAACTCGGTTTGACATTTCATCTGAAGGACAACACCTGCGACAATGCAGCACTCTCTCAGTAGTGTGCCATATCAACCTTGATCATAATCTTAAGTGCAGCTGGCAACTGGAGAGCAAGTGTTTGCTGCGGACTGGTCTCCTCTAAAATATAAAAGCACCATAAAAAGTGCTTTTAGATAACACTAATAAATAACTAGCCATATACACTGCAATATATTAGAGAAACATTAGACAGCTTTACAACCAAGACAATTCGCTATGAATTCCAATAGATGATGTTAGTCGACAAGCTTTTACAGTTATCACCCACTCTGCTTCAAAGTTGCTGCAAAGAAGTCATGGGTAAAAAGAAAACTACACATGCTGGAAATCTGACATCAAAGACCCAGGGGATGATTTTAACCCTACCCATCTGGTTGAGCAGTTAAAATTAAACATGTTACTTACCCACTGGAAAGTCACCAATATCCCACCGTTTTGGATTTTAACCTGCTCTATTGAACAGGCAGCCAGGACATCCACCCAAAGCCAGCGGGGTCCTTCTTTACATATTCACATTGGGTCTGGATGGCATCATTAAAGGAACCACTGGAGGTCACTCACAAAATGGCCCAGGAAATCTATAATTATTTTTCTTGGTGGGGCCAGGAGGAGCAGAAAAAATCTGGGTTGCTGCCGCCCCTTCGGAGAGTCCCCCTTCTGCAGGATGGCCCCCCACCCCGAAATCCAATTGTTGGCCAGCTCAGTGTGGGAGCCTGCTGATTTCCCAGGCTCCCACAACCGAGGAGCTGCAGTGGGGTGCCCGTTTGACACCTGCACCTCACTGGCTGAATATAAATGAGGCCTGGGCCTCTAAATGGTTAGGCCTCCCGTCGGCAATAACGGGTGGATAATGGCTGCACTCCGCTCAGTAGCCACTTGTTCTCCGAGGGTATTTAAAATTGTCCCTCATGTGTGGAAGTGTCTTTAGTTCTTTTCAGTTAACCTAATCAGCTGATTCAACCAAAAAAAGTATGCATGGGCTCATCACAATGGCGCTGTATGTTTATCCAATTAGTACCAGAGCTATACTGACTAGGAAGGTCGCAAGTTTTATTCTCAGTCTGTCCTGTCAGCTGATTTTAGCTGGACAGTAGGACCGACTCACTTAGCGTTCCTGGGTCAGGAAATGGAAAATCAGGCCGGTTCCCATTCCTGATTATTATCCAGCAACTACTGCTGGAAGTGCAAGTTTGTGGATACCCCATGGTATCAGGATTCGTGTTTGGTGGGGGGGCATTGATCACCCCCATTGTTGCATAGCTTGCCAACATTGACTTCCAAGGTTCACACATGAATAATGGCCACTTATGCTGCCAGAGCGCAGCTGGTGCCCATGTAACTATACCCCAGAAAGGAGTTAGCGTCTTCAGGAAAGAAAGAGGGCGGAAAATTGGAAAGAAAAGAGGGGGGAAATGTACACAATTCAAATATAGTTAAAATCAAGTAGATAGACAACTTTATAAAAACAGAAAATGCTGGAAATACTCAGCTGGTCAGGCAGCATCTGTAGAGAGAGAAACAGAGTTAACTTTTCAGGTCAATGACCCTTAGTCAGAACTGGAAAAAGTTGGAGATGTAACAAGTTTTTAAGCAATAGCAGAATGATCAACAGCTACCATGTGAGAGAAAAAAAAAGATAGGGGCAGAGGTTATGGGCTGAAATTGTTGATCTCGATGTTGAGTCCAGAAGGCTGTAAAGTGCCTAATCGAAAGATGAGGTGCTGTTCCTCGAGCTTACGTTGAGCTTCATTGGAACAGTGTAAGAGGCCGAGGATGGAGAGGTCAGAGTGGGAGTGGAGTGGAGAATTAAAGTGACAGGTGACTGGAAGCTCGGGGTCACCCTTACGGACTGAACGGGGGTGTTCGCAAAGCGGTCACCCAATCTGCGTTTGGTCTCCCCAATGTAGAGGAGACCGCATCGTGAGCAGCGAATACAGGAAACTAAATTGCAAGAAGTACAAATAAATCGCTGTTTCACCTGGAAGGAGTGTTTGGGACCCTGGACAGTGGGAAGCGAGGAGGTAAAAGGGCAGGTGTTGCATCGCCTGCGCTTGCACAGGAAGGTGCCAGGCAAAGGGGAAGGGGTGTTTGGGGTGATAGAAGAGTGGACCAGGTTGTCGCGGAGGGAGCGGTCCCTTCGCAATGCTGAAAGGGGAGATGAGGGGAAATGTGTTTGGTGGTGGGATCACGCTGGAGGTGGCAGAAATGGCGGAGGATGATCCGTTGAATGTGGAGGCTGGTGGGGTGAAAGGTGAGGACAAGGGGAACTCTATCGTGGTTCTGGGAGGGAGGGGAAAGGGTGAGAGCAGAAGTGCAGGAAATTGAACGGACACGGTTGAGGAAAAAGGAAGACATGTCGAAAGCACTGGTGTGGAAGGTGGCATCGTCAGAGCAGGTGCGGCGGAAACAGAGAAACTAGGAGAATGGAATAGAGTCCTTACAGGAAGCAGGGTGGGAGGAAGTGTAGTCCAGGTAGCTGTGGGAGTCAGTGAATAATTCGTGTACAGTGAATGTTTGTCAATAGCCTATCCCCAGAGATGGAGACAGCGAAGTCGAGGAAGGGAAGGGAAGAGTCGGAGATGGAACACGTGAAGGTGAGGGAAGGGTGGAAATTGGAAGCAAAGTGAATGAAATTTTCTAGTTCAGGGCGAGAGCAGGAAACAGCACCAATACAGTCATCAATGTACCGGAAATAGAGGTGAGGGAGGGGACCTGAGTAGGACTGGAACAAACAATGTTACACATTTCCCACAAAAAGGCAGGCATAGCTGGGACCCATGCGGGTTCCCATAGCAACACCTTTAATTTGGAGGAAGTGAGTGGAGTCAAAGGAGAAGTTGTTCAATGTGAGAAAAATTCAGCCAGGCAAAGGAGGGTGGTGGTGGAAGAGGACTGGTTGGGCCCCTGTTCAAGGAAGAAGCAGAGCACCCTCAGGCCATCTTGGTGGGGGATGGAGGTGTAGAGGGATTGGACGTCCATAGTGAAAAGGAGACAGTTGGGGCCAGGAAACTGGAAACTGTTAAAGTGGCGGAGGGTGTCGGAAGAGTTGTAGATGTAGATGGGAAGAGACTGGACAAGGGGAGAAAAAATAGAGTCGAGATAGGAAGAGATAAGTTCCGTGGGGCAAGAACAGGCTGAAACGATGGGTCTACCAGGACAGTCCTGTTTGTGGATCTTGGGAAGGAGGTAGAAGCGGGCTGTGCGGGGTTGGGGGACTATGAGGTTGACGGCTGTGGAGGGAAGATCTCCAGAGGAGATAAGGTCAGTTACAGTCTTGGAAATTATGGCTTGATGTTCGTTAGTGGGGTCATGGTCCATGGGGAGGTAGGAGGAGGTGTCGGAGAGTTGGCGTTCAGCCTCCATTAGGTAGAGGTCAGTTCGCCAAACAACAACAGCACCACCCTTGTCAGCAGGTTTAAGACAACTTTATAAACTATTTCTGAAACATGCCAGATCAGATACAATCTACAAGCACACGCAACAAGCTGCAGAGTTCAACACTGAATATAAATGGGAATGGTCAGTCAGCCTCCCTCTAATTCAACATCCTTTGAGAAAGTATTCCTGTCTAAATTCCATTTTGCACCCAGTTCAAACACAAATACAATATTTGCAAACTTCAAATGAAAATAGAGCTGATAAGATCCCCAACAAAGAAATGTTTGCATTTATATAATGCCACATCACTTCTTTCAAAAAAATCTCAAAGTATTTACATACAATGAATTACTTGGAAGTGCACAGTTCCTGTTGTGTACATACTACAAAAAGGATATTGAAGCAATGGAGGAAGTGCAGAAAAAATTTACAAGAATTTTACCACAATTCAGAGGATGCAACTGTCAGAAAAGATTGAGCAGGCAGGGGCTCTTTTCTCTGGAATAGAGAAGACTAAGAAGAGACCTGATGGAGGTCTTAAAATTTTTTAAGGGGTTTAATAGAGTGGGTGGGGAGAAATTGGGGGTAATTTTAACCTCTAAAAATAGGTGGGTTTGGGTTGGGTGGGATGTAAAAATGTTAAAAATCTGAAACCCAACCCCAACCTGCCTCCAACTTCTGATTTTAATGGAGGCAGGACAAGGGGCAGGCAATCAAGCCACTTGCAGAAAGCAGGTTGGTCATTTAAATATTATAAATAGGCTGCCTGCCTTCATTTTAACAGTAATTCTATTTTAACTCATGGCTGCCGAGTTTCCCAGGCCTCGGGAAACCCGGCAGCTGAAAGGAGGTGAGAAGGGCTGAATCCATGAGGTAAGTACCTTTACAGCACTACTTGCAGACCAGGAGGAGCAGGAGTACTTCCTCCAGGCCCAAAAAGATACCCAGTAAAGCCCCCGCCCCCATGATCTGTCTGCTCCCCCCACCATTGGGCTCCCACCACCGACCACCTTCGGACCCTGCGACCACCATCTGCTCCCCATGATCACCATCGGACCCCTCGACCACCATCTGCACTCCCCAACCACCATTGGAAACACCGCACCCCCCCCCCCCACCGGCACGATCTGGACTCCCCCTCCCCCACAATCAGGACCCCCCCTCCCCCCATGATCGGGAGCCCCCCCATCCACGACCAGAACACCCTCTGTCATCGGGACCTCCCCCACCATCGGAGCCCCACCACTAGACCTAACTGCTCTCCTCAGCTTCGGCCCTATGAAGCAGGCTTCCTGCCCAAAAGGCCTTTAGCCTGTCAAGCAGGCTGCCTGTGGGTGGGAAAATAAGAGAAAAAAATTTAAAGGAGCCCTGCAGTTAAAAACTGCAGAACATTCAGGAAATCAATTTTTCCGGGGGCATAAACACAAGATAGCCACTACCAGATGAAATAAAAATTTAGGAGGAATTTCTTTACACAGAGAGTGGTGGTAACGTGGAACTCGCTGCCACAAAGAGTAGATGAAGCAGAGAGCATTGACACATTTAAGGGGAGGCTTGATGCATAGATGAGAGAGAAGGGAATAGAGGGACACGGGGCCAGGATGGGAAGAGATAATTTGAGTGGATGGAGGCTTGTGTGGAGTATAAACACTAGCATAGACCAGTTGGGCCGAACAGCCTGTTTCTGCGCAGTAGATTCTATGCCATTCTATGTAATATATGTTGCTAGTGCTGGCTGAGGCAAAAATGCTAGTCAGGATGCCAGGGCAATATGTTCCGAGACCCTGTGCCACAGGCTGGACTTTGCACCCAGTTTATTGGAAAATTTTAGATGCACTACCCGTGATTATTGTATCCGAAAGTTGTGGCTGTACATCTGCGATTTTCCACTGCACGGGAGGCCCCACCAGTGATACTGGGTCTCAGGAAACTTTGTCCCAGGAGAACTCCCTGCTTTTCGTCACATAGTGCCATTTGAAATTGAACCAAAATCATTCTGATTCAGATGCAAAAGTATTACCAACTGATCCAAGCTGAAACATGGAATAGAGATCTGGAATAGACTCTTATCAAAAGCAGTTAATGGTAAACTAATTAACTGTCTTAAAAAAAAGAATAAGAGTGGATGAATATTCAGTTAAGCAGAGATTGAAGATTAATAGGTAAGACCATAAATTATTTAATGTTCTCCAGTTCTAGTCCTACTGCAACTGATATCCTTGGAAAGAAGGGTGGAATAATATACATAGTAATTTAGATTGATATTCTTGTTTTTCAGGAACTCAGGGATACATTTCACAGTTTTCTTGGAAATTATATCTCTGGTTATTCATTTCCCTCTAGATATTAAACAACTTATGGAGGGTCCGTGACAGTGCACATTGAACATGGTGAGGAGTAGGCTCAGCAAAGGGACGACTTTAACCAATGGGAATGGTACGGACGCATGGTTAGGTTTGTGTAGAGGACTTATATTTAAACTCACTTTCGCGGACTTTTTTCAGAGGCCGGTGTCGGGAGCGGAGAGAGCGACGGTACAGTAAGTATTTAAACTCACTTTCACGGGCTTTTTTCAGAGGCTTACCAATCTCGCAGACCGGCGGCGGCGTTCCAGAGCCATGTCACGATTCAAAAAGTGGCGCGGGCAAGAGGAAGCAGCTGATTGGGTGAGTACAGCCAGGTGAGTATTTCTACTACTCTATAGTTTGACAGTTAAGGTTAATAGTTTATAAAGTTTAGAAGGTCTTAATTTTGTGGTTATAGTTTCTAAGGTCTCAGTTGTGTAGCGGGGAGTGCTAGTAAACAAGGGCCATTGACTATATCATTTACTTATAGTGTAATTTGTGGTATTGATTTGATTTAATTTAAATTAATTAAAGGGTAAGTCATGGCAGCACAGCTCGGCCCCGTGGCATGCTCCTCCTGCACTATGTGGGAAATCAGGGACACTTCCTGTGCCCCTGACGACCATGTGTGCGGGAAGTGTATCCAGCTGCAGCTACTGGCAGACCGCATTGCGGCACTGGAGCTGCGAATGGATACATACTGGAGCATTCGCGATGCTGAGGACATCGTGGATATCACGTTTAATGAGTTGGTCACACCGCAGGTAAAGGCTGCACAGTCAGGAAGGGAATGGGTGACTGCCAGGCAGAGTAGTAGGTGCAAGCAGGTAGTGCAGGGGTCCCCTGTGGCCATCCCCCTCTCAAAGAGATATACCGCTTTGGATATTGTTGAGGAGGATGGCTTATCGGGGGAAGGCAGCAGCAACCAACTTCCTGGCACCATGGGTGGTTCTGCTGCACAGGACAGGAGGAAAAAGAACGGGAGAGCTATAGTGATAGGGGATTCTATTGTAAGGGGAATAGATAGGCGTTTCTGTGGCCGAAAACGAGACTCCATGATGGTATGTTGCCTCCCTGGTGCAAGGGTCAAGGATGTCTCGGAGCAGCTGCAGGGCATTCTGGAGGGGGAGGGTGAACAGCCACTTGTCGTGGTGCATATAGGTAGCAACGATATTGGTAAAAAATGGGATGAGGTCCTAAAAGCTGAATATAGGGAGTTAGGAGGTAAATTAAAAAATAGGACCTCAAAGGTAGTAATCTCAGGATTGCTACCAGTGCCACGTACTAGTCAGATTAGAAATAGGAGGATATTTCAGATGAATACGTGGCGAGAAGAATGGTGCAAGGGGGAGGGATTCAAATTCCTGGGACATTGCAACCGGTTCTGGGGGTGGTGGGACCAGTACAAACTGGATGGTTTGCACCTGGGCAGGACCGGGACCGATGTCCTAGGGGGAGTGTTTGCTAGTGCTGTTGGGGAGGGTTTAAACTAAAATGGCAGGGGGTTGGGAACCTGTGCAGGGAGACAGATAAAGGGAAGCAAGGATAGAAGCAAAAGACAGGAAGGAGAAAAGCAAACGTGGAAGTCAGAGAAATCAAGGGTGTAAATCAAAGATGGCCACAGTAAACAATAATTCTTAAAGGTCTAAGAGTGTTAAAAAAACAAGCCTGAAGGCTTTGTGTCTTAATGCGAGGAGCATTCATAATAAGTGGATGAATTAGCTGCACAAATAGATGTAAACGGATATGATATAATTGGGATTACGGAGACATGGCTCCAGGGTGACCAAGGCTGGGAATTCAACATCCAGGGGTATTCAATATTCAGGAAGGACAGGCAAAAAGGAAAAGGAGGTGGGGTAGCATTGCTGGTTAAAGAGGAGAGTAACACAATAGTAAGGAAGGATATTAGCTCTGATGATGTGGAATCTGTATGGGTAGAGCTGAGAAATACCAAGGGGCAGAAAACATTAGTGGGAGTTGTATACAGACCCCCAAACAGTAATGCTGAGGTTGGGGATGGCATTAAATGGGATATTAGAGATGCATGCAATAAGGGCACAGCAGTTATCATGGGTGACTTTAAACGACATATAGATTGGGCTAACCAAATTAGTAACAATACTGTGGAAGAGGAATTCCTAGAGTGTATACGGGATAGTTTCCTGGAACAATATGTCGAGGAACCAACTAGAGATCAGGCCATCTTAGACAAGGTATTATGTAATGAGAAAGGATTAATTAGCAATCTTGTTGTGCGAGGCCCCTTGAGGAGGAGCGATCATAATATGATAGAATTCTTCATTAAGATGGAGAGTGAAGTAGTAGTTGACTCAGAGACTAGGGTACTGAATTTAAATAAAGGAAACTATGATGGTATGAGGCGCGAGTTGACTAGGATGGATTGGGGAATGTTACTTAAAGGGTTGATGGTGGATAGGCAATGGCAAACATTTAAAGATCGCATGGATGAACTACAGAATTTGTTCATCCCTGTTTGGCATAAAAATAAAACAAAAAAGGTGACTCAACCGTGGCTAACAACAGAAATTAGGGATAGCATAAGATCCAAGGAGAGGACATATAAATTGGCCAGAAAAAGCAGCAAACCTGAGGATTGGGAGCAATTTAGGATTTAGCAAAGGAGGACAAAGGGATTAATTAAGAGGGGGAAAATAGAGTATGAGAGTAAGCTTGCAGGGAACATAAAAACTGACTGTAAAAGCTTCCATAGATATGTGAAGAGAAAAAGATTGGTGAAGTCAAGCGTAGGTCCCTTGCAGTCAGAATCAGGGGAATTTATAATGGGGAACAAAAAAATGGCTGACAAATTAAATACATACTTTGGTTCTGTCTTCACAAAGGAGGACACAAATAACCTCCCAGAGATGTCGGGGAACATCGGGTCAAATGAGAGAGAGGAACTGAATGAAATCAGTATTTGTAGGGAAATGGTGTTAGGGAAATTGACGGGATTGAATGCCAATAAATCCCCAGGGCCTGATAATCTACATCCTAGGGTACTTAAGGAAGTGGCCCTAGAAATAATAGATGCATTGCTGTTCATCTTCCAAAATTCTATAGACTCTGGAACAGTTCCAATGGATTGGAGGGTAGCTAATGTAACCCCACTATTTAAAAAAGGTGGTAGAGAGAAAACGGGGATTTATAGACCGGTAAGCCTGACATCGGTAGTGGGGAAAATGCTAGAGTCCATTATAAAAGATGTAATAGCAGAGCACTTGGAAAACAGTGACAGGATCGGACAAAGTCAACATGGATTTACAAAAGGTAAATCATGCTTGACTAATCTACTGGAATTTTTTGAGGATGTAACTGGTAGAATAGATAAGGGAGAACCAGTGGATGTGGTGTATTTGGACTTTCAGAAGGCTTTCGATAAGGTCCCACATAAGAGATTAGCGTGCAAAGTTAAAGCACATGGGATTTGGGGTAAGGTACTGACTTGGATAGAAAACTGGTTGGCAGACAGGAAGCAAAGAGTTGGAATAAACGGGTCTTTTTCCGAGTGGCAGGCAGTGACTAGTTGGGTACCGCAGTGATCGGTGCTAGGACCCCAGTTATTCACAATATATATTAATGATCTAGACGAGGGAACTAGATGTAATATCTCCAAGTTTGCAGATGACATAAAGCTGGGTGGGCGTGTGTGCTGTGAGGAGGATGCAGAGAAACTCCAGTATGATTTGGACAGGTTGGGTGATTGGGCAGATGCATGGCAGATGCAGTATAATGTGGATAAATGCGAGGTTATGCGCTTTGGTGGCAAAAACAGGAAGGCAGATTATTATCTGAACAGCAATAGATTGGGAAAAGGGGAAGTGCAACGAGACCTGGGTGTCCTTGTGAACCAGTTGCTGAAGGTAAGCATGCAGGTGCAGCAGGCGGTTAAGAAGGCAAATGGTATGTTGGCCTTCATAGCGAGAGGATTCCAGTACAGGAGCAGGAATGTCTTGCTGCAGTTGTACAAGGCATTGGTGAGACCACACCTTGAGTATTGTGTGCAGTTTTGGTCGCCTTATCTGAGGAAGGATGTTCTTACCATGGAGGTAGTGCAGCGAAGATTCACCAGACTGATACATGGGATGGCAGGAATGACGTATGATGATAGATTGGGTCGATTAGGCTTATATTCGCTAGAGTTTAGAAGAATGAGAGGGGATCTCATGGAAACTTATAAAATTCGAACAGGACTAGACAGACTAGGAAGGCTGTTCCCGATGGCGGGGGAGTCCAGAACCAGGGGTCACAGTCTAAGGATAAGGGGTAAGCCATTTAGGACTGAGATGAGGAGGAATTTCTTCACCCAGAGAGTGGTGAACCTGTGGAATTCTCTATCACAGAAGGCAGTTGAGGCCAATTCATTAAATATATTCAAGAAGGAGTTAGATATATTTCTTAAGGCTAAGGGGATCAAGGGATATGGGGAGAAAGCAGGGACAGAGTACTGAATTTGGATGATCAGCCATAATCGCATTGAATGGCGGAGTAGGCTCGAGGGGCCGAATGGCCTACTTCTGCTCCTATCTTCTATGTTTCTATACTGCTGCATCCCCCATACACTACCATAAATGGGGATGTGAGGAAATGCATAGAAAGGGAAGGATGAGTGGGTGTGCAAGGTAAGTGAGTGTGAGGAGTTATGTGATGGTGTAGGCTTGACAAGGCAGAGTGAGGGGGTGGGGTGATAAGCACAGCAGGATGTAGGTGAATATGCAACTGTGAAGGGATTATTACTAGTCCTAGCCCCTTTAGATTCGAGTCAGACCTGTCAGTTGCCGCACATCCTCGGAGACTGACCTCAGAGCCTGCCCGTAGGTGTGATATTACTCGAACATTATTCTTTTCCAACGAGTAACCATGAGTTCTGGGTCCCATCATTCCGAAGCCGGCGCTCAGAGGGCGGGTTTGGAGGCGGGTCCACTGTGAAAATAGCAAAGATTGACAGCGGGTAGGTATCCCGCTGTCAACCTGCCTCCACGCGAGTCTCCCAGGTGTCAGGTCTGTCAGCGGAGAACTGACCCAACACCAAGTGGCGGGGGAGATAATTGAGGTCATTAAATGGCTTGATAACAGCTAGTTTAATGGCATTTTGAGGCTTCATTCCAATTTTACCTTATCTTCCACGTGTTGAAGGGATAATTACTATTTCTAGCCCTTTTCGGGCCACCCCGGATCAGGCGTATTCCCCAGACGTTCACCTTCAACTAAAGTTAGAGATAGCCGAATCCTAGAAGATGCTTAATTGTGTCTAAAGGTCCAGACTATCTCTCCCTAAAGGAAAGGAACGACCTGAAGATGTTACCGTCCTCCAGGTAGCATTTTTAATAAGTTTAGCTAGACTGTAATGTTCCAGATATTATGAGGGTCCGGATAACTCCCCCAGAATTCTGCAACTCCTCACCAAAGATTGTACAGAGATTGAGTTTGCAAGTTTGATACAGAAGTATTATGTGAGACAATTCTAAAAATATATATATTTATTAAAGAACCAACATGTAATTACAATAGGTGTTTCAATCGCAACATTAACAGTTCCAAAAAGAGTAAGCTTACAATTCTTATTATCAGATCTTAACTTCGCTACAATTTTACATTTCTTAGTCTTATTCAGAATAGCCACCAAAATCAAATGCAGTACCATTGATCCCAGAGGTACAAAGAGTTGGAGACTTACAGAGTCTGCCTCTGAAGCCGAGAATCGCTTTGCCCCTTTACAGCGAATCTATCATCCCATTTGAAAGTTCAATATTTATACCCTTTTTCAGTGGATTTCCTTTGAAGTTTTCTGCTGATATAAGCTAATTATCTCTAGTAATTTTTCTGCTGACCCCTGCTAGTCAGCTGGTATCATTAAGAATAGTGTCTCTACCTTAGGTGTCCGAAGCTTACCATAAAAAACAGTGTAACAGCAGTTGTATTTCATTTGATGTAATTTTTACTTAGGCCTTCTGTTTCTTAATTTTATGTGTTTCTTTCCGAAGTGTAATTTAGAACACCTTAACAGGGCGTACCATTGTGTTCTTTTCAAAGCTTCAGACTTCAGGAGCCTCCAACCTCCTGTTTCAATAAGGTTATTGATTCAGTGTCAACAACTTATCTTATCCCAATGGCCTGAATGCTGTTAACAATGCAGCTTCTCCATGTTAGGTTAGGTTTTTAGATTTTCAAGCCCATGTTTTAATAAGGCCTGAATTCTTTCATAGAATGGTGTATTTTTCTAAATATGGCTTATTCCTTCACAACTGTACTCACCTTTCCTGACCTGGTTAGATTATTAAAGTTCTTCCTGCGCTGAATCCAGGAGCGTGGCACAATGCTCCTGCTGCTGACCTCCTGGGCCACCACCAGCCATACATTGTTTGTATCAGCAGCAGGTTTCTTCCTCCTGTAGCTAGGGAAGAGTATCTCTCTCCGGTACCTCACATGCCCCAGCAGCACATCAAGCGAGGCATCATTAAAGCGAGGTGCAGCCGTTGATCATTCTCAATCCATACTGGGAGTTCTTCCTCTGTTGCTTCCAATTCCAAGCTCCTGCAAATGTCATCTTTGGATTGGTCATTTAAATACTGGAGTTGAGATTGCATCGTGCAGGTCCTCATCAGTTCCGCTGCCGTCCAATCGACGCGAAACTTGGAAGTAAAATGAAAATGAGCTGGCTAAAAAACCACAGACAGATGTGTTGAACTTACTTCCAGTTTCCCACGTGATATCGGCACCCCCCCCCCCACCCCAAACATGACTCCGAGGTAATAGCAGGGCCATCGTCTCTGAGGAGCTGCAGCAATCCTCTGGCGAGATGCAATTTTGGGATCCAATTGCTTCATGTTTGCAGCAAGATGTGATTTTCTCCCCAAGGTATGTATCTCCACCTAAAGATACCATGGGGATAAAATTGGGCCTCGTTGCACCTGTTTTCCGGGTTGACATTGTTTTAGGACCCAAATTGGAAATTGTTATCCCCTGAATGTAGTAGGTGGGCCTGATTACCTGGTGTACATGTAGCCTAACCAGTGGTCATTAAAGAGACCGCATGAAGCTGCCGCCAAAAAGGTAAGTTTAAAAAAATAAAACTTACCATAATGTTGGGCCAGGAAGAGCAGGAGTGTTCCGCTTGACTCCACATGAAAACTGTAGGCTGCTGCTGGCCATCACTCGCCCCCTCTTCTGCTTTTCTCCCCCCAACCTCTTCAGACTCACCTTAGGCTCACAGTCAGTGTACTCCAGCCGGCCAGTCTTGCTACCCTCCCGCAACCGGTGAGCTGCCTCTAGGACGTGACTGGCACCCACAGCTCGCCGGTATGATTCTATTGAGACCGGGGGACCAATTTACCACAGTCCTGCCGCCGGCCTCATTAGTGCATGCAGTGGGTGTGATCCCATTTCTAGACCCATATCCACCATTGATTTTTCAGTGTAATTTCTTTGTTAATGTTGATCATTTCATATCCTCATAATAAAACTTTGCAATACACAGAATAATGTGTGATAATGGATATATTATTTGACTAAAATGGAATAAAATAATGGAATCTGTACAATTTGCTTTGGCCACAGATCATGGCCCGGATTTTGCAGGGCTGATGACGGCCTGTGCACAGCGTACGCCGTTGTAAGCCTTGTAAAAGGCCTCGCAAGTTCCGGGTTTCCGCATGCGCTGTGCGTCAAGGTTCACCTTGACAGATCCTCCGAAACGAAAGAAAAATCACTTTTGCTGGCACAGAGTCGGGCTATTTGCCCAACTACTGCCCAGCAAATGCCCACGAAGCCCTTACACCCGGTAAAAGCAGGCGTAGGATCTGCTTTCACCAGCGTAAGGGTTAATATAAATCTTAAATTAAAAATGTAAAAATAAAAAATCATCCACAAACATTTAAAATTCGTTTATGTAAATTTTGGCCTGGATTAAAATTACATCTTTATTGTAAATGCTTCATTAAAGGGACTTTTAATTAAATGTGAAAATGGGAACATTTATTTTTATTTGTGTAAATTATTTAATTATTTGGGGATTCCTCATATGCTAATGAGGATTCCGTTCATAAATGGAATCCCCATAAGCATATGAGAAATCCTCTTTTCTGATAGGAGGACCTGGCCCATGTGATCCCAGGGACGCTTCCGAACCCTGTGTCCCTGGGATCCGGGGGCCTTTACACAGGCGTATGCCTGCAGGCCCAGGACCCGAAGCCCGGGAGCCAGCAGGTATGTTTGGATTTTTTTTCGGGTCAGAGGTCGTCTCCGACCGCAAATTCCGGCCCCCTACTGTTTATCATTCCGCTCACTTCAGAGTTTCTTTCAAAAGTTGCCTCATGCTGTGTTGCTTTTTTTTCTCTCTCTCTTTGCTTCCTGTGAGTCATTTTTCATTTCACTCCCACAGGGTGTTCCAACTACAAATGTGAAAATATTTGCACTCAACACAAGGACCACATGTGAAAACTGCAATAGTTCAGGAAGATAAAAATGTCGTATTTTTCAGATGTCTAATATTGTATTCTGACACCGTAATATTTTTTCTTTACAGGATAAAAAATATTTTTCTCTCTATATATGAATAAAGGACAATTTCTTGCTGAACGGATACATTTATTTAGGAACAAAAATTTCCAGAATGCCACACAGTGTAGGTGCTAGAAAGAAACAACTTGCATTTCTATACAATGCAAGGACATGGGTTTTTTCCCCCAGCATTACCCATTTGGTTAAGTACAAGCACTCGCCTAAGGATGTCTGAGAATGTTAGGGAACAGTATATTCAGGGGGATAGATACTTTTCTCTGCAGCCATGAAAGAGAGTCCCGAAGGCTGTGTTGCCTTCCCGGTGTCAGGGTTAAGGATATCTCCTCGCAGCTGGAGAAGAACTTGGAGTGAGAGGGGGAGGTTCCAGTTGTCGTGGTCCATGTAGGAACCAACGATATAGGTAGAACTAAGAATGAGGCTCTGCTGAGGGAGTTTGAGGAGCTAGGGTCTAAATTAATAAGCAGAACCTCAATGGTAATAATCTCTACTAATAATTACTACGTTAGCCACGCGCAAATTGGCATAGGGTCAAGCAGATCAGAGAGTTAAATGTGTGGCTCAAAGAGTGGTGTGGGAAGAAGGGGTTTCAATTCATGGGGCACTGGCACCAATACTGGGGAAAGAGGGAGCTGTTCCGTCGAGATGGGCTCCACTTAAATTGGGCTGGGTCCAGCGTCCTGGCAAATCGAATAACTAGGGCTGTAGATTAGGCTTTAAACTAATAAAAGCGGGGGAAGGGGTTAGCTGAGGAGAAATTTAGAAATCTAAAGAGAACGGTCAAGGCAATAGAGCAATGTAGCGATTTGGATAAAAATAAGCAGAGTGTGACAGGAGGGACAGAGAGTTTAACGGTAGCAGTGCAGCAGAGAATAAGGTCAAAGAATAAGGGCCTTCACATCCTTCCTAAAGTGTGGTGACCAGAACTGGACGCAATACTCCAGTTGTGGCCTAACCAGCACTTTATAAAGGTTCAGCATAACTTCTCTACTTTTGTACTTAATGGGCTGGATTTTGCCATTGGGGGCGGGTCAGGTGGTCGGCGGTTCCCGCTCCTACCTCCGATGTCAGGCGGGATAATTTAGCGATTTTGCCATACTTGGGCACTTGATTCCCAGCGTGCGGGAACCCCTGGCCCAATGAGTGTTTTGGTCCTGAAACTCGCCTCTGATGACGTCATTTATGCAGCTGCATTTAAGGCCTGCAAGCAGCCTTGGATCTTTTTCTGCCTTACAACTTTTATTTGGGATTGTTCTAAGGGATTTGTGGTGCAGAGATGTCAACCTCAAGGTCCAATGCCGCACCCCGCTTTGATGAGGACTCCCTCCATGCTCTGGTGGAGGGAGCCAGAGCTCAGAAAGAGGTGTTGTTTCCTTCCTCTGGGAGGAAAAAATCTCCCCAGCAGACCAAAGCTGTGTGGCTGCAAGTGGCACAGGAGGTCAGTGCAAGATCAATGTGCAGCAGAACCTGGCTGCAGTGCAGAAAGAGGTTTAATGACCTTCTCCGCACAGGAAAAGTGAGTTTGACATCACCATTACCCTCAATCTACTCCCCATCGCCTCTCATCAACAGCACTCTGCATTGTCAACCTCCTCCTCAACATTCCACTTGACCCTTAAATCCCTTGCACCCTTAACCATCCCTCTCTCTCTATGTACACATTCACTTAACTATTCAACTATGCAGCCCTCACTCTCCCTATCACTGTTATGCTATGACAACAACTTACAACACACAGGGAGGGCCCTTGGTCTTGGGATCTCACTCCATCTTTGTGTCTTTCTAAGCATCTATGCTATGGATTCTCTACACTCACTCCATCATTCTCACTCAAACTCCACTTGTGTCCCTCATTGCAGGAAAAGAGAGCCCACAATAAGAGGGAAAGGGTGAAGACAGGAGGAGGGCCACCCTCAATAGCCCAGCTCACCAGCGCAGAGGAGGCGGCCCTCGAGATCGTGGGAGCTGAGGAGGATGTGCAAGTGGGGGACGGACAGACGGGCGCATCAGAGCAAGCTGGTGACAGAATAGTTTTGCATCGCTCTAATTTACATTGCATGAGTGACTAATATTGATTCTGATGCTCTAACAGATTGACTTATGATCATCTGCACAATTCCATGTGCATGCAACGTTTATATCACGTCTAACTCTTTCCTTTACTCCCCCACAGGACCATCGACAGCCCCCCTCCCCACTGTCCAGGAGGAACAGCCTGAGCCACCAGACTGCTCAGAGGAAGCTGCAACCTCTGCGGGCGCAGCGTCACCAGAATTAAGAGCACCCAGCACCAGCGCAGACACTCACACCTCGGTGGGAGCTTCGCGAGATAGAGTAGTGTTGTCACCTGGTGTATCACAGCTCACAAGTGAGCATCAACAGATGGTGGAGACAGGGACAGCAGTGGAGAGTCCTCGTCGGAGGCCGCAGGGTGCTCCCAGCTCGGCTCAGCTGCATGTCGACCCTGTGCCTCCGGGTCCATCCAGAAAGAGAGCGGTGCTGGAACTCCAGGAACAGGTGCAGGAGTCTCTGGCAGGTTTTGTCTCCAGGGTCGCTGCGAGTGTGGAGAGGATGGAGGAGTCCATCGCTAATATGAGCAGAGCCTTTGTGGAGGCATTGGCGCATGAACGCATCACCACGGAAAGGATGGCAACCTCCGTGGAAAGGATGGCTACCTTTATGGTAAGGAAGGCTACTGTAGAGGAGAGGATGGCTACGGTAGAGGAGAGGATGGCTACGGCCATGGAGGAGCTAAGTCGCCAGCGTCTTGAAAACATGGTCATTGTTCAAAATAGGCTGACATCTCTGGAGGAACGATGGTCAGCTATTGAGCAGAGAAACCAGACCTTCATGGAAGTCCTCTGGAGTAGGACTTCCAGTGCAGAAACGGATCCTCATGGCCCCCCTGAAGTGCAGCAAAGTGCTGTCAAGCCACTTGCTAGCACTGAAGTGGGGCTGACCCATGAGAGGGATGTTAGCGGCAGAGAACAAGGAAGTGAGGGCTCCTCTCCAAGTGCTCACATGACCATGCCACTGAAGAGCCCTCGATCGGAACCCCACCAGACTCCTCACCCAACTGAGATCGGCGTCTCAGCCCTTGCACAGCCACAGGAGCAGCAGACTGTTGGCGAGCCCTCACAGGCTCGCAACCCCAGAGGACGCCAGCCAAAGGTGTCAAGGCAGGAGCAGCAAGAAAGTGAGCAAGGGGCCTCCACATCTGCTGAAGCCACAGGGGAAGCACCACGTAGGAGCATACGTAAGAGGAAGATAAAGCACAAGTAGTCACTTGGGTGTTCTGTCATGTTTAATTGTGAAATGCCATCCTTGACTGAATGTTATAAAATTAATTGATGGCAAACTGTTGAAGTTGTGGGCTGTGTCATTTCACAAATGGGACTTCCACATTGAGGGCTCAGTGCGACTTGGAATTGTCAGTATGGTGGTCAGAGTGATAGGAAGCCGTAGGTTCTTGACCATTGTCGATGGTGTGGTAAGAAGTTGCGAGCCAAATGTGTTTGATTGGGTAACCTAAGCAAATCTGGCCAAGATGAGTGCATCCCTTGCATCCCGGGCAGCAATGTTCTCGCGTGCTGCTGCCGCTGGTTGATGCGCCTCTGCAAGGTCTTCGTTCACACGATCCTCCTCCTCCTCCTCCTCCTCATCCTCATTCTCATCCGAGGAGGCTATGCGATGAGCCACTTGTACCTCAGGCAGCTGCAAGCCATGATGCTGTGCCATGTTGTGAAGTGCACAGCAGACCACGACAATTCTGGACCCTGGCTGCTGAGTACTGCAGGGCTCCACCTGATCTATCAAGGCATCTGAATCGCATTTTCAGCAAGCTGATGGTTTGCTCGATAATGGATCTGGTGGAAATGTGGCTGGAGTTGTAGCGCTCCTCAGCTTCGTTGGTTGGCCTCCTGAACGGCGTCATTAGCCACGTCTTCAGGGGATAGCCCTTGTCTCCAAGTAGCCATCCGCAAAGTTGGTTTGGTGGACTGAAAAGCGGAGGCACACTAGACTGCCGCAGGATGAAGGAGTCATGGCAAACATGCAAAATTTCCTTCTTGTGGTCACACACCAGCTGTACGTTGAGGGAGTGGAAGCCCTTGTGGTTGACAAAAAGACCTGGATTGTGATGGGGTGCCTTAAGGGCCACATGTGTGCAGTCTACGACGCCTTGCACCCTTGGAAAGCCTGCCATATTAGCAAATCCAACCGCACGCGTGGTTATACTTGCTTGATCCTTGGAGAAGTTGATGTAATTGTGCGCCTTGGCAAAGAGGGCATCGGTTACCTGCGTGATGCAAGTGTGTGCGGCTGCCTGGGAGACGCCACTGATGTCTGCTGTTGATCCCTGGAATGAGCCTGAAACAAAAAAGTTGAGTGCGGTGGTGACTTTGATGGCCACTGGTAACGGGTGTCCACCCGCTCCTCTGGGCTCCAGGTCTTGGTGCAGCATTGCGCAGATGTCATCCACTACCTCTCGCGAAAGTCTCAGCCTCCTTTGGCACTGCTGCTCAGTCATGTTGAGGTAGCTCATCCTCGTCTGTAAACCCTGTTTTAGGGGTATCTCCTGCCGCGATGTCCTTCCCTGCGCTGGCGCCTTCTGGCCTGTGCAGCTTCAGGTGGGTGAGCAGCAGGTTGACACTCCTGTTGTTGCTGCTGCTGTTGTTCTGGGTTCTGCTGCTGCCGCGGCTGGTCTTCGTCCGAATCTGAGGTCCAGGAGGAAAGGAAATAAATGGTTCCCATGCTGCAGGTATATACCTCAGTTGAGGAAGCGCTCAGTCAAGGTGGGGAGAGGAGTTTCCCAGGAGGCCACAGTGGAGATGGATCTCAGCTTCAACACTTGCAAAATCAGTAGACCTGCAAAAAGTTCTCCAAGACCTGAGAAAAGAAAGTTCTGCCAGCTGCAAATGATCCTTGTTGAAAACTCTGTTTTTATGGTGGAGCTGCAGCTGTTAGTAAGCCATCCACTTGTGAACCCGACAGGATTAGCTGGCTTGTTTCAGGGGAGACGTGCAGTACGCGGGAAATGTGATAAACTCTGAAAGGCCTTTCTAAATGGGATTAGAGAGGTACTTAAGTGGTAGTTAAGTGCCTTAAGGGCCTATCCCACCGCTTGGAGGCACGACCAAAAGGGAGTCTGCAAGCCCGCATTTGGGAAAATTGCACAGAGGCGGGTTGAAGGCGGGATCGGAGACCGCCACCATTTTTTGCAACTTTCCCACCTGACCCGCCTTCAAACCCGCCTCCTCGGGCCTGGCAAAATCCAGCCCAATACCTCCATTTATGATACCTCCTATATGCTTTGTAAACCACTCTCTCAATATGTCCTGCCACCTTCAGAGACCTATGCACATTAACTCCCAGGTCCCTCTGTCCCTGCACACTCTTTAAAACTGTGCCATTAAGTGTATATCCCTGTTCATTCTGCCAAAATGCATCACATCACATTTCTCTGTATTAAATTCCATCTGCCACTTGTCTGCCCATTCTGCTAGCCTTTCTATGTCCTGTTGCAGTCGATTGATATCATCCTCGCTGTTTGCCATACCCCCAAGTTTGGTGTCAATGGCAAATTTAGAAATTCTACTCTGTATTCCAATATCCAGGTCATTTATATATATATCAAAAAAATCAGTGGCCCCAGCACTGACCCTTGGGAAACATCATTGTCTACCATCCTCCAGTCTGAAAAACTGCCATTTACCACAACTCACTGTTTTCTGTCCTTAAGCCAATTCCTTATCCAAGCTGCCACTGACCCACCTAGTCCATGAGCCTCAATTTTGTTAACCAGCCTTCTATGTGGTACTTTGTCAAACACCTTCCTAAAATTCATGTAGACAACATCCATTGCATTCCCTTCATCGATCCTCCCAGTTACTTCATCAAAAAATTCAATTAGATTAGTCAAACACGATCTGCCTTTTACAAATCCGTGTGGGCTCTCCTTAATTAGCTTAAACCTTTCCAAGTGCCCATTAATTTTTTCCTTGATTATTGTTTCTAAAACTTTACCCACCACTGATGTTAAACTGACAGGCCTGTAGTTACTAGGATTGTCCTTACACCTTTTTTTGAACAATGGTGTCACATTTGCCACTTTACAATCCTCAGGTAACTCCCCCGCATCTAGGAAGATTGGAAAATTATGGCAAGCTCTTCTGCTATCTCCTCCCGCAATTCCCTTAGAACCTGGGATGCAAGCCATCTGGACCAGGCGACTTGTCCACTCTAAGCATACCCAACCTTTCTAGTACATCCTGTCTATCAATTTTCACCCCTTCCATTGCTTCTACCTTTTCCACTTCTACCAATATTTTATCAGCATCCACCTCCTTAGTAAACACCGATACAAGGTACTCATTGAGTATTCTACCCTTGCCCTGCGCCTCTAAGCATATATCACCTTCTTTGTCTCTAATAGGCCCCACCCCGCCTCTTACTACCCGCTTACTGTTTACATGCCGGTAGAAGATTTTTGGGTTCCCTTTTATATTAACCGCCATTCTACTCTCATATTCCCTCTTTGCCAATCTTATTTTCATCTTCACTTCCCCTCTCAACTTATTGTATTTGGTCTGGTTGTCCCTTGAAGAATTCACCTGACAGTGCATCATACACCCTCTTGTTTTGTTTCATCATCTTCTCTATCTCCCTCGTCATCCAAGGAACCCTTGCTTTGGTTCCCTTACCCTTCCCTCTTGTTGGAATGTACCTAGCCTGTACTTGGAACATCTCCTCCTTAAAGATCACCCATTGTTCCGTTACAGTTTTTCCTGTCAGTCTTTGGTTCCATTTTACCCTGGTTAGATCCTTTCGCTTCCCATTGAAGTTAGCCCTATTCCAGTTTGGAAGTTCCACTCTAGCTTGTTCCTTGCTCCTCTCCATTGCTAATCTAAAACTTATAATACGATGATCACTCGTACCCAAGTGTTCTCCCACAGACACTTGGTCGACCTGGCCCACCTCATTCCCCAGCACCAGATCCAGCAATGCCTCCATCCTAGTTGGGCCAAGGAAATTCTCCTGAACACATTTCAGAAATTCCTCCCCCTCCTTTCCCTTTACCCTAGCATTATCCCAATCGATATTTGGGTAATTAAAGTCCCCCAATATCACCACTCTATAGCTCTTGCATATCTCTGCGATTTCCCTGCAGATTTACTCCTCTACCTCCCTCTCACTATTTGGAGGCCTATAGAATACCCCCAGTAGTGTGACCACACCCTTTTTGCTCCTCAACTCTAACCAAATGGATTCTGTCCTTGTCCCCTCAAGAACATCCTCCCTTTCCAAAACTACAATTTCTTCCTTAATCAGCACTGCCACCCCACCTCCTTTTTTTCCTTCCCTATCTTTTCTGAACATCTTGTACCCTTGAATATTAAGTGCCCAGTCCTCATCGTTTTTAAGCCACGTTTCTGTTATTGCCACAACATCATATTGCCACACGGCTAATTGTGCTTGTAGCTCACCAACCTTATTCACCACACTTTGTGTGTTTATGTACATGCATTCTAAACCCATTTTTGAATTTTTCATCGTCTTTCTTACTCTGCTCCTATCAAATATGATACTACAACTGCCTCCAGTACTATCTTCTCTCGTACTATCCAACACAATCACTCTTTTATGCACCTTATTCCTCTTTTCTACTCCTATATGCTGGTGCCTGTGGCTGGTCCAGTTAAGTTTCTGGTCAATGGTGACCCCCAGGATGTTGATGGTGGGAGATTCGGCGATGGTAATGCCGTTGAATGTCAAGGGGCGGTGGTTAGACTCTCGCTTGTTGGAGATAGTCATTGCCTGGCACTTGTGTGGCACGAATGTTACTTGCCACTTATCAGCCCAAGCCTGAATGTCATCCAGGCTTGTTGCATTCGGGCATGGACTGCTTCATTATCTGAGGAGTTGCGAATGGAACTGAACATTGTGCAGTCATCAGCGAACATCCCCACTTCTGACCTTATGATGGAGGGAAGGTCATTGATGAAGCAGCTAAAGATGGTTGGGCCTAAGACACTGCCCTCAGGAACTCCTGCAGCGATGTTCTGGGGCTGAGATGATTGACCTCCAACAACCATGACCATCTTCCTTTGTGCTAGGTATGACTCCAGCCAGTGGAGAGTTTTCCCCCTGATTCCCATTGACTTCAGTTTTACTAGGGCTCCTTGATGCCACACTTGGTCAAATGCTGCCTTGATATCAAAGACAGTCACTCTCACCTCACCTCTGGAATTCAGCCCCTTTGTCCATGTTTGGACCAAGGCTGTAATGAGGTCTGGAGCTGAGTGGTCCTGGAGGAACCCAAACTGAGCATCGGTGAGCAGGTTTTTGGTGAGTAAGTGCTGCTTGATAGCAATGTCAACGACACCTTCCATCACTTTGCTGAGGATTGAGAGTAGATTTATGGGGTGGTAATTGGCCTGATTGGATTTGTCCTGCTTTTTGTGGACAGGACATACCTGGGCAGTTTTCCACATTGTCGGATAGATGCCAGTGTTGCAGCTGTACTAGAACAGCTTGGCTAGAGGCACGGCTAGTTCTGGAGCACAAGTCTTCAGCACGATAGCCGGGATGTTGTCGGGGCCCATAGCCTTCGCTGTATCTAGTGCGCTCAGCCACTTCTTGATATCATGTGGAGTGAATCGAATTGGCTGAAGACTGGCTTCTGTGATGGTGGGGACCTCAGGAGGAGGCCGATATGGATCATCCACTCGGCACTTCTGGCTGAAGATGGTTGCAAACGCTTCAGCCTTGTCTTTTGCACTCATGTGATGTGCTCCGCCATCATTGAGGATGGGGATATTCATGGAGCCTCCTCCTCCTGTTAGTTGTTTAATTCTCCACCACCATTCACGACTGGATGTGGCAGGACTGCAGAGCTTTGATCTGATCCATTGATTGTGGGATCGTTTAGCTGCTGCTTCTGCTGTTTAGCATGCATGTAGTCCTGTGCTGCAGCTTCACCAGGTTGGCACCTCATTTTTAGGTACGCCTGGTGCTGCTCCTGGCATGCTCTTCTGCACTCCTCATTGAACGAGGGTTGGTCCCCTGGCTTGATGGTAATGGTAGAGTGAGGGATATGCTGGGCCATGAGGTTACAGATTGTGGTGGAATACAATTCTGTTGCTGCTGAATCTATCCCATTTAGCACAGTGGTAGTACCACACAACACGATGGAGGGTGTCCTCAGTGTGAAGACGATATTTCATCTCCCCAATGACTGTGCGGTGGTCACTGCTACCAATACTTTCATGGACAGATGCATCTGCGACAGGTAGATTGGTGAGGACAAGGTCAAGTAGGTTTTTCCCTCGTGTTGGTTCTCTCACCACCTGCCACGATCCTATAGTCTGGCAGCTATGTCCTTCAGGACCGCTCTCCCAATTTTGGCACAATTCCCCAGATGTCAGTGAGTTAGGGTCAACTGAGCTGGGTGTGCCATTGTCGTGTCCGAAGCCGGTGCCGAGTGGTCCATACAGTTTTATTCTTATTATTGTTTTTTGTAGCAGTTGTGCTTAACTGAGTGGCTTGCTAGGCCATTTCAGCGGGTAATTAAGAGTCATCCACATTGCTGTGGGTCTGGAGTTACATATAGGTCAGACCAGGTAAGGATGGCAGATTTCCTTCCCTAAAGGACATTAGTGAACCAGATGGGTTTTTACGACAATCCGATAGTTTCATGGTCACCATTACTGATACTAGCTTTTTATTCCTGATTTATTTAATTAACTGAATTTAAATTCCCCAGCTGCCGTGGTGGGATTTGAACTCACGTCTCTGGATCATTAGTCCAATTCTCTAGATTACTAGCACCAGTAACATAACCACTATGCTATCGTTCCCATCATTGTCATTCCTGGGGCCATGGTACCAAGTTCAACTTGTTGATGTCCTTATAAGATCTTGAACATCCCTTCTCAATTTTCTCTTGTCTTCTGTTCACAAACTGCAGTCTTACTTTAAGTAACAACAGAAAATGCTGGAAACACTCAGCAGGTCAGGCAGCATCCGTGGAGAGAGAAACAGAGTTAACGTTTCAGGTCTGTGACCCTTCGTCAGAACTGGAAAAAGTTAGAGATGTAACAGATTTTAAGCAGGTGCAGAGGCAGGGAAAGAGAGGAGGGGAGGAAAGAACAAAAGGGACGGTCTATGATAGGGTGGAAGGCAGGAGTGGTTAAATGTTGCAAATGGGAATGGCAGAATCATCAACAACTGCCGCCTGAATAAATAGGGGCAGAGGTTATGGTCTGAAACTGTTAAACTCAATGTTGAGTCCAGCAGGCTGTAAAGTGCCTAATAGAAAGATGAGGTGCTGTTCCTGGAGCTTATGTTGAGCTTCATTGGAGCAGTGTAAAAGGCCGAGGACAGAGAGGTCAGAGTGGGAGTGGAGCAGAGAATTAAAGTGACAAGCGACCAGAAGCTTGGGGTCATCCTTACGGACTGAACGGAGGTGTTCCGCAAAGCTGTCACCCAATCTGCGTTTGGTCTCCCCAATGTAGAGGAGACCGCATCATGAGCAGCGAATACAGTATACTAAATTGCAAGAAGTACAAGTAAATCGTTGTTTCACCTGGAAGGAGTGTTTGGGTGTAATGGAATAAGCCATATTCCAAGAAATACATCATCCTATGAAAAGATTTTGATATTATTAATGCAAGACGTACTGAGTTTAAAAGTCTGGAAAGCCTCGGCGACACAGGCTGCAAACACAATACAGGCTTCTGAGATAAGGTGAAGTGTTAACAAAAGCTGTAAAACACCACAAGCTTTGAAATGGGAGATGGTTGTAAACGCAAAAACAATGCCCCTATTGAAGCAAACCATTGGTGCTTCCAGAAGGTCTGGATTTTGGGAGAAACACAATGGAATGACCCAAGTAAAGTGTCAAAATCTAATACGTCGAACAGGTGCACAGAACATTAAAAAAAACAAGTGCCTTTGAAAAAATGACATCAAGTAAAAGAAATACCTGCCGTAAAATAGTTTTATGTTAAACTTAGAAACAGGAAACACGATTAAATATGCAACCAATTGAGATAGCAAGAAAGCAAGTAAACACCCTTAGAGAAGTGTTTTTAATTTACAAATTGTAAAAGATACCTACAGAGAGGCTTTGAAGATATAATATCAATAGATGACACCAAGCAATTATATTGTGTTTGTATTGAACTTGGAACACCACGGAGTCACGACGTCTGGCTTACAAGCAGTTAAGTGATATTAAGAATTCAATAGACAGACTTCCTAAGAATGGCATCAAAAAGATAAATCTGTAATAACCATTTTATGATAGTTTTTGAAACACCTAAAGGTAGAGACAGAATTCTAAGAGTTGGCAGCTGAAATGACAGTAAGAATAGAAAAGAATTCAATAGAGAATCACTAGAGATAATTAGCTTACATCAGCAGGAAACTTCAAAGAAAATACCACTAAAAAAAGGTATAAAAATAGAGCTTTTCAGATAGAGAGTCAGAAGTCGCTGGAAGGGCAAGCGTTTCTCAACTTCACAGGCACGCTCTGTAAGTTTTCAACTCTGAGTCTCGGGTAATCAAGGTATTTGATTTTGGTGGATATTCTGGATTAAGAAATAAGTAGAAGTGTGGAAATGTAACGAAGTTCAGATTTGAGAATAAGGATCTCTGATAAGAAATGTAAGCTATTTATATTTTGAACGGTTAAAGTTGCGATTGCCATACCAGCTGTTAACTAAATGTCGGTTCTTTAATAAATCTATATATTTTAAAAATTGTCTCAAAGAGTATTTCTGTATCAATCTCGCGAACTCAATTTCTGTACACTCTTCATTAAGGAGTTGCAGAATTCTGGGGGGTTTCCGGACCCTCATAATATCTGGAAGGTTACAGTCTAGTTAAACTTGTTAAAAGTGCTATCCGGAGGACGGTAACATCTTCAGGCTGTTCCTTTCCTTTAGGGAGAGATAGTCTGAACCTTTAGACCCAATTAAGCAGTCTCTAGGATTCAGCTACCACTAACTTTAGTTGAAGGTGAACATCTGGGGAATACGCCTGATCTGGGTAGCCCGAAAAGGGCTAGGACTTGTAATTATCCCTTCATGGGGCCCTGGACAGTGGGAAGGGAGGAGGTAAAAGGGCAGATGTTGCATCTCCTGCGCTTGCACGGGAAGGTACTGTTGGGAGGGGAGGGGCTGTTGGGGGTGATTGAGGAGTGGACCAGGGTGTTTCGGAGCGATCGGTCCCTTCGGAATGCTGATGTGTTTGGTGGTGGGATCATGCTGGAGGTGGCGGAAATGGCGGAGGATGATCCATTGAATGTGGAGGCTGGTGGGGTGAAAGGTGAGGACAAAGGGAACCCTATGTGGTTCTGGGATGGAGGGGAAGGGGTGAGAGCAGAAGTGCGGGAAATGGAACAGACACGGTCGAGAGCCATGTCAACCACGGTAGAGGGGAATCCTCATTTGAGGAAAAAGGAAGACATATCGGAAGCACTAGTATGGAAGGTGGCATCGTCACAACAGATGCGGTGGAGACGGAGAAACTGGGAGAATAGAATAGAGTCCTTACAGGAAGTGGGGTGAGAGGAAGTGTAGTCCAGGTAGCTGTGGGAGTCAGTGGGCTTATAGTGGATGTTTGTCGATAGCCTATCCCCAGAAATGGAGACAGAGAAGTCAAGGAAGAGAAGGGAAGAGTCGGAGAAGGGTGGAAGAGACCTCCCCAGGACACCAACGCAGCCTGGTTGCACATTGCACACAAGGGCAAAAGCAGGGATGTCGTCAGGAAGACCAGGCTGCAGTGATGCCAACCTTTCAATGATCTCAGTGGATCATGAAATGTTACTTCAAAGCCACACTCAAACTCACCCTGCTGTGCCTCTCATCACATCCCCATCACTCTGCCTTCCATACCCTTTTCCTGCACATCCTTACTCAAACCAACTTACCTTGCACCTCCACCCATTCCTCTCTATCTACATTATCACTTCCCCATCTCATTAGCCACCCCTCACACTCACCCTCATCCTACTGCAAGCAACTAACAACACACAAGGGTAGGCACTTGAGAGGTTTAGCCAACGTCCATGTTTCTGGTAATGTGTTGTCATACAGTGAAATCTATATTTTCAACACTGCCCCTTCTTGGACAGATCTGTGCGCACCTTGAGAAGTGTCTTACTGAGTTCCAGTGAATGTTGAGACATAACTTCCCCCCCACCCCCCCCCGCTATAGTGATGAGTGTGCATGGAATGGTTTGGACATTAAAGGGATGCTTCACGGTGCTGGTGTGGGATGGTGTCAACCTGGCGCATCATGTGGCAGCCAGGGTTTACAGCATCAAGTGAAGTAAATCTGGCCATGGTGAGGCCATTGCTGGCCTCCCGGGCAGCAATGTTGTCAGGGACTGTTGTCCTGTGTCCTGTGCAGCATCAGGTGATGGCGGAGAAGGTTGCTGTTGTTGTTGGTGCTGCTGTTGTGCCTGGTGATGTTGGTGTTGGGATTGAGCATGGAAGGAATCAGAGGAGCAAGGTGAGATAGTTTCTAGGGCACCGATGTTGCTGCAATAGATGGCAGCTGCAGGTGAGATGACAGAAGCGATCTGTCAATGGTGAGAGAGGTTGTTCCAATGAGGTGGCACTGGACATACAGTTAGCTCTAAACAGTTGCAAGCTAAAGAAATCTTTATATGTCTTACAAATGCAGTAACCAACAGTTTCTACGCTCTGAAACTGACTATCTGCAATTTGGCATCATTTACACCACTTCTGCAGCTGTCAGCTTATCAGAAATATCAGAGCAGACTCAACTCACGCCAGGGTGAGCTGGCATGTTCTCCGAACAGCGGGTAACCCTGTGAAGGAATAGCCATATTCAGAAAAATACACCATCCTATGAAAGAATTTTGATTATTAAAACATGACAAACTGGGTTTAAAAATCTAAAAGCCTCAACGACACAAAGTTGTAAACAGCATACAAGCTTTTGAGATAAGAATCAGTTGTTGACACTGAAACAATAGCCCTACTGAAGCAGCAGGTTGGAGGTTCCTCTAAGTCTGTAGCGTTAGAAAACAGACAACCAATATACCCAGTTAAATTGTTTTAAACCAACACTTTGTAAACAGGCACATGAAAGAGCACAATGGTATCATGTTAAGGTGTCATAAACCAACACTTCGGGAAACAGAAACACAGAACATTAAAGAAACATATGCCTTCATAAATATGACATCAAATGAAACAAGGAGACACAAAGTCTGTAATACAACCAACTGAGGTAGCTAGGAAGACAATCATGTACTCGGTTGAAGTGTTTTTAATTTACATGTTGTAAAAAGATACAAACAGAAGACTTTCATAAATATGACATCAATAGATGCACCAAGCAATCACATTGTTTTTGTGTTGAACTTGGAATACATAGGAGACACGAAGTCTGCTCCAACCAGCTGAGGTGACTTAAGAATTGAATAGAAGACCTTCGTAAAAATGTCATCAAATAGAACCACTGCTGTCACATTGTTCTTATGATAAGTTTTGATAAGTTTTGAACACCTAAAGGAGGAGACATAATTCTTAATGCAACAGCTGAACTGACTGTAAGAATAGCAGGCGTCAACAGAAAGATGACTAGAGATAATTAGCTTACATCAGCAGAAAACTTCAAAGGATATACCACTGCAAAAAGGGTATAAAATATAGGACTTTCAAATAGGAAGACAGAATTCACTGGAAGGGGCAGAGCGATTCTCAGCTTCAGAGACAGGCTCTGTAATACTACAAATCTTTGAGTCTCGGGTAATCAAAGGTATTTGATTTTGGTGAATATCCTGGATTAAGAATAAGTAGAAATGTAAAAATGTAACAAAGTTAAGATTTGAGAATAAGGATCTCTGAGAATAAGAATTGTAAGCTATTTGTTTTTAGAACTGTTAAAGTTGCGATTGAATCACCAGCTGTTAACTGCATGTTGGTTCTTTAATAAATCTATATTTTTTTGGAATTGTCTCACATAGTACTTCTGTATCAAACTCGCGAACTCAATCTCTGTACACTCTTTGCTGAGGAGTTGCAGAATTCTGGGGGTGTTTTCCGGACCCTCATAATATCCGGAAGGTTACAGTCTAGTTAAACTTATTAAAAGTGCTATCTGGAGGATGGTAACATCTTCAGGTTGTTCCTTTCCTTTAGGGATAGTCTGACCTTTAGACCCAATTAAGCATCTTCTAGGATTCGGCTATCTCTAACTTTAGTTGAAGGTGAACGTCTGGGGAATACCCCTGATCCGGGATGGCCTGAAAAGGGCTAGGACTAGTAATTATCCCTTCAACCCGTGGGGGAAAAGGTAAAATTGGAATGAAGCCTCAAAATGCCATTAAATTAGCTGTTATCAAGCCATTTAATGAACTCAATTGTCTCCCCCGCCGCTTGGTGTTGGGTCAGTTCTCCGTTGACAGACCTGACACCTGGGAGACTCGCGTGGAGGCGGGTTGACAGCGGGATACCTACCCGCTGTCAATCTTTGCTATTTTCACTGTGGACCCGCCTCCAAACCTGCCCTCTGAGCGCCGGCAAAATCAAGCCCTATGGCTTCGGAATCATGGGACACAGAATTCATGGGTAATCGTTGGAAAAGAATAATGTTCGAGTAATATCACACCTACGGGCAGGCTCTGAGGTCAGTCTCCGAGGATGTGCGGCAACTGACAGGTCTGACTCGAATCTATAGCTCTCATTTGCGGCAACACCAATTAAGTTTCTTCTTTGTTACAGGCACCAATGGAGTGTGTGGCAGCTTCATTGGAATCTGCAGCAGAGCCCCATCTAAGAAGTGGCCAGCACCTCCATCTGTGGCTATGCTGGCAGTAGGGGAGGGACTAGATAGGACCCTGCGTATCAGAGTCCTATCATAGTGGCTGAGATGCATGCTGCTGTCTCCCAGGGTTTTCAGGGTCTGATTACCATTAGACCAGCCATCCCACTGATCAGTGGGGACACAGATCCAGGGCCCAGTGGAATGATAACAGTTGGAGTCGACTTGCCCGATAGTTCCATCTCCCAGGACAGCCGCGCCTGCCAGGCCTCCGGCCTTCCTCCTCAGAGCACCACACCAGTGAGCATAACAGGAGCACCAGGCTGTCTGGAAACAAGCCAGAAGCAAGTGCAGGTCTGTGTAGACAGAATGCTCAAAAAAATCACTGCAAAATGTCATTCCTCATGGCAGAAATCGCTATTGAAACTCTCCAGACTCCTCAAGCTCAGAAGCTCCTTACTTCCATCTGTTTAAATGCAAGTTTTTAATTTATGTTAAAATTGTTAGAGCCTCATTACAACATGTTTAATCAATGCTCACAATTTTAGTACATCATAAATTGATTGCATGAATTAAAATACCTCATATTTTGCAGTATTGGGAAGGTTAATGAAGTAGATTCACACCTGGAAGATAAATAAGGGAATAGTTTTATCAGTGTAACCCAGTGGGAATATTAGACCCTACTTCTAGAACATATTTAATAAAAACAGAAAATATTACTGATTTATTCTAATGAGATTCACATCTTCATATTTAATGCATATTTTCGGCAATATGAGGTATTGTGTTCTGACTGGGTTTAATGATCGAATATCAACAGTAATTACCACATGGGACACATTAGCACCAATGACGATGTGATCAGTTACCACACATAGTTGAAACTTTCATTTCAGTGTGAGATCAGTAAGGCTTATTCCTCCCCCTCATACTGAGCTATTTACTGCAATCGTTTCTTGGAAATAAAACCTTCTCTGATTTATTGGCATGCAGAATCATGAGACTCACCTCGGGACTCAGCTTAGTATCCATGCCTCATGAGCTTGAATTTAAGAAACATATTTTACATCCGGCTTATATTAGGAGTTTATTACTGACAGCATAGTTGCCAGCAAACCTCAAATGTGAAATGTAACTCCCAGCATTCATGCAACGCACGCATCAGAGTAGGTGGGTTTAAACTGCACCTCAGCGAGCAGCACTGCCTTTACCTTCAATTAAAGTGCTGCCATCAGTAGCAGAGGCAGCCAAAATATGGACACGAGCACTTCAACTAACCAGCTGCAGAGCAGCACTGACCTTCCGGAATCATTGGGCACTAAATAATGGGCATGTAATAAGCAATAAATGCTTACGCAAGGGCAATTGTTTTATGGTCGATGCAGCTGCCATTGAACCTGTATCGGCTTTCCGATTATTACTTTATTTTCGGTACCCAAACAACTACCTACAATACAAAGGAGCAATTTGAATATCAGTTGAGCCAGAACAGAGCGATTTCTGCAAGCAGTTGACCAAAAGCCCATTAGCTTCGTAGTTTATTGCATCAATAATGAGAGCATTTGCTGTGATATTCATATGGAGTTCAGTTTAAACAGTATGGCAGGTAGAGGATTATTATTTAACATTTCGTGAATCATAGGGTAAATTCTGGGAGATCCGATCATCCTGATTCAAGTTCAATTTGATCTCTACAAAGCTGTGGCACAATAAAAATATAGCTTCTTTTGCAATGGCCTAGACTGCTACAGCTACTAAAAATACTAAACATAACAAGTCATTTGTACCATTTGCATTTTCTAACTGATAGCGGAATTCTTAATCAGACTTTGGCATGCTTTTTCTACGTGATTATTTAATAATCCTGAGCACCTTTATCCCTCGCAGTCATTATATGCAGATTTTTTAAATGAGCAAGAATTTTGCCACCTGAATTTTCAATGTAGGTGGAAACACTGACGGTTAAATTTGCCGAATAATTTCTGCCTATAGTCATCACTACTGTTAATCTTTAATACCACAACTGTCTGAACATATCGTCCTTAAGCTCTTCCCTTAAGCACTGGTAGCAGCTCCACAATAGATCCACTTTTGCTCAAGAACTGAGTTTTCTCTTAAGCAATGGAAGTGAAATTACTCTCATATTAATTCTACTGGGTAGATTTTCCATGTTGTGACAAGTTCTTTGCTTTGATTCTTGTCACAAGATCCCTAGGCTGCCACATGGTAATTTTATCACTATGGTATTAAGGAAAAGTTTTTCTTGCCAATATATTTAATGATTTTTAAAAAAACATTTAACCAGGTTCAACGCACACTGAGTTATACAAAAAAGAGGGGCAACTGAGCTTTAAAAGAACTGTGAATGATACCTAAACCAGAAGGTAACTCAAGTATTTAGCGGATTGAAGGGAGTGGAATAAAGGGAAGACAAATAGAAGCAGTAAACAATATGAAAATAAGGGAGCTCAAACATACATTAAATAATTTATTATGTTAGGACTTAGAACACTAGCAACTCCAGGAAATTCTGTGGTCCCTGAGTGACCGATTTTAAAAATGTAATAATTGCAGCTCATACACTCTGGTGCTGATAAATCCTCTCCCTCTCCCAAAAGACTGATTCAAACCAGTAGTTTTCTGGTAGCTCACTGAAATGGTTGATCTTCATGTGCGAGTCTGGACAATGCCTGCCGAGAGGCTATTCAACAATAGAGAGCATCACAGCTAACTGTTATCCTGTCCTTAGCCAAAGCAGACTGTAGAAAGCCCTATCTTTGGTTTACCGACATTTCCAAAAAGCATTTGACAAAGTTTTGCAACAAAGGCTACTATCAATGACTTGGATTCAGAAACTTAATGCAAATTGGTCAAATTTGCAGACAGTACCAAAATAGGAAGGATAGTTGACCTGAGGAGGAAACTCGGAAAATACAAAATATGTGGACAAAATATGTAAATGGGCAGAACAGCAGAAGATGCAATTTGATACAAAGTATAAAAGTACTTCACATTAGAAGAAAAAGTGAGTGATATATGCATTTTATCAATTGTGTTGAAATAGCTGAGGATGAAGTTGGAAGAGATCTAGTAGACTTGGTAGTCAATATATTCAATCAATACAGAGCAGAAATCAACAAAGCAAATAAAATGTTGAACATTAGCCAAGACAGTAGAGTTCAGGTCAGAGGAAGTCATGGCCAAGCTGTACAGTGCTCGAGTTAGAGCGCACCTTGAGTGTTGTGTCCAAGGGAGATATTTAAATACTGGAGACAATGCAGAGGACAAGTATAAGGCTAAATTTTAGTGTCAGAGGTCTGAGGTGATACTGTCTCCTTCCTTGTTGGGGCCTTGTATGTTGGAGCCTTGGGCATAAATTATTGGTCCTGACTTTTGTCCCATTACTCCCTGAAATCGGGCAAGAATGGGGTATAATATATCAGCAGCCCACTAGCAGTGAAGACTCTCTTTGGACAACCTTATACCTGACCAGGAAATTCAGAGGAGTGAAAATAGGTGGAAATCAGGTAGAGCTAACTTCTGACAAATTTAGCACTTTGTTATACCCCATTCAAGAAAACTCATTTGTAGTACAGTTGTCATGAGTTGTAAATTCTAAATTTTAATAATCCCTAAAGCTCATTTTCTGAGAAGCAGCTTTTATATGATTAACCTTTTACTTGAATTTATCACAGTAGGAACAATAGTCAGCCTGGATAGATGTTCTCTGCGTAATACACATGCGTGCTGATCCATAAATTCCTCGACTGCAACTGTAACTTGGGATTCATATGCCCCACTTCACATGGTTGTGCTGATTCCCCACTGCAATCATGTGCATTGATCCTTTTAACAGATCTTGGAAATGAAGGAGCTCTGCAGAGAGCCAGCACAGATTCGATGGGCCGAATGGCCTCCTTCTGTGCCGTTATGACTCTATGACTCATACGTTATGACTCTATATGAGTTGCACATTTCATGCTTTCCCTTCTGTGAAACAATAGTGAGCTTTTGATCTTCTAATCCCCATGGAGGATCGCACATCTGAACACAGTTCTATATGTGCAGAGCTGGCTGCCAAAATGAGTGGAAGTGCCTTTGATCATGGTGACATGCCGTATGGAGTATCTATTATAACATTTTAATTCAGCTGGGCAGAGCTGGAAAGAACTCATGCACTTAAGTCATGGGAAGCCGAGTGCAAGAACGTGAGCCGCCAAAACTCCATTGAATGATCAGTAACACGTCGAGCCAGTGATTGGATTATTCTGAACGGACTGCTGCGTAATTGAATGCTTGCCAATCCACGCATTGAATTATAGCTTTTAATTTAACAGGCTGAGGTTTATATTAAGAAAGTATAACTTCACGAATGTGACTTTCTGCATTATATGAGGGTTTTTTTTTCCTTCTCCTACAATTTTCTTCTTTCCTCTCAAGGCAGTGGCTTGGGCTGGGGCTGGACAGCAGTTCCTCAGGTGTTAACTTTCATCCTCTACCTCATCCAAGTCATTCCTTACATGGAAGTCTCGGCTTTGAATTACACCAGGCTATTCGAACATGGAAGCCATCACAACCAAGCCAAAACTTCACATACACAGACACAGCACGCAGACACAGATTTCCTTTGTCTGTCGAGGGCTAAATATTCAAGAAGTACATGCTTACCAAGGTACTTTAGCTGGGGATTCCATTACACTTCTGAGAAAGTTACAGCAGTGCAGTGGCTAAATATCAGAAGAAATTCAGAGCTATAGGCCCCGCTAATAACGGGAAGGGGGGTGGGGAGATTTAGCGGAAATACAGGTTTCCCGGATGTCCTGCGGAATTTAATGGGTTGAGTAGTAGGCTGGCTATCGGGCAGGTAGGCAGCCTGGGTATCGGAGCGGATTCAGAGATCGGGGTGAAGAGGAGTTGGACATCGGCGTTCAGGAGATGAGTCGGACAACGGGAGACCAATCGCGATGGGTTACCCCAGGAATGAGATGGTTCAGTAGGTTGCCATACCAATCTTGACTGATTGGATGAAAGTCCTCCTCTTTAATATGCAAAGCCCAACCTTCCCTGTCCACTTTGTAATGGGCAAGAATCCAGAGCATAAAGCTACTGATAATCTGGCACTCAGATTGCATTCTCATTTGGAGAATCCATAAGCACGCTCCCTGTGGAAAATTGAAATTCCACACTGTCACGGTGCTCTTCTGAGATTGGTGTTAAGACAAACTGTCCGGAAAGAGTAGAAAGGACTTCATCGTGCATTTAACCTGTGCTTTTACATACCAGAGAACTCAGTGCTGACATTAAGTGCAAAAAAATTGGAAGAGTTTGGGAAAATAACGGAGTCGCTGGGGGAGAAATCGGCTAACCCCCGAAAACGGGCATGGGGATCGCGGTACGCGATTAGCCCGCACCCGTTCACTGTGTTGCAGGCAGTACGTTAAATTGATGCTGCCTGCAACGCATGATAGTTCCGTGCAGCCAGCGCTCCCCACGCTGTTCATTGGCTGCACACATCAGCAGGGAGCCCTGCATCGCGAGTGGAAGGCAGCCTACACCTCTTAAAGGGGAGGTGCATGTGACTGCAAGAAGGTGGGAGTTTTTTCAAAAGGCAATCTGGGCGGTGATACTTTGAGCAATGGCTGAACATGTGAGAGCAAGCAGCAAGGTTTTCAGACAATGCACTGAAGATCTTGGTGGCAGAGGTGGAAAGAAGGAGAGATGTCTGGTATCTGCAAGGGGCAGGAGGCCCTCCAGACATATGCTCTGGAGGCAGTGGGAACAAGTAGTGGCAGAGGTCAATGCCAGGAGTGTTGCTTCAAGAACATGGATGCAGTGCAGGAAGAAGTTTAATGATCTCACACGAGTTGTCAAGATCAGTGAGTTTATCTTCAAATGGTATATCCTACCAACTCCACCACCAGCCTCATCCACTGCTCAATTCTCTACAGCCCCATCACCCTCCTAACAACAATCTCTATCAATCAGTACTCAATTCTAAAATTCATATGCTTTACCTCATCCTCACGCACTTAGCACTGTTGCAAGCGTCGCACCACAACTCACAGCTCGCACACACTGGCAGCTATTCAACCATGAAAGCCACATCACCCAAATATATTGCATTACACACTCACTGACACACTTCCCTCTTTCTTGCAGGAGAAGGTGGCACAATAAAGCAGGCAGCAGCAAAGAACTGGAGGAGGACAAGCGTGCCTGCATGTTTTAACCCCCATGGAGGAGACAGCACTGGGCATCATGGGAAGGGGGATCACTGAGGTCGTGGCCATAGGCGGGGCTGAAGCAATCGATGACGAGGGAATCTGCATACCTAATCTTCCTTTTCTCATCCCACTTCTCCCTCATCCCCCAATCTCATCTGATTTACAAGCTGCAGATGGTGTAAGCATGCACTTCTTACTTTCTCCTCTCCCCTCACCACAACCCAACCCTTATCCCTTGTTCAATACAGATACCCAAGAACTGGAACCCTCCCAGTCAGTGGAGGAAGAGGAAGAAGACAGTGAAGATGAAGAGACACTGTCACGCGATCTTACACGTGCAGCCACCAGGTCAGATAATGACTCTGCACGTATTTTAAAGGCTATGATAGAGGAGGGATCTGCATGTGGTGAGACACCGGGCACAAGTGCGCAGGCACCTGGGTGGGGGGAAACGATAGCACAGGTGCCAGCTCGCCGGGGGGGTGAAGTCGCAGACTAGTTCTGTTGCAGTGGAGTCAGATGAGGACTTTGATGGGCCAGGCTACAGAAGAAGGCTGATGGGTGCACATAACCAAATGCTTGGTGCACTGGAAAGTGTGCCAGAAAGCCTGTGCACAATGTCAAGGGGCATGGAGGACTCCTTGGCACAGGGGTTTGCGCAGAGCTTGCAACCCATCCTTTCCAACATGGAATAAGTGGTCACTTCCATCAGCACACCTGTGGAACCCACCATGATGCAGCGTCTGATGACCGGTGTCACAGCTTCCATTGCAGCACAAACAGCTTCCATTAAAGGTCTGAGTGCTATAGTGGAAGCTCAGACGGCTGCCTTGAAAGCCCAGATTGCTGCCATCATGGCTCTGGATACCACTGTTCAAAAGGGCTTGCAGGACGTCATAGCAGTCAATCAATCTGTTCTCCAACAGATCAGTAGGATTGCTGAGGCACCACCCAGGGAGACGGCAGTGGCTCCATGGAGCATGAACTTCCTGTCCTCTCTCAGGATGGCAGTATTCCTGCTCCCACCCTGCCACTCTGCCAGTGCCCTTGCTGTTGCCTGTCGGCCAGCCAGCCCAGGCTGCTGCAGCGTAAGCCGAGATGGTGCAGTCCGCAGCCGGACCTTCTAGGCCCAAAACTGCTCGAGGTCATCCTCCAAGGCCATCTACAGTCTCCTCCATTGAAAGTCAGCACCCATGCCGCAGCCACTGGGAAAGAACCTCGTAAACCACTAGGAGAGGCAAAGGCACACAGAAGATAGGCACTAAGGGAATGCATAAGGGTGATTAGTTTACTTTTGTATACAATGGGCCGTATTTTGCGACCCCCAAGGGTACATACGAAGTGTGTACGCGCCCGTAAGGGCCACGCAAGTTCTGGGTTTAGGCATGCGAAACGCATGCGCTAAAACCCGGAACTCGCGATCAGTCAAGAATCTTCTTGACAGAGCATCTGCATCCCCAGGAAAAGGGCCTCTGTGGGTGGAGAGTTGCGCTATTTGCCCAACTTCCGCCCACTGAATGCCCATGAAATTCTTACGCCTGGTAAAAGCAGGCGTACGGCTTGCTTTTACCAGCATAAGAGTTTTAAAAAATAGAAAAATAAAATTTTATCACTCATTTATACATTAAAGACCCGGTCCAATAAGGTAAGTTTATTTGTAGCCCCGTTACGTTTTTTTCAAAAAGTTAAATTTTTGTTTAAAATATTTAATTAAATGGCATATTAATTAATTTTAAAAATGTAATTTAAATTTTTTTTTATTTATGTCATGTGTTTGTGTATTTTTTAAGTGATCCCCATTCATACTTATGGGGATTCCGTTTCTACGGAACTTCCATAAGTATTAATGGGGATTCCCTTCTTTATTGGTTGGGCCGGCCCACGTGATCCCAGGGGCACTTGCGAACCACGTGCGCCCCTGGGATACGTGGGCCTCTACCAGCGCGTACCCGGAGAGGCCCAGGATCACGAGTCTCCGTACCTCCCGGGCCACCAGGTAAATTCGTAGATTTTTTACAGGTCGGAGGCATCCACCCACGGGAAGCCTCCGATTGCAAATTTTGGGCCAATATGTCATGATTGAATTAATAAAATTGGATTAGAATGTGAATTTTCTGGTAGTTTTTACTTTTGTGTTGTGGGAAAGAGGACGATGTAATGGTCAGTGATAGAGGAAAGGTAGGGAGCGTGGGACTGTTGGTGAATGGGGAGATGTTGTTGAGGTTGCTGGTATCACTCATTAATTATTTCATCACCAATTGGCCAGAACAAACAGCAAACCTGAGGATTGGGCGCAGTTTAGGATTCAGCAAAGGAGGACAAAAGGATTCATTAAGAGGGGGAAAATAGAATATGAGAGTAAGCTTACAGGGAACATAAAAACTGACTGTAAAAGCTTCCATAGATATGTGAAGAGAAAAAGATTGGTGAAGTCAAGCGTAGGTCCCTTGCAGTCAGAATCAAGGGAATTTATAATGTGGAACAAAGAAATGGCTGACCAATTAAATACATACTTTGGTTCTGTCTTCACAAAGGAGGACACAAATAACCTCCCAGAGATGCAGGGGAACATAGGGTCTAATGAGAGGGAGGAACTGAATGAAATCAGTATTTGTAGGGAAATGGTGTTAGGGAAATTGACGGGATTGAAGGCCGATAAATCCCCAGGGCCTGATCATCTACATCCTAGGGTACTTAAGGAAGTGGCCCGAGAAATAGTAGATGCATTGCTGGTCATCTTCCAAAATTCTATAGACTCTGGCACAGTTCCCATAGATTGGAGGGTAGCTAATGTAACCCCACTATTTAAAAAAGGTGGTGGAGAGAAAATGGGGAATTATAAGCCTGACATCGGTAGTGGGGAAAATGCTCGAGTCCATTATAAAAGATGTAATAGCAGAGCACTTGGAAAACAGTGACAGGATTGGACAAAGTCAACATGGATTTACAAAAGGTAAATCGTGCTTGACTAATCTATTGCAATTTTTTGAGGATGTAACTGGTAGAATAGATAAGGGAGAACCAGTGGATGTGGTGTATTTGGACTTTCAGAAGGCTTTCGATAAGGTCCCGCATAAGAGATTAGCGTGCAAAGTTAAAGCACATGGGATTGGGGGTAAGGTACTGACTTGGATAGAGAACTGGTTGGCAGACAGGAAGCAAAGAGTTGGAATAAACGAGTCTTTTTCCGAGTGGCAGGCAGTGACTAGTGGGGTACCGCAGGGATTGGTGCTAGAACCCCAGCTATTCACAATATATATTAATGATCTAGACGAGGGAACTAGATGTAATATCTCCAAGTTTGCAGCCGACACAAAGCTGGGTGGGCGTGTGTGCTGTGATAAGGATGCTGAAAAACTCCAGTATGATTTGGACAGGTTGGGTGATTGGGCAGATGCATGGCAGATGCACTATAATGTGGATAAATGCGAGGTTATCCACTTTGGTGGCAAAAACAGGAAGGCAGATTATTATCTGAACAGCAATAGATTAGGAGAAGGGGAAGTGCAACGAGACCTGGGTGTCCTTGTGCACCAGTCGCTGAAGGTAAGCATGCAGGTGCAGCAGGCGGTTAAGAAGGCAAATGGTATGTTGGCCTTCATAGCAAGAGGATTCGAGTACAGGAGCAAGGATGTTTTGCTGAAGTTGTACAGGGCCTTGGTGAGACCACACCTTGAGTATTGTGTGCAGTTTTGGTCGCCTTATCTGAGGAAGGATGTTCTTGCCATGGAGGGAGTGCAGCGAAGATTCACCAGACTGATACCTGGGATGGCAGGAATGACGTATGAGGAGGGATTGGGTCGATTGGGCTTATATTTGCTGGAGTTTAGAACAATGAGAGGGGATCTCATTGAAACTTATAAAATTCTAACAGGACTAAACAGACTAGATGCAGGAAGGATGTTCTCGATGGCGGGGGAGTCCAGAACCAGGGGTCACAGTCTAAGGATAAGGGGTAAGCCATTTAGGACTGAGATGAGGAGGAATTTCTTCACCCAGAGAGTGGTGAACCTGTGGAATTCTCTACCACAAAAGGCAGTTGAGGCCAATTCATTAAATATATTCAAGAAGGAGTTAGATATATTTCTTAAGGCTTAAGGGATCAAGGGATATGGGGAGAAAGCAGGGACAGGGTACTGAATTTGGATGATCAGCCATGATCTCATTAAATGGCGGAGCAGGCTTGAGGGGCCGAATGGCCTACTCCTGCTCCTATCTTCTATGTTTCTATGTTTCTATCACATAGAGCCCGGGCAGAAAGGGACTGTCCAGGTTGGCGTCTCCCTTCCTCTTCCTGTTCCTCCACTTCCTGTTGCACTTCCTCCTCCTTCACTTCCTCCACTTCCTCAGCCTCCTTCTCCTCCTCCTCTTCCTCATGATCCTGCTCCTCAACTTCTCGCCTGATAGGTGGTGGCAAGGGCTGTTGCTTCATAATGGCCAGGTTGTGCAGCATGCAGTATACTAGCATAAATCTTGATACCTGTTCAGCTGATTACTGCAGGGTGCCTGCAGAGCGGTACAGGCAGTGGAAGCATTGCTTGAGTATGCCAATGGTGTGCTCTATAATATTCCTTGTGGCAGCATGGCTCTCATTGTAGGCCTGCTGTGCACGTGTGCATGGGTTCCAGACCGGAGTCATAAGCCATGTCATGAGCCTTGTCACCCAGTAGCCAGTCTTTGACTTACCATGTTGGGTCAAATACAGGTGGCACAGAAGAGTCGCAGAATGAAGGAATCGCAACTACTGTCAGGATAATGGCGATTCACCTGCATGATGCACTGCCTGTGGTTACACACCAGTTGCACATTGAGGGAGTGGAATCTCTTTCGGTTCATGAAAATGGACGGATGCAGAACAATGTGCATGCAGTCAATGGCACCCTGCACCATGGGGACGCCTGCAATCTATGCAAACCCTCGTGTTCGCTCTGCCTGCTTGACTCTGGCAAGGAGGAATGAGATGAAGCTGTCTCTCTTTGTGTAGAGAGCCTCAGTGACCTCTCTTATGCAGCAGTGTACTGCAAACTGCAAGATGTTGCTTATATCTCCAGCAGCAGCCAGATGCATAAGAGTTAAGAGCCACGGTCACCTTAACAGCCACAGGCAATGGTGGCCTTGCCCTGCCTTGAGGTTGCAGCTGTGGCTGCAGCAGTTGGCAGATATCCGTCAAGACCTCTTTAGTGAATCAAAGACATCTAAAGCATTGGTCCTCGCTGAAGCTGAGGTAAGAGGATTGCTCCCTAAAGACCCTTGATGGATATGGCCTCCTGCTGAGAGCCCTTCTCCCCATCACTCTTCTAGCAGCTTGTCCTGCTCTGCGTGGCCTCGCTTCATTCTCCCAATTATGCTCAATTCCAAGAGGAAGGCCTACCAGGCCACCCATGTCTGGAAGCAACTTGTTTCAGCACAAGCTTTTAAATGAACAAAAACATACTTCAGCACCAGCCAGAACACTCCCTATAGACTATTTAAACTTTAGGCAAGTATGCAAAAGCTCAAAAAACACGTCCAATTGCACCTGCAGCTAGAAGAAATAATCCAGCAACTAACCTGTAAGTTGCTCATAATCCCTTTAAATAACGCTGGTGTGGGGTCCTGCATATAGTTTAACGTCGTGTTCAGCTGTGCGAGGTTAAGACAGGGCTTAGGTTGGAGCCTGGCATTTGAAAATGGCAGTGGGGACGTCAAATCAGCATTGCACACTGTATGACATCATGATCTGCCTGCTTTGCATGCTGCCGGCGATTGTTAGGTGCGCGCATGCAAACCCCTTCACCAAGATGGCGTCCGACGCACATCCCGTCGGAAGTGTGCGTGCGCAACTCAAACCCCATTTTTCACCATTAGGCGGCCACGTAGCACCTAAAAAACAGGCACTGCAGAGCCCAATTTCTCCCCCACTATTTGCAGTGACTATTGCTACAATTTTTATTAAAGTGGACTAACTAGAAAATTATACGAAAGTATATGTTGGCAAAAATGCTGTATGAAATCTGACACCAGGAACTGATAATAAAATTGAAGGTTATTAGAGAACCAGATGGATCTTTATCATCATTCAACAACATCCATGGTATTATTTCTGTTCATGATGCGGAGATGCCGGTGTTGGACTGGGGTGGACAAAATTGAGAGGTCGCACAACACCAGGTTATAGTCCAACAGTTTTATTTGAAATCACAAGCTTTCGATAGCTCCGAAAGCTTGTGATTTCAAATAAAACTGTTGGACTATAACCTGGTGTCGTGCGACCTCTCAATTATTTCTGTTAACAGCCCACAAATTACAGGATTTATTTAATTCAATTTTACACCTTGTAATGGTGGAACTTGAACTCACAACTGCTGGGTTGTTACCTGGATGGGATAATGGGTTAACACACTATCCTTTCATATTTGTCATTTAGGTTCAAATCCAGCCCAGAATAAAAGTTTTGTCGGTTTGCTAGCTGTAAGGGTTCGAAATGAAATCTCATGCCTATCCGCGAGTCAACAGTACATAAATCCTCACAAACACACAATCATTTTATAGACTATAAAGATGGTTGGTGTGAGCATTTGGAACTGTGAGATTGATACAGTAAAGATCATGCTCCTTGTTGGGGAAGAATAGAAAGAACTTTGCTCTGCATTAGAGCAGCCTTATAGTTGAGCTGAGAATGCTTCAAGTTGGGTATAGAAAGAAAGAAAAAAAGAAAGAAATGTCAAGCGAGTAGAGCAGAGTAGTGATTTGGGTAAAAATAAGCAGAGTGGCTCAGGAAGGGACAGAGAGCTCAACAACAGTAATAGGGCATGAGTGACTAAGGTGACATCAGGGGAAAATAGAAAAAAGTTAAAGCTAAAGGCATTATATTTGAATGTGCAAAGCATTCACAGCAATATAGATGAATTAATAGCACAGATAGAAATAAATGGGTTTGATTTAATAGCCATTATGGAGATATGGTTGCAGAGTGACCAAGGTTGGGAACTGAATATTCCAGGATACTTGACTTTTAGAAGAGACAGGCAGAATAGAAAAAGAGGGGGTAACCCTGATAATAAAAGATGGGATAAAGACAGTAGTGAGAAAGGATCTTAGCCCGTAAAAACAAGATGTAGAATCACTTTGGGTGCAGCTAAGAAACAACAAGGGACAGAAAACATTGGTGGGAATAGTTTATAGGCCCCCTAACAGTAGTTGTCATGTCAGGCACAGTATAAGTCAGGAAATTAGCGGCGCATCTAACAAGGGTAATACAGTAATCATGGGGGACTTTAATTTTCATACATACTGGGCAAAACAAATTTGCAGTAATAGTGCAGAGGACGAGTTCATGGAATGCATTCAAGATAGTTTTCGAGATCAGTTTGTCAAGGAACCAACAAGGGGACAGGTTATTTTAGATCTGGTATTGTGCAATGAGACAGAGTTAATTAATAACCTTTTAGTAAAGGAGCCTCTGGGGAGCAGTGATCATAATATGATAGAATTTTATATTGAGTTAGAGAGTAATTTAGTTAAGTCCAAAACTAGGGTCTTAAATCTTAACAAAGCAAACTACATAGGTATGAGAGGTGAGTTGGCTAAGGCAGGTTGGGAAACTAGATTAAAAGATATAATGGTAGATAAGCAATGGCAAACGTTTAAAGAAATTATTCATAATTCGCAAAAAATATACATTCATTTAAGAAATAAAAACCCCCACGGGAAAAATGGTCCAACCGTGGCTAACAAGAGAAGTTAAAGATTGTTTTAGATTAAAGGAAGAGGCTTATAATGTGGCCAAAAAGATTAGTAAGCTTGAGGATTGGGAGGATTTTCAAATTTAGCAAAGGATGACCAAGAAATTGATAAAGTGAGAGAAAATAGAATATGAGAGTAAACAACCAAGATACCTTAAAACAGACTGTAAAAGCTTCTCTAGGTATGTAAAAAGGAAGGGACTAGTGAAAGTAAATGTGGGTCCCTTACAGGCAGAGACAGGAGGAATTATAATGGGAAATACAGGAAATGGCAGAAACATTAAACAAATACTCTAGGCTGGATTTTCAATGACCCATGGAGTCGGGTTTGGAGGCGGGGGGGGGTTAAAGTTGCAGATTCGGGGGTCCCGACCCCATCCCGCCTCCAACCCGCCTCCATGCCAGTTTCTCTGGCGGCGGGTACCCGACCTGTGCTGAGACCCGACTCCCCGAGACGGGAAGGGATTAGTGACAATTAACTGCCTGTTAACAGGTAGTTAACAGGCAGTTTTTTGCATAATCCCTATTTTAAAAAGAAAACTGTGGGCTTCCCGACAGGTGGCGACCATGCCAAGTTATCGGGGCGGGCCGTGGGTCTGCAGGGGTTGGAGGGGTCGATATGTCCGGTGGGCAGGTGAGTGATCGGTGCATGTGTGCAGAGGTAAGTGTGTAAGGTACGTGCTAAGTGTTGGAAAAAGTTTTACTTACCTTAACTTCCTCCTGCAGGTGTCAGCCCTTCAGTTCTCGGGATTAGAAATCTCATCGGCACAGAAAGCAGGAAAGCCGTGGTTCTGTCAAAAACTGCAGCCTTCTGTTTTCTGTGGTGGAATGATTTCTAACTCAGCCTGAGAGGAAGGACTGAAGTTAGAAATCATATTGTCAGTGTTTGACAGCTTCACAGAGCTGTCAAACGCTGATATTTCATCTGTCAAAAGCTCTTGACAGATGAAATGTCAGTCTGTGACGTCACCTGTTGCCGGGTGGCCCTTAATTGGCCTGCTGAGCCCACTGGGCAAGCTCAACAAGGTCAATCAAGGGAAAATACAGTGGGTTGGCCACATCTCGATGGAGGCGGGTTCACAAGCCAGAATGTGTGATTCCCGACCCCAACCCGACCCCAGTTTCAAAATCCAGCCCTCTGTGTCTGTCTTCATGGAAGAAGAGACAAAAAAACATTCCGGAAATAGTTGACAACCAAGGGTCTAGCGAGAATGAGGAACTGAAAGAAATTAGTATTAGTAAAGAAATAATACTGGAGAAATTAATGGGACTAAAAGCCAACAAATCTTCTGGATCTGATGGCCTACTTTCGAGAGTTTTAAAAGACGTGGCTACAGAGATAGTGGATGCATTGGTTTTGATCTTCCAGAATTCCCTAGATCCTAGAACAGTCCCTGCAGATTGGAAGGTAGCAAATGTAACTCCTGTATTCAAGAAAGGAGGGAGAGATAAAACAGGGAACTATAGACCTGACATCAATAGTCAGGAAAATGCTAAAAAATCTATTATTAGGGACGTGGTAACAGGACACTTAGAAAATCATATCATTGGACAGAGTCAACACAGATTTATGAAAGGGAAATCATGTTTGACAAATCTGTTAGAGTTTTTTGAGGTTGTAACTAACAGGGTAGATAAGGGGAACCAGTGGATGTAGTGTATTTGGATTTTCAGAAAGAATTTGATATGGTGCCACACAAGCGTTTATTACACAAAATTGGGTCTCATGGGATTGGGGATAATATATTAGCATGGATTGAGGATTGGTTAACGGACAGAAAACAGAGAGTAGGAATAGACGAGTCATTTTCGGGTTGGCAGGCTGTAACTAGTGGGGTACCGCAAGGATCGGTGCTTGGGCCTCAGCTATTTATAATCTATATCAATGACTCAGATGAGGGGACTGAGTGTAATGTATCCAAGTTTGCTGATAAGAACATAAGAACATAAGAAATAGGAGCAGGAGTAGACCAATCGGCCCCTCAAGCCTGCTCCGCCATTCAATGAGATCATGGCTGATCTGATCCAACCTCAACTCTAAAGAACACAAGAAGTAGGAGCAGGACCAGGCCACTCGGCCCCTGGGCCCGCTCCGCCACCCACAGGGCCTTGACCGATCTGAACTCAAACTCATGTCCAATTTCCAGCCCACTCCCCGTAACCCCTGATTCCCTTTACTTCTAGGAAACGGTCTATTTCTGTTTTAAATTTATTTAATGAAGTAGCTTCCACAGCTTCCTGGGGTAGCAAATTCCATAGACCAACTACCCTCTGAGTGAAAAAGTTTCTCCTCATCTCAGTTTTGAAAGAGGAGCCCCTTATTCTAAGATTATGTCCCCTAGTTCTAGTTTCACCCATCATTGGGAACATCGTCACCGCGTCCACCTGATCAAGCCCCTTCACAATCTTATATGTTTCAATAAGATCGCCTCTCATTCTTCTGAACTCCAATGAGTAGAGTCCCAATCTACTCAACCTCTCCTCGTATGTCCACCCCCTCATCCCCAGAATTAACCGAGTGAACCTTCTTTGTACTGCCTCGAGAGCAAGTATGTCTTTTCTTAAGTATGGACACCAAAACTGTATGCAGTACTCCAGCTGCGGACTCACCAATACCCTATACAACTGCAGCAATACCTCCCTGTTTTTATATTCTATCCCCCTAGCAATAAAAGCCAACAATTGGCTTTCTTGATCACCTGCTGCACCTGCATACTAACTTTTTGATTTTCTTGCACCAAGACCCCCAGATCCCTTTGTACTGCAGTACTTTCCAGTTTCTCGCCATTAAGATAATAACTTGCTCTCTGATTTTTCCTGCCAAAGTGCATAACCTCACATTTTCCAATATTGTATTGCATCTGCCAAATCTCTGCCCACTCACCCAGCCTGTCTATATCCCCTTGTAGGTTTTTTATGTCCTCCTCACTCTCTACTTTCCCTCCCATCTTTGTATCATCTGCAAACTTTGATATGTTACACTCGGTCCCCTCCTCCAAATCGTTAATATAGATTGTAAAGAGTTGGGGACCCAGCACCGACCCCTGTGGAACACCACTGGCTACTGGTTGCCAGTCCGAGAATGATACAAAGCTAGGTGGGAAAGTAAGTTGTGAGGAGGATGCAAAGAGGGATCTCGACAGGTTAAGTGAGTGGGCAAGAACATGGCAGATGGAATATAATGTAGAGAAATGTGAAGTTATCCACTTTGGTAGGGAAAAATAGGAAAGCAGAGTATTTTTTTATATGGTGAAAGATTGGGAAATGTTGGTGTTCAGAGGGACCTGGGTTTCCTTGTACAAGAATCACTGAAAGTTAACATGCAGGTAAAGCAAGCAATTAGGAAATCAAATGGTATGGTAGCCTTTATTACAAAAAGATTAGAGTATAAGAGTGAAGAAGTCTTACTGCAATTATGTAGGGGCTTTGTGAGACCACACCTGGAGTACTGTGTACAGTTTTGGTCTCCTTACCTAAGGAAGGATATATTTGCTTTAGAGGGAGTGCAATGAAGGTTCACCAGACTGGTTCCTGGGATGGGGCGGATAGTCCTATGTGGAGAATTTGAGGAGAATAGGCCTATATTCTCTGGAGTTTAGAAGAATGAGAGGTGATCTCATTGAAACTTATAAAATTCTTACAGGGCTTGATAGGGTAGATGCTGGGAGGATGTTTCCCCTGGCTGAGGAGTCTAGAACTAGGGGTCACGGTTTCAGGATAAAGGGTCGGCCATTTAGGACTGAAATGAGGAGAAATTTCTTCACTCAGAAGGTGGCGAATCTTTGAAATTCTCTACCCCAGAGGGCTGTGGATGCTCAGACAGAGATCGATAGATTTTTAAATATTAAGGGAATCAACGGATATGGGGATAGCGCAGGAAGGTAGAGTTGAGGTAGAAGATCTTCTTCAATGGCAGAGCAGGCTTGAAGGGCTGAATGGTCTACTCCTGCTCCTAATATTTATGTTCTTATGTTCTTATGAAAGAAAGACTTACATTTATATAGCGCCTTTCATGACCTCAGGATGTCCCAAAGCACTTTACAGCCAATGAAGTACTTTTGAAGTGTAGTCACTGTTGTAATGTAGGAAATGTGGAATTCCTCGGTACTGTAGAATTCGCAATTTATCGCGATTTAAAAATAATGAGAAAGAGACATACAGTTTCATAAACACAGCCTTATTTCAGCAAAATGCTGTCAGGTTTCAAAATGGACACAAGCAGCCTGTAAAATGGCCACCACGCCTCGTGGCAGAAGGTTCTAGACTTTCAGCAGGCAGACAAGATGGCGTTTCAATAAACATTTCAGCAAGATCGGACAGGACTCAGCATATTGAGATAAGACAAGACGAGATCGTTTTGCATTTTAACACCCAAGCAAGGAATATAAGTGCTGGAATCGGGTTTTCCATGCACAAATGAGGGCTATTGTACTGGGCAATTAGGGGCCCATCCAAAAGACATTGATACGCAAATTCCCCACGGCTCTACGATGAGAGAGCCGTTCGCGGGTACTCACAACAAGAATCGGAGGCCCCCAAAACCCCTCCAGGGAGACTCCTAGCCGGTTCCACAATGGGAGAAATATTAACGGGTACTCAGACAGTTACAAGTATCACCGAAACCCATTAACGACAAGTACCACCCCATACAAGAAGTTTGAGCGCCAAAACATGAACATTAAGATTGGGCGGGAGATAAGGAATTACACTACTATAACTGTAGTGTCCAAACGTCCATCTTTCTCTTATTCGCTCGACTCTTATTCCTTTTGACTCGCTTCTCTGATCCGTGGATTTTCCGGGAGTCAACCTCGTGGCTTGCCGCGAAGATCTGTGGAGAGCTGGTCTGCGAAGGCCAGTAAGCGGGCGCACCATCCCGAGAAGTCGGTAAACGGTGTTGGAACCGAAGGCCCGAGAGGAGATGAGATGAGATGAGATGAGAAGAGAAGAAGACGACTACACGTGCCGCCGCGGTCAGTAAACCCCGACCGCGCCCGAAAATCGATTAACCATTTCTTCGAATTCTATCGGCTACTCCACAACTGGTGTCGGTCCAGAAAGACTCTTCTTTGAATTTTACCGGCTAACTGGTGTCGGGCATAGGAAGACACTTCTTTGCGTTTTATCAGAGTTCCGAGGTCAACACAGATCTTCATGACAGCAGACGGTCCAGCCTGCTAGCCGGAGCAGAAGCGAGTAAACAAGTGGGGTACAGAGACCCCTGATCAACACGTGGATAGTCAGGTGCTGTGGTGAAAACATCCGAGCAGAGTTTCGGAATTCTCCAAGTTATCACAAGTGGTGAGCATGAGTCTCGATCCTACAGATCTAGATTAGGACAGGTATTGATAGGGGAGGGATTATGTTTTAAGGATAATTATAATGTGTGTCCCCTTTTACGATGTGTCGTGCGCTCCTCGTTTCCCTAAACTTAGTTGCATAAATGTACGTAAGTTTGTACTGTCATTAATCTGTGCTTATGACATGTATTTCGTAATCTTGAATAATATGCAATAAAGATTTTCCATTTCGCACTATTCAACCGGATCTATCTGAGTTTTTCTCTGCATTATTGCTCTCGCACCTAAGTCCAGTGTCAGAACCGTAAGGGCAAGTGGGTCGAACCACTCACAGGTGTCTAGTGTTACCAGGCTGGCTGGAGACCAGAACAGGCAACAAGGCCTAACCCCGCACTAGCACCCAGGCTAAGCACAGAGCCACGCAAACCCCCTTACAGGAAATGGCGACCACGAAGGGACACTGGCAGCGAGAAAATATTGTGTTAGACCCTGGTATGAATGGGCGAAATGTTATGGAAGAGAGAATAGCAGATTATGTTTTTGGAAAAGTTAATTTGACTAAGAGATGGATAAGTGACCTGCTGGTGGATAAGCGTCCGCTAGACGCAGCCATCAGATGGACAGGCAGTAAAGAACACAGAAAATCAGTAGAGAAAGCGGTCTGGCTGATGTGTTATAAAAGGCAAGTCCAGCTTTCGGACCAGGTCATCGTAGCGCAGGCAGCTCAGATCACGGGTTTGGTGGTGGAGATGGAGGAAAAGGTCGCGGGGGGGCAGCAGCTCATCGCGTCCTTAAATGCGTTGCATCAGGAACGCCAGTTAGTCGCCAACCACCATGAGGCGAAAATAGATTACCTCGAGTGCCAGGTCACTGAGGCAAAATTAAATGAGGGCAGAATAAGGGAACGATGTGCCCGCCTAGCTAACCAGATAAGAGCCCAAGAAGAAAGCTTGAAGGGAGTTAGGGCGGCATATAAGATGGCCCTCGAAGATAAGCATGAGGGAGCCGACCACAGTGTTTGCCAGAAGGAGATAGGGAACCTAAGAGAGGCCCTGAATAAGGCAAACGGCATGGTGTGCCTAATCAGCCCGTCAGCACACCAGCCGCCGGTGGGTGGGGAATTCCAAAAATCCCTACCAAACAAAGCAGAGGAGGCATTTGCCACTGTGCCCTCCGCGCCACCCAGCTATTCAGCAACCTGGGTAAGGGAGGAAGTGGTAGAAGTAGAGGAAGAGGTCCCCGAGGTAGTACAGCCCCCTGAAGTAGCAGTGAAGCCGGGACCGTTGTGCCCGCTTACAGGTATCAAGAGGGGCCCGGAGGGAGCCAATGGGGCAGCGGGGATCTCCTCAGCCAGCTTGTGTTGCCGCACAATGCACACCAGCTGAGGGCTATGATCAGTCACGTACGGAAGCTGTCCGAGTCAGACGACCCTTCCGTACATTTCAGGGAGGTAGAGCAGACCGCGGCCATTAACGGCTGCGACGATGGAGAAAAGGCAAAAATGCTGCTGTTCTCATTAGACAGCTCGGTCCTACAGTGTCTCTCAGACGCGAGCAAAAGGGGAGATCATACCTATGGGGAATTGAGGGACGAGGTCCTGGAAGTGTTGGGAGCGGACGATGAAGGTCCGTTCGTTAGATTGGGACAGACAGTGCAGATGGAGGGAGAACCCCCGAAGGTTTTCGCCGACAGGCTGTGGCCAGTATACCAGCGTAGCTGCCCAGGTGCGCCAGAGCGCGCCTATTTGAACGGCGTCGGTCTAACTCATTGGCTCAGGTGTGTAGTAGCCAACAGTTTGCCAACCGTCAGGGAGCAGGCCAAAGTGTGGTTTGACTCCACTAACCCCATCACAACCGAGGAGTCGGTCTTAAACCAACTCACGGTAGGGTACCGTAATACTAGGAGTACGGGAGCGCGTCCCCTTAAGAGAAAGGTGCATGAGGCACGGCCCACCGCCCCGGCTCAAAAGGAGTGGCATCAGGAGGGAAATCGCGTCCCACAAGCCAGTAATGCTTGTTTCGGGTGCGGAAAGACAGGGCACTGGCGCAAGAACTGCAGGAACCCTCGGAAGGAGTCCAGGGATAAAAATCCCGCAGCCCGAGCCCAGGCGCCTGCCTCCGATAAGGGAGCTGGTGTGCATATCCATCCCGATGCGATAGAATCAATGTTGGGAGCCATGCGGACCCTCATGATTTCGCAAGGAAGGGTGGCAGTCGCTACCAGCCCCGCAGATGCCGCAGCCCCGTCCAACAGTACCCAATGACTAGAGCCCACGCAGCCTGCCTACCTGTGTCCTTTTAAAAGACATGCACAGGAGGGGGTCTCCTGTAAGGAGGCCAGGTTAAAAGAGCAGGCCCTGCGGGAGGAGAACGCCCGCTTAATGGGGAAAGTAGATGGGCTAGAAGGGCAGCTTAGAGAGATAAAAGCAGCCTGCAGGGTAGCCAGAAGCAGGAAGTATGAGGATTTTAATCAGTGCAAACTGTATAAGCCGGGTGCACAAGGGCCAAAATGTATGTAAGTTTGTACTGTCATTAATCTGTGCTTATGACATGTATTTCGTAATCTTGAATAATATGCAATAAAGATTTTCCATTTCGCACTATTCAACCGGGTCTACCTGAGTTTTCTCTGCATTATTGCTCTCGCACCTAAGTCCAGTGTCAGAACCGTAAGGGCGAGTGGGTCGAACCACTCACAGGTGTCTAGTGCTACCAGGCTGGCTGGAGACCAGAACAGGCAACAAGGCCTAACCCCGCACTAGCACCCAGGCTAAGCACAGAGCCACGCGAACCCCTTACAGTACTGACATCATTCACATTAATACAAATATCACAAAAATATAAAAGAGCCATAAAACACCACTCAAAGCCTCTCCTTATAAGTAACATCCTATTTTTCAGAAAATAAACTTAAGTAAAACCCACTTTTCACACAAACCCTGACTCACAGCCCTCAGTAACACAAAGTGGGGGGTGGGGCAGTGTTAGTGAAGGATTCTATTATAATCTATCAAGATAGAATGTCCCAGGGAGTTGCATTAAGACACAATCCAAATGGATAGGAAGGGAAATGGTACAATTCTCCGTGTGCCTTTCAGGCTACCAAACAGTGGGATGAGATACAGGGGAAGATCTGCAGATAGTTGAGAGCGAGATAGGGTAATTGAGTGATTTTAACTATCCCAAAATAGACTGCAATAAAGGGACTTCAGATATGTGGAGAGGTCTAGAGAGGCTGGGATTGTTCTCCTTAGAGCAAAGAAGGTTAAGGGCAGATTTAATAGAGGTGTTCAAAATTATGATGGGTTTTGATGGAGAAAATAAGGAGAAACTGTTTCTACCGGCAGGAGGGTTGCTAATCACAGGACACAATTTAAGATAACTGGTAAAAGAACCAGAGGGGAGATGAGGAGAATTATTTTTATGTAGCAAGTTGTTATGATCTGGGAATCACTGCCTGAAAGTGCGGTGGAAGCAGCTTCAGTAGTAACTTTCAAAAGGGAATTGGAAATATTCTTTAAAATGAAAAATTTGCAGGGCTATGGGGAAAGAGCAGTGGAGTGGGACTAATTAGATAGATCTTTCAAAGAGCCAGCACAGGCACGCTGGGCCAAATGGCCCCTTTCTATGCTGAATGATGATTCTAAAGATAACACTCATGGTCAAAATGGTGAACACATTTTACAATCAGGGCAACAAAGAATGAAGCGTTGCTTGATTTTGTTCTGGGAAATTAAGTGGGACAAGTAACTAATTTAAGAGTTGGCGAACAAGTAGGAAATAGTGATCACAACATTTTTTTTAATTAGTTCCTGGGATATGGGCGTCGCTGGCAAGGCCAGCATTTATTGCCCATCCCTAATTGCCCTTGAGAAGGTGGTGGTGAGCCACCTTCTTGAACCGCTGCAGTCCTTGTGGTGAAGGTACTCCCACAGTGCTGTCAGGGAGGGAGTTCCAGGATTTTGACCCAGCGACAATGAAGGAATGGCGATATATTTCCAAGTCAGGATGGTGTGTAACTTGCAGGGGAACTTGCAGGTGATGGCGTTCCCAGGCGCCTGCTGCCCTTGTCCTTCTAGGTGGTAGAGGTCGTGGGTTTGGGAGGTGCTGTTGAAGAAGCCTTGGCGAGTTGCTGCAGTGTATCTTGTAGATGGTACACACTGCAGCCACGGTACGCCAGTGGTGGATGGGGTGCCAATCAAGTGGGCTGCTTTGTCCTGGATGGTGTCGAGCTTCTTGAGTGTTGTTGGAGCTGCACTTATCCAGGCAAGTGGAGAGCATTCCATCACACTCCTGACTTGTGCCTTGTAGATGGTGGAAAGGCTTTGGGGCGTCAGGAGGTGAGACACTCACCGCAGAATACCCAGCCTCTGACTTGCTTTTGTTGCCACAGTATTTATGTGGCTGGTCCAGTTAAGTTTCTGGTCAATGGTGACCCCCAGGATGTTGATGGTGGAGGATTCGGCAATGGTAATGCTGTTGAATGTCAAGGGGCAGTGGTTAGACGCTCGCTTGTTGGAGATAGCCATTGCCTGGCACGTGTGTGGCACAAATGTTACCTGCCACATATCAGCCCAAGCCTGAATGTCGTTCAGGTCTTGCTGCATGCGGGCATGGACTGCTTCATTATCTGAGGAGTTGCAAATGGAACTGATCACTGTGCAATCATCAACGCACATCCCCACTTCTGACCTTATGATGGAGGGAAGCTCATTGATGAAGCAGGTTGGGCCTGGGACACTGCCCTGAGGAACTCCTGCAGGTTAAATGATTGACCTCAATAACCACAACCATCTTCTTTTGTCATGATGTGGAGATGCCGGCGTTGGACTGGGGTGGACAAAAATGAGAAGTCGCACAACACCAGGTTATAGTCCAACAGATTTATTTAATTTTACAAGCTTTCAGAACAGTTCGCTCCTTCGTCAGGTAAGTTAGCAGTGAGAGAATCTCCCAGAATTCACAATCTTCTTTTGTGCTAGTTATGCCTCCAGCCAGTGGAGTTTTCCCCCTGATTCCAATTTTACTAGGGCTCCTTGATGCCACTCTCGGTCAAATGTTGCCTTGATGTCAAGGGTCCATATTTGGACCAAGGCTGTAATGAGGTCTGGAGCCAAGTGGTCCTGGCAGAACCCAAGCTGAGCATCAGGTTATTGGTGAGTAAGTACTGCTTGATAGCACTGTCGACGACACCTTCAATCACTTTGCTGATGATTGAGAGTAGACTGATGGGCAGTAATTGGTCGGATTGGATTTGTCCTGCTTTTTGTGGACAGGACATACCTGTGCAGTTTTCCACATTGTCGGGTAGATGCCAGTGTTGTAGCTGTATTGGAACAGTTTGGCTGGAGGCGTGGCTAGTTCTAGAGCACAAGTCTTCACCATAACAGCCAGGATGTTGTCAGGGCCCACAGCCTTTGCACTCAGCCGTTTCTTGATATCACGTGGAGTGAATCCGAATTGGCTTCTGTGATGGTGGGGACCTCAGGAGGAGGCCGAGATGGATCATCCACTCAGCACTTCTGGCTGAAGATGGTTGCAAACACTTCAGCTTTGTCTTTTGCTCTCACGTGCTGGGCTATGCCATCATTGAGCCTCCTCCTCCTGTTAGTTGTTCACCACCATTCGCAACTAGGTGAGGACGAGGTCATGTAGGTATTTCCCCTCGTGTTGGCTCTCTCACCACCTGCCACAGGCCCAGTCTGGCAGCTATGTCCTTCAGGACTCGGCCAGCATTGGAGCTACCGAGCCACTCTTGAAGTCCCCCACCCAGAGTACATTCTGTGCCCTTGCTACCCCCAGTGCTTCTTCCAAGTGGCGTTCAACATGGAGGAGTACTGATTCATCAGCTGAGAGCGGTAGTTGATAAATCAGCAGGAGGTTTCCTTACCCACGCTTGACCTAAATCCATGAGACGCCGAGTCAATGTTCAGGACTCCTCCCAGGGCCACTCCCTCCTGACTGTATACCACTGTGCTGCATACCCAGGGATGGTGATGGAGGAATCTGGGACATTGGCTGAAAGGTATGAATCTGTGAGTATGACTATGTCACACCGTTGTCTGACTAGTCTGTGGACAGACACTTCCAATTTTGGCACAATTCCCCAGATGTTGGTGAGGAGGACTTTGCAGGGTCGATTGGGCTAGGTGTGCCGTTGTCATGTCTGAAGCCTGTGCCAAATTCGATGCCAGGTGGTTTGTCCAGTTTTATTCTTGTTATTGTTTTGTCACAACTGAGTGGCTTGTTAGGCCATTTCAGAGGGCAGTTTAGAGTCAATCACATTGGTTTGGAGTCACATATAAGCCAGACCAGGTAAAGAAGGCAGATTTCCTTCTGAATTACTGAACCACATGGATTTTTACTATTACTAGCTTTTTTATTCCAGATTTATTTAATTGAATTTAAATTCCCAAGCTACCTGTGGTGGGATTTGAGCTCACTATCTCATTAGTCCAGTAACATAACCACTATGCTACCGTCCCCTTCAATCATAGTGTGAAAATGGGAAAAGACAATAAAGAGTCAAAAATAAAGGTGTTGGATTCGAACAAGCAAAGATAAGAATGGATATGGCCCAAATTAATCAAATAGTCAATCTCAATGGAAAAACCAACACCGATTTCATTAAAGGGAGTTAGGCCATGCAGTAAAAAAGTTAGATGACCTCTTACAAAATGGTGAACAAAACTCATGGAAAAAAACATTTGAACATGGTGTTCAAAAGTTAACAGGGAAAATAATTATTTTAACTCATTTAAAAATTACTTTGCCAGTTCTCCTTTGTCTACAATAGTAAATTAAATTGAACGTGACTGCTGGCAACCAGGGCAAAGAATACATTTAATTGGCACCTAAATGACTTCAGCTTAGAATGTGGAGTGATTCTGGGGCAGTAGTACAAAACGACTAATAGCGCTGCAGCCTGTTTTACACTCCGCCATTTAGTTAATGGTAAATAAAATCGGGTGGAGTGTAAAGCAGGCTGCTGATTCGCTATCGCCCATTTTGTACTATTGCCCTTGTATATGTACCTCAGTTACTGACACTGAGAGGAACCCCAAAACTCTCCTAAATGGAACTGTCTTTGGATAAAAATTTGTTTTGTCTTTTATTGCAAGTCTGCCCAAAAAATAATAATGCTGAAGTCCTGACTATTTTCAACCTTTTATCTTGTGGAACGTGGGTGACAACTCTAACGGCAGAATGTATTCCTCTTCAGCCAAAGAAATCCCAAGGGCCCTGTGCACAAGAAACCTGTTAAGACCATAACAACAATTTCCCTGAATCACCAGCTTTGCTCCTGGCACGTTTCAGTAAATCCACCCCACTGTTCAAATCATAAAGTCATTCCTTTGTGTTTCTCAAGCTATGTCACAAGATCCACCTCAGTCTTGCTTATTTCACAAAAAATACTGAAAGAAGCTCTCAAAAGATGAAGAAACGAAAATCCCAACAGCTGAAATAGTTATTTTAGAGCACATTGTTAAATTTAAAAATGTGTTAATGCAGTAATGAATATCTGTAAGGAATATCAACCACATTCTGATACACTAAAAATAGCACGGTCTCTTTAAATTGCAAATATATATATATCTCATTTTACTGCCACCTACCACAAAGGGACAGGGCTCGCTACTCTAGTAGTTATGTTACTGGACTAATAGTCCAGAGAACATGAGTTCAGAATCCCGCCATGGCAGTTTGAGAAGCACAAAGTGTAATCAACCAAAGGGGGGGGAAAAAATCAAATTTTAGATGTTAAAATCATAATGCAGGACATCTCCCTACAAGAGACGAACCAGGAGATGCATTACCAAGCCAAGCCTGCATACCTGCTCACAGCTGCTTCAGAAGTGTCATAAGTGGAGGCTTGGCTGCAGATTTCCTGCTGGGTCAAAGGAGTGATGTGGGCTTGGAACATACAGCAACATGCTCTCAGAAACCTCCCCTCACCCCATCTCCACAGCTCTGCCAAGAGTATAGCCAATTTGCCAGTGCACTCTGCAACCTTTAATCTCGATAATGTGAGAGTGACCCCTGGTGACTCTTATTCTGATTATTTCCGAACCTCTCTTCCTCCTCCAGTTTTGCACAGTCCCTTGGCTTCTACTTGGAGCCACATTTAATGGCCTCGGCACAGTTAGGAAATGATTATGTGGAGTATCACAAGCATGTTATGTCACCAGGACACAGGTATGAAAATTCTAAGCGTGTATTCAATTTTCAAGAATTGCTGGTAAACTTGCAGAACATGTCAAACTTGGAAAAACCCGTATCATTGCAGATTTTCTTTCAGCTGTTATTTTGTTCAAATGAATAGTCCATCAACTAAAAGCAGAAGCATTACAGAAAATTAAGTTCTTTTTTTCTATAAGCTTGAATCTTCCATACTCCAGCAATTTTTCTTGAACGCAGTTAGATATTCATGTCTCCGGTGGGTGTGTCTGAAAAAAATACGTTTCAGAATTCGAAGATTTTTCTGAGGCATGTTAATGGTTAAATTGTTGACTTTGCTCATATTTGGAAGCTAACCAACGTGAGAGGATGGGTACATTAGACTGATGTCAAAATCATCTTCTAAAGGGCAGTGTTTTCAGATTCACCAATATCAAGCAGAAATTCTGCAGCATTTTAGTAAAGCCTTCTTTAAACCATCCTGCTAATTAGCAAAAAGCAAACAAATATTGTTACATTTCAACAAGCTACAGTAGCAACGGATGTTAGTTTGACTTAATTGGTAGTGCCCTTGCCTCTGGGTTAGACGGTTAAAGGTTCAAGCTCCACATCAGGATTTAAGTGCATAATCTAATCTGACACTGCAGCGCAGCCCTAAGGGAGTGCTGCATTGTCATAGGTAATGAGACAATAAACTGAGGTTCTTTTGCCTGTTCAGGTTGACATTAATGGGAAGATAGTAAGATTGGTATTCTGGAAGGTTAAACGCAAATGGATTGAAGGGTCTTCTTCAACCAAACCTATCTATAATATATTAAGGGGGCGAAATTGGATAGCCCCCGAAAACAGGCTTGGGGATCGCGATGTGCGATTAGCCTGCACCCCTTGTTTGAAATGCAGGCAGCATGCCATCTTCGTGCTGCCTGTTCATTCGCGTGATTTCTGCGAGCAGCCAGCACCAACCGCTGTGTTCATTGGCTGCATGCATCAGTAGGTGGCCCAAAATCGTAAATTCCTAGTACTACTTAAAGCTAGCCTGGACTGCTTAAAGCTAGCCTGGACTGCTTAAAGTTAGCCTGCACATCTTAATGGGGAGGTGCCTCGCAGCTGGAGCAGGTGCTGGGGGCCAGCAGGAAGTAAATCTGACCTGGGAAACAGTGAAGAATGGCACAACATGGGAGAGAGCGGGCTCCAAGGTTTTCCGAAGTTGCACTGGAGGTCTTGGCGGAGGAGGTGGAAAGGAGGATAGATCTCCTATAACCACAGGGAGCCAGGGGTCCAGGAGGCCCTCCAGACAAATGGTCAAAAGGCAGTGGGTGCAGATAGCCGTGGCGGTCAATGCCAGGAGTCAAGACCTGAAGACCTGGGTGCAGTGCTGCAAGAAGTTCAATGACCTCACATGAGTGGTCAAGGTCAGTGAAAGCATCTTCAAATGCCATATCCCACCAACTGCACCACTAGCCTCAGCCACTCTTCAATTCACCACAACCCTCATCACTCACCTACCAACAATTTCTATCAATCAGGACACATACCAAACATTCATATTCTCCACCACACCCTCACACACTGCCAACTATTCAACATGACAGCCACAATACCCAAACAGATTGCACCACACTCACTCACACACTTCCCTCTCTCTTGCGGGACAACGTGGCACACAACTGGAAGCAGCAGGACCTAACCGGCAGGGGACAGGCACGCCTGCATCTCCTTACCCCAATGGAGGAGATGATGCTGGCCATTATTGGAACTGCCATTGCTGAGGCCGTGGCCAGCGGCAGGGCTGAAAACTTTGAAGATGACGGTATCCTCACACCTAATCCTCCTTCTCACATCCCACTTCCCCCTCATCCCACAATCTCTTCTGACTTAAAAGCTGCAGATGGTGTAAGCATGTACCTCTTACTTTCCCCCCTCCCCGCATCACAACCTTACCCTTGTGCTTTTTACCTATCAGATACCTAAGAACCTGGTCAGGCAGTGGGGGAACACCAAAAAGACAATGATGATGAAGAAGCACCGTCACTCAATTTCACACTCGCAGCCAGCAGCTCAGATATTGACACTGCACGTATTTTAGAGGATAGATTAGAGGCAGGATTTGCACATGGTGAGACACCGGGCACGAGTGTGCTGCAGCCAGGGCAAGGGGCAAGGATAGTGCAGGTGCCAGCTTGCTGGAGGGTGAGGTTGCACACAGTTTCTGTTGGAGAGGACTCAGATGAGGACTTCGATGGGGCAGGCTGAAAAAGAAGGCTGATGACCATATGCAACTAGATGCTTGGTGCATTGGGAAGTCTGCCAGTGAGCCTGCGTTCAATGTCAAGGAGCATGGAGGAGTCCGGCACCAACTTGGCACAGTGCTTTGCACATAGTTTGGAGCTCATCCTTTCCAGCATGGAAGTTGTGCCCAACTCCATCAACACACTTGTGGACCAAACCATGACACAGCATTGTGGAAGCTCAGACTGAAGTCATACAAGCTCAACTTGCTGCCATGCAAGCTCAGACTGCTGCCATCATGGCTGCGGGTACCAGTGTTCAAAGGGGCTTGCAGGGTGACACAACAGTCCAGCAATCTGTCCTCCAACAGATCAGTAGGATTGCTGAGGTGCCGCCTCGGGGGAGTGGCAGTGGCTCCATGAAGCACGAACCTGTTATCCTCTCTCAGGAAGACAGCATTCCTGCTCCCACCCCCGCCACTCTGCCAGTGTCCTTGCTGTTGCCTGTCAGCCAGCCAGCCCAGACTGCTACCGCCCATGCCGAGGTGGTTCAGCCTTCTAGACCCAGAGCTACTCGAGGTCATCCTCCAAGGCCATCTGCAGTCTCCGCCATTGAAAGTCAACAGCCTTCTACCAGCCATGCTGCAGCCACTGGGGTAGCACTGTGTAGGAGCACTAGGACAGGCAAAGGCACATGGAAGACAGGCACTAACGGAATGCATAAGGATGATTAGTTTAATTGTGCATGGAATATGATATGATTTCATTTATAAATTTTGTTTACTTTGTGGTGGCTTTTATTTTTGCATTGTGGCCAAAAGACAATCTATTGGTCAGTGACAGAGGGAAGGTAAGGAGTGTGGGACTGTTGGTGAATGGAGAATTGGAGTTACGGTTACTGGTATCGCATTCGAATTAGTCACTCACGGACAGTCCGAGCAGAAAGGGGCTGTCTGGGTTGGCGCCTCTCTTCCTCTTCCTCCTCCAGCTCATCCTCCTCCTCCTCATGCTCCTGCTCCTTAGCTTCTCACCCGATAGCTCGTGGCAAGAGCTGTCCCTCATGATGGCGATGTTGTGCAGCATGCAGCAGACCACCATGAATCTTGAGATCTGTTCAGCCGAGTACTGCACGGCTCCTCCAGGGCAGTCCAAGCAGCGGAATCCTTGTTTCAGCACGCCAATGGTCTACTCTATCACATTCCTTGTGGCAGCATGGCTCTTATTGTCTGCATATTGCACACGTGTGCGTGGGTTGTGAACCGGAGTCATGAGCCATGTCGTCAGCAGATAACCCTTGTCGCCCTGTTGCCACCTTTTGCTTTGGCATGGTGGCTGAAATGAAGCTGGCACAGCGGACTGCCGCAGAATGAAGATGTCATGACTGCTGCCAGGATACCGAGCATTGACCTGCATGATGCGCTGAGTATGGACGTTGAGGGAGTGGAATACTTTTCGGTTCCGGTATATGGCAGAGTTGACATGCGGTGTCCGCAAAGCGATGTGCGTGCAGTCAGTGGCACCCTGGACCATAGCGAATTCTGCAAGCCGAGCAAACCCTTATGCTCACTCTGCCTGTTTGGCTCTGGCAAGGGAAAATGAAATGTAGTTATCTCTCTTTGACTAGAGAGCCTCAGTGACCTCCCTTATGCAACAATGGACAGAAAACTGCGAGATGTTGCGAATATCTCCAGCTCCAGCCTGGAAGGTGCCAGGTGCATAAAAGTTCATCGCCACAGTTACCTTCACAGTCACTGGCAATGTGGTCCTTGCCCTGCTCTGCGGTTGCAGTTGTGGCTGCAGCAGTTGGCAGATTTCAGGTTCAGGTAGAAGAATTTCTCCCTGTACACCCTGTGCTGAGAATCCTTCTCCCCCTCCTCCTCCCTCTTCAAACAGCTTCTCCCAGTCAAGCTGTATTCCAAGGGGAAGGCCTACTAATGCACCCATGTCTGGGAGCAATTGGCTTGTGCAGAAGCCTTGAAGTCAGCAAACACTCCTTCAGCAGCTGCCACGCCACCCCCTGTAGACTGTGCAACTTGAAACAACTATGGAAAGCACCGAACATTTGTAGAATTGTAGCAACAGCCAGAAGAAGTCAACCAGTAACTAACATGTAAGAAGTCGATGATCTTTTTAAATAGCGCTGATGGGGGTTCCTTCATGCTGCTTAACGCGTGTTCAGCTGTGCAATATTAAGAGAGAGCGTCGGCTAGAGCGTGGAGCTCCAAAATGGCAGCGTGGCATCAAATCAGTGTTGCATGCTGATTGACGTCATGATCTGCCTGCTCTGCCTGCATACTACCAGTGGATGTCAGCTGCGCGCACACTAATGCCTTCACCAATATGTCGCCCAGGCAATTCACGGCAGAAGTGTGCGCACGCACAGCGGATGCCATTTTGGTCGCCAAACGGCACCCGTAGCACCTAAACAACACGTTACCCAGCCCAGTTTCACGTCCTAAATGTCTTACATATAGTGCCCATTGCCTATAACACTTTTCCATCACGCCTGTTTGTAACACATAATTTTGGTGAGTGGAACTTTCTGAGCCCCTACACTATGGTCAGGACCTTACACTATGGTCAGGACTGGAGCACCCTGGATACCCACCCTCTCAATAACAAAGATGTGAAAACCAGGTAGACCTAAGATGGGGAATAACGTGCATCGGGAAGAAAAGTTGGTGATACAGTAATCAGTTAGGATGAAATAAAAACAGAAAATGCTGAAAATACTCAGCAGGTCAGGCAGCATCTGTAGAGAGAGAAACATAGTTAACATTTCAGGTCAATGACCCTTCGTCAGAACACGACCTTCGCCAGCATTTTCTGTTTTTATTTCAGATTTCCAGCATCCGCAGTATTTTGCTTTTGTTCGGATGGTTTGGATTAGTGGGCTCATTGATTTTCTGTGGACGCACACTGCTGCTGGAACCAATCAACTTAAGATGTATTTCAAGCAAATTAAATTCTGTGGAGACTACATTTATTGTAATACATTTAAAGAAGCTGATCCTTTGTCTCTGAACTGCATTCTGCAATGGCACTTTGCCAGTTGAAGCCCACAGCAGAACTTAATATGACAGAATTTTAAAGCTATAGTGAGCAATCTGAAAACAAGTACAGAATGTACATTATACTTAACTGTACTGTTTGGGCCTGAAATTTCGACGGTATCATTGCACCATTGGAACTGAAGAGGAGTGGGATCTTCATCCATTTTGAGGTCATGATACTGGCCCTGCTATAAATTGAAGGGTCATCTAATTTAAATACAATGAAGTATGCAGGCTTTCTAAGTAAAACCTGCAAAGCCTCAGATACACTGGGTGGGGATGTAAAATCGTGAAAGGCAAAAGTTAGGTTCCAAATTTGAACTGACTGGTTGGCGGGGGGAGTGTCAGAAAAGAATTGGGGAGGGCTGAGAATCCTGAGGAGGGGCCAAGAATAGCTAGGGGACAAGCCGAAACCTGGTGCAGCAGTGAGATATAAAAGCTACCGCTGATTAGTGGTCAATGGCAGCACGAGAAGAAGCAGGTTTCCTGGGTGAGAAGGATGGCAGTCAGATCTATGAAATGAGCGCCAATCCTCAGGTAGTCAGATCTGCCTGTCCTCGTAGCAGAGAGATGGAAAAGGATAAACAACAACAACAACAATATTGACAACAACATAAGGAGTCACTTAATGTAAAGACTGAGGGAGGAGAGGAGGGAGGATATCTCAGGGAGAAACTTGAGGTGGTGCTATGAAGGTCATTATTGGAGAGGGACTGTATCTTAGAGGTCAGGGGCTGAAGAACCAGCAAGAATGTGGCAAACACTTTGTGTATGGAGGTGGCTGTGGCATTAATATGGAGACACTGAAAACCATCTTAGCAGACCTGAGACATATGACAGGGGTCACGGTGAACTCCAATGCCATCATCTGTGCCATTATCCACAAACAATTCAAACAATCCATTTCCTTGAATCCCAGGATCTTTGTACTGCAAGAATAAGTTTACCTACCTCACCAGAGCATCAAGCTAAGCTACCTGATCCATTGACCCTTCCTTTCAGTCTCTTTATTTGTCTGGCATTCCTTCATTCATTGTCTTCATGGTGCCAGAGGAGTCAGAGATGAGCGTGGGGATCTGAGGCTCTACTGACGTCAGCCTGTGGCTGCTGAGAATGTGGATTCAGATCTCTAAGATCCAGTTCTTAAAAGAAGAATGCTGGATGATCATTGAATTAACATGGAGGCACTGAAAACCATCTTAGCAGACCTGAGACATATGACAGGGGTCATGGTGGAGTTCAATACCATCCTCAGTACCATTATCCAAAACAAATTTATCACAGTGGGGGTAGTAGCAGCACCAGGAGCAATTGTATCCACCCTCCGCCCCGACAGAGAGGTCTTCAGACCAGTCATTGCACCTCACATGGAGGCTTTGACAACTGGCTTTTAAAACCTTGGAGTCCATTTGGATACAACAAACACAACTGCTTTCCGAGAGATTTGGGATGCCATCTCTCAAGAACTACAGGATCTGCCTGATACCATCAGGTCTACTGTCCCACTGATCAGTGGGCACTCAGTTCCAGGATGCTGCATAAGAGGGATGACTAGAGCTTGCCTTCATAGTGTCACCCTCTCCACTGGTGACAGCTCAGGTGACCTTTCTAACCATGCCCCTCAGACGTCTGCTCATATAGGTATCAGAATGCAGGACCAGGCAACACTTGCCTATACACCTGCAGTAGCAACACAGCCTGCTGAAGAGTCTTCCCAGGATTGCAAAGCCCTGAGAGGAGGGCCACCACTGTACCAAGAGGCTCATGATACCACAGCACAGTTACTGGTGTCCCTGTCCCTCATGTTTTATCCTGGTGCATGAGGATATATTGAAGTACAGCATAGAGAAGCACCAAGTGTAGGCATTGTTGTAAGCATACATGAGCACAGAAAAAGTGCTTTGTGATATGAAGTCCAGTGTTCTGAGGTATGTCTGTTATTTTGGTTTTTGTATTTGAGATGACGTTTGGAGGTCAGTTTGTAATGAGATGATGTTTGGAGGTCAGTTTGTAATGAGATGATGTTTGGAGGTCAGTTTGTAATGAGATGATGTTTGAAGGTCAGTTTGTAATGAGATGCACAGTTCCTTCATACTGAACTGCCTGTAGGCACTGGTGGAAAGATTCATCCTAGTTGGTCTTCTTCTCCATTGGTGAAGTTTTATCCTGCATGCCTCCATCATTTCTTCTTCCTGTTCCTGTTCTGCCTCTATCATTAGGACATAGATGGAAATGTCCATAGTGAGCCCTATGGTAAGGGCTCTCTGACAGAAGGGTGGAAAGCAAAAGATTTCCCTGCCTGGAGGTGTTGAAAGGCAGCTTGCTGAATCTTTTCTTAGCAACACAACTAAGAAAAGATGTTTCTAATTACTTCAGTCAAAGTTGTGATTTTAAGCAAAGTTTGTGGACATTAGAAGCCTGTGAGCTCAACCACTTCCTGTTTGACAAGTAATACGGACATACTGAAGTGACGGACAGGAAAAGCCGACTGGTCTAGCCAACCTGTCCCACACAGTTATGATGGCTCGTCCATCAGAGTACATACACTCCCCACCCACCTGGAGCCATGTAATCTCCTGAGAGAGGTAAAAAAAATAAAAACCCAAGCCAATTAGAGAAAAAAAACCTGGAAAATTCGTCTCCAACTCTCTTAAGCGATCAAAGCTAGTCCAGGAGATCATGTTGACCCTGATTTACATGATATAATATCTGTCGTAAGAATGAGCCTTACGCGTGGTGAACTTAAAGTAAGCTTTAATCAACTAAAAAGGTGCTACATACAAAAGAGGTCTTACTCTATGCCTCTCCAGGATCCAACTGATCAGTCCAGTATTTATCCTGGACTAATCACAGGAAGTGATGCAATAAAGTTTGAGTCATAGGAAGCTGTATTGTGTTACCACATTCTCCCCCCCCCCCAAAAGATTAGGAGGCCGGGATGAAGTTCGAGTCACAGGAAGCTGTATTGTGTTACCACATTCTCCCTCCATTTCGTAGCCGCTGGACGAGGGAGAGCCGCACCTGTTTGGGTTCTCGTAGCGGTAGAGGGCCCCTAGCCCGTTTAATCGCCGCGGGCCGCGGACCAGAGTCCGAGTGATCCAGCCCGCTCTGTGAGGGGTCAGGACGATCCTGACTGTGTACTGGTGCCCGAACGGGTGTCGGGCAGGGCTGTGGCAGATCCGTTTCCGAGCGTACGGTACAGGGTGGATCGTGGCTGCGCGTGCGAGCCCCGACGGGCTCATAGTCAGTCTGCCCCAGGTCGGCACGCTGGAGTGAGGTACCAGCCGGCGTCAGATCCAGATCGTGATGAGAGGCACCTGGCGAGCCCAGAGATGTGCCTGGTACAATATCATCCCCTGGTGTCCCTCTATGTTTCGGCGGGCAGGGAGCCAGATCCCGCAATGACACGGTAGATTCCCGACCGTCAGGATACCGAATATAGGCGTAGGTAGGGTTGACGTCAGTGAGCTCAACCTCATCTACCAGGGGGTCATTCTTAGACGCCCGGACATATCTTCGGAGTAGCACTGGTCCCGGTGCAGTCAGCCACGACGGGAGAGATATCCCATAGGATGAGCGACGCTGAAATCGGAAGAACCGTTCATGAGGCGTCGTATTTGTGGCGGTCGAAAGGAGGGACCGTGTGGAGTGTAATGCGTCTGGAAGTACTGCTTCCCATTGCTGGTTGGGTAGGCCCCGAGATCTCAAAGCCAGACGTACCGCATTCCAGATGATAGCGTTAAAACGCTCGACTTGCCCATTCCCGACCGGATAATAAGGCATCGTTTTGCTGGCAGCAATACCCCGTTCCGAGAGATAGGCCTTGAGTTCTCCTGACATAAAAGAAGGGCCCCGATCCGAATGAACATAGGATGCCATGCCACAGAAAGCAAATACCTGCTCAAGGCAGCTGATAACCGTGGTCGTCAGCATATTGGGGCAGGGAAAGGCAAACGGAAAACGGGAATACTCATCGACCATGGTCAATAGATAAGTGTTGCGAGTTGAAGAGGGCAACGGCCCCTTAAAATCGATGCTAAGCCGTTGCATTGGCTGGGTTGCATGTATGAGTATACCACCCGAGGGGCGGAAAAACCGAGGTTTCAATTCCGCACAGACTCTGCAGTCCGAGCACATCTTCTTTACATCCCCGGTAGAGAATGGGAGATTTCGGGACCGCACGAAGTGTAGCATGCGAGTAACGCCCGGATGACACAACCCATCATGGATGTCTACGAGCGTAGAGGGTGCCATGGCGGAGCAGAATGCTCGTGTGAGGGTATCCGGAGCCACATTCTCCTTGCCAGGTCGATAGTGGATGGTGTAACCAAAAGAGGCCAATTCCAGCCGCCAAAGCTGGATTTTATTATTTTTAATTTTGGTCCGTTTTCGATTATCGAGCATGAAGGCGACCGATCGCTGGTCCGTGATTAAGGTAAAGTGCTGGCGAGCTAGGAGATGACTCCACTTCCGTACTGCCTCTATGATGGCTGTAGCTTCTTTCTCGACTGGAGGATAATGTAGCTCAGCCCCTTGAAAAGTCCTGGACAAAAATGCCACTGGACGACCTTCCTGATTCAGAGTGGCCGAGATCGCCACCTCCGAGGCATCACACTCAACGACAAAAGGAAGACTCTCATCGATGGAGTGAAGAGTCGCTTTCTCCAACTGTTTTTTCAGGAGGTTAAAGGCTGCAACAGCCGCTGTGTCTAGTGGGAATGTGCTGGCCTTCAGTAGAGGTTGGATTCGGTCCGAGAAGTTAGGAATCCATTTAGCATAGTATGCAAACAGGCCGAGGGCCCGGCGCAAGGAGGCCGGATTCTTAGGTGGCGGGAGTTCTTGGAGTGGGCGAAGCCTTTCAGGGTCAGGATTAATGATGCCATTGCCCACACAATAGCCAAGGATGTTGATGGTTGGTTGTGACTCAATGGATTTAGCCGCATTTAATGTCAAATTACGGTGCTGGAGTGCATCCCAAAATCGTTGGAGATTGGCGTCATGTTCCCGCTGATTGCGACCTGCGACAGTAATATTGTCCAGATAAGGAAACGTATCCTTCAAGTCTTCCTGTTTGACCAGGTCATCCATTGCTCGCTGGAAGACAGCCACTCCATTAGTGACCCCAAAGGGGAGGCGACGAAATTGATACAGCCGTCCATTGGCTTCAAAGGCCGTATACTGCTTGTCTGAGACCTTCAAGGGTACCTGATGATAGGCACTTTTTAGATCATATGTTGAGAACACCGTGTACTCAGCCAATTTATTAACCATATCATCGATGCGCGGCAATGGGTATGCGTCCAAGTCCGTATATTGATTGATGGTCTGTGAATAGTCAATGCACAGCCGTTTCTTGTGAGGTTGTAGAGGGTTCTTAACAATAACGACCTGGGCGCGCCATGGCGACGAACAAGGCTCAATGATATCCTCTGCTAAAAGCCGAGAAATCTCAGCCGCAATAAAAGACTGGTCTTCCTGACTGAAACGTCGTGACTTTGTTATAATCGGTTTGCATCGAGGAGGGAGACTGGAAAACAGTGAGGGTTCATCCAGTGAAGCTGCTGACAATGCACAGAACGGTAATCGAGGTAGTATATTAGAAATAGTGAGTTCAGGTTTGGATCCGCCGAACTCAATGGTGAGCTTCTTATGCTGCTTTTGAAAATTCAGCCCTAAGATAAGATCACTACATAAGTCCTTGAGCACCGAAAGCCGGGTGGAGGGATACCTGCGACCATTAAGTGTTATTTCAACCATACAAAAGCCAGAAATTCTGGTATTAAGTGATGACTGAGCCATCGCAACTGCCTGGTCCGATGGGAAAACATGTAGCTTTAACTCTGCAACAATCTGTTCCCTAATGAAACTATCAGTGCTACCTGAGTCAATTAAGGCATCTAAAGTATGTCCATTAATTGATGCTTTTGTAGCTGCATGGAATAGGTTCTGAGGACAAGCAGCTGTAATTGGTGTCGTTGCACAAAGAGTGGCTGAAACTCTTGGTGTGTTTCTTCGAGAGGAAGCACGATAGATTTTAGCCGGAACATCTTGATAGGCCCTTACCGGGGCAGTTCGGTAGGACTTAGCTTGATAAGCCCTCGTAGAGGCTCTTGATAGGCAAACCTTTGCAAAATGACCCTTTTTGTTGCAATGACTGCAAAACGCATTGCGAGCAGGGCAGAATTTCCGAGGGTGGAACTCATCACCACAAAAGAAGCATTTCTTAGATTGCCAAGAGGCTGCCACAGTGGGGTCATCATCCTCTTCATCAGTGAAGTCATCAGATTGATCGTCAGGGATAAAGACCTCCCTAATAGAGTTCACCTGTGGCCTCTTAAATTGCCTGACTGTAGTTAAGGCAGTAGACCGAGGTCTGGGCACTGTATAAAGGTCTGCATTTCTTTTTGCCAGATCTAGAGAGCAAGCCATGTCATAAGCTTTCTGAAGCTCAAGTGTCTTACTTTCCAGTAGACGCTGGCGTATAAATGGGGAGGCAAGCCCGCAGATGAAAGCATCACGGATCATTTCTTCACGGTACAGCTCAGCTGAGGCCGCCCGAAAGTTACAGTCCATACTAAGTCTGCGAAGCTCTTGGAGGAATTTATCAATGGATTCCTCTGGCCCTTGTTGGGCTGTAGCTAGTAGATGTCTGGCAGAGACCTCATTCGTTGTCTTAGTATATAGTCTCTTAAGCGTCCGAATTGCCTCCTCGTAACTGTCCCATTTCTCCACATACTGAAATACATTCGGGGTGACACAGTTGATGAGTATCCGCAACTTTGAGTTATCATCAGCCTTACAATATTCAAGAAAATTGTCAAACGTGCGATACCAGTGTTTCCACACCTTACCGGCTGCTGGGGTGTTTGGGTCCAAGTCAAGACGCGATGGTTTAAGGATGTTTTCCATGATGGGTGATTCCCTGGATCCTTAGTTCCGAGTTCGTCCAAAAAGTTTGAGTGCGAAGTTTTCCAAAGTTGATTAAATTGTCGTAAGAATGAGCCTTACGCGTGGTGAACTTAAAGTAAGCTTTAATCAACTAAAAAGGTGCTACATACAAAAGAAGTCTTACTCTATGCCTCTCCAGGATCCAACTGATCAGTCCAGTATTTATCCTGGACTAATCACAGGAAGTGATGCAATAAAGTTCGAGTCATAGGAAGCTGTATTGTGTTACCACAATATCTACCTCTTGTACGAGATGATCTCTGCCCCGGCCAGAAACAGGTCCAGCTCTCGTTCGAAGGAATACAGAGAGTCAGTGTTCATTGTACGAACCGGCAACCTGTTCCACAGGTCCACTATTCTCTGGGAAAAGAAGAACTGCTTAAAATTCGACCTAGTACTGCTCTTACATAACATACAGATAACTTGTCTCACTTTTCTACAAGGTTAACTTAAACCAGGTGCAATTCACATGTAAATGGTAGAAGTTTTGGGACATCAGCTTTGGCCTCCTGGAATTTCCTGAAATTTGCTGATATCCACCACCTTGGGGGTGAGCACATCTTCTGCCAGCAGCCAATTCTACCAGAATTTAGTAAGTATTTTAGACCTGGTATAACTCTGGCTTATCTGACTTGTGTCCCACATTCTGGTCCCTTACGCCAGAACAACACCACTGCAACAAAAAAGAATCAGGATATTCGGCCCTGTATGTAGGAAAAAATATAAGTAGAGCCTGCTAGCTAAAAATAAATGAGAAAAAATCATAATGGATGATGCTTTCTATGTTGTCTCCTACATTGCCCATTTGCCAAGAGAGACAAAAATATTTTTTTTTCCACATCACATTAGACAAACAAAAAGACATTACTTGGTAGATCGGGAACTCAGCTTGTGTTTTGAGGATACGGCACAGGTTGAAGTCTGGTAGGTTACACAGTGTTTGATTCCAAAATTAACAGAACATGTCAAGGAGCCTAAAATATGTTGTTCCTCAATTTTAATATACTAAACTGTACTGAGAAATCTCCACTAAGAACATTTGATCAAAGATATTCTACATATAAATCTTTTTAACAACAAATCTGTTAACTATATGTAGTTACTGGGTTTATAATATGTGTCTAAACAGCTGGCCATATAACACAGCCAATAATAGCATTAAACCATGATCATGTTGCTCCTGCTATGAGGTGACCTAGTGAAATAGTAACATATTTTAATCCTCCCATTAGAAAATACACTGAACTCTCATGCTGTGATGCTACAGAAGGAGCAAGACCTATCAGTGTCCACTAATGAGTGAATTCTAATGAGGTATGGCAGCAACCACCATTTTAATTATGCAACCATTCATCACTTACCTGGACTGCTAACAATGCAATTTTGAATTGACAGAGTAGTACTGCTATGCTGCCAATATTACACTTTGGAGAGAAAATGAATTTATGTTTGTGACTAGGGAGGAGTTACGGTTGCTGTTGAGGTCGTTTGACTGCAATTATTGCGTATTTAAATTTTCAAGATTAGAAATTTTTACAACAATTTTATCAATTTGGGAATTGGAAGAGCTGCTTTAATGTCGAGTCACTCCTGTTGCTTTAGGCAAAAAGTTCACAATGGTGTGAAAGCATATACAAAATATAAGTGAGGCTCTGAATATTGATTTAGCAGCACTAGCTCTCCCACAAAATAAATAGGCATTTATTGGTGGCATACACTTTGAGCTTCACAATGCACAAACTTAGCTTAAATGTAAACAACACAAATGAAATCTTCACTAGGCAGTAAAATGATGTAAGAAATACAATTAAACTTTGTTTTTATTTCTCCTTATAAACACAGCAAGCAAGTTATGATAGCAGTCACCTCAAAGTCAAATCTACAGCATAATTAGAAAGTTGGCAGTCAAATGTTTTTTATTTTTAGTGCCGTTGGGTGAGCTATTCAAGGGAACACTGTTTTGTGGAGAAGGAAAAAAATGAATCTCACTGCTTATTGGCCTGAATATTGCAGTCAGTAGCGAACGAACACCGGCTTCCATTTATTACACTCACACTTGCCCACAAACTTTGTATGGGGTTTTGCACTGGAACTTGCCGGTGATTAGAAATCCATTTTGGCACAGTGCCCTCTACAGGGGATCTGGGACCTGTGTCAACAGGTCAAGCAACTGTGTATCTCCTTAACCAATCAGATTGAAGAATTGTTAATGAACAGTGCAGAGTCTGAACCAGAGGCTGGATTTTTCCAAACTCGGCGGGTCCGTGGCGGGCGACGTCCGTGGGAAGCGGGTCTGATGACGTGATTTGATGACACGTCATCAGCCGGTTTCCTTAAAGGGGCCATGTCCAAATTTAGTTTGACAGTTCTGCTGTCAGTATTCTGCAGCATTGAGGTGCTGCAAACACTGACAGGCACTGCATAGAGGTGCAGGACTGCACCCAGGCTCACCCATGACTCCCTCCATATGCTTATGGAGGGAGTCACAGCACGCAGGGAGGTTCTCTTCCCTTCCAATGGGCGGAAGAGACCTCCCCAGGACACCAACGCAGCCTGATTGCACAGGAGGACACAAGCAGGGATGTCATCAGGAGGACCAGGCTGCAGTGGCGCAAACGTTTCAATTATCTCAGTAGATCACAAAGCGTTATTGCAAAGCCACACTCAACCTCATCCTGCTGTGCCTCTCATCAGATCCCCGTCACTCTGCCTTCCCTACCCTACTCCTGCACATCCTTACTCACACCAACTTACCTTGCACCTCCACCCATCTCTCTCTCTCTATCTACATTATCACCTCCCCATCTCACTAGCCACCTCTCACACCCACCCTCATCCTAGTGCAATCATACCAACTAACAACACACAAGGGTAGGCACTTGGGTGTTTTATGCAATGTTCATGTAAAGTTTCTGTTAATCTGGTGTCAAACATTGAAACCTTTATTTTCAACACTTTGCGTTCTTGGATAGATTTGTGTGCACCTTTGGAAGTGTCTTGTGAGTTGCAGTGAATGGTGAGACATAAGGGTACCACTCCCTCCCCCCCACCCTCCCCCCCCCACAATGGTGATGAGTGTGAAAGGAATGGCTTGGACATTGTAGGGATGCTATATGGTGCTGGTGTGGGATGGTGCCAACCTGGCACATCACTGGCAGCCAGAGTGTACAGCATGAAGTGAAGTTAATCTTGCCATGGTGAGGCAATCGCTGGCCTTCTGGGTAGCAATGTGCTCAGGTGCTGATGCCCTCTGTCCTGTGCAGCATCAGGTGATTGCGGAGAAGTTTGGTGTTGTTGTTGGTGCTGCTGGTGTGCCTGGTGTTGTTGGTGTTGGGGCTGATCATGGTGGGATTCTGAGGACCAAGGTGAGATTTTTTCAAGGGCACTGATGCTGATGTAATAGATGGCAGATGAAGTTGAGATGACAGAAGCGATCTGTCAATGGTGAGAGAGGTTGCTCTAAGGAGGTGACACTGGATAGAGAGTTTGCTCCAAACACTTCAGACCTCCATAAAGCTGAAAAGTGTATTCCAAATCCTGAAGTCTCCAGCTTCTAAGATCGGAAATTGAACAGCTGTGAAATGGTAGCTTTTATACCACTTTACAGCTGTCAACTATTCACAGCAATGCAGAGTCATTGAGAACCCGACACACTTACCTGACGTGATCCCCAAGCGCCGGGAACCTCGAAAACAACATGGAAAAATCGTTAGAACCTGGTAAAATGCTGCTTAAATACCTTTAAGCAGCTTCTTAAGTATATCAATTACCTGACCCGCCACTTAGTGCCACATCTGCAAAGTGCAGACAAAGCCAGCACTTGGGAAACTGACACGGAGGCGGGTTCAGAGAGGGATCCCGACCCGCTGTCAATCTTTCAGATTTTGACAGCGGACCCACCTCCAAACCCGCCCTCTGAACACCGGCAAAATTCAGCCCAGGAAGTGTCATTTAGAATTTTTAATTCAATGTCAAATCAGGTACAGAAAGTGAAATAAAGAGAGGGAAAGAAAAATGGGATTAAGAGAGAGAGATAAAAGAGACAGAAAGAAAAAATGATTTATTTTTTTAAATCTCCAACAGTAATTAAAATCTAAAGGAAAGAGACTCCACGTTTTTAAAAGTTAATTTTCAGTGCCAGAGAGGTTGTTTGGCGATGATCTAAGACTTATCACACTGTTAAAAATTAACTTACACTGGAATGGACAAGCCCTAACTTTTTCTGGCATGTTTAGTGAGTATCTCGTGTGTAAGTTCAGCAACTTCACGCATTCCATGTGTTTCAATGCCGAGTCTCTTGGCGAGATACCGGTATAGTGAAGTTTCTGGAGGAGCAGGGCAACTCAGAGAGCAACTTCCTGATTCCCGCATTTAACTGCGCATGTGCGGTCGCTGGAAGTTGTTGTCCGATTTACACTTTAATAATGGTGAGTGCTGACTCCGTGCCACAGTGTTAACGCTACAGCATACAGCCCTTTGATTGCTGCAAAGAAGCAGGGTCGAAGTAGAATTAATTATTTTGCTGTGACTCTAGTTCCAGTGTAAACAAGATTAAAATACAATACTTCACAAGACACTGCAGTGTAAAGCATTGCAAAGCAGTGCAATGCAAAGCACCACTGTAGGTGTGGCTGTTAACAAGGGGAAGGGCTATTAGCAAGAATTCACTTAATAATGAACAACTACAAGCTGATCATGATTTATTAGCAAAGCTAACAGAAATCCAAAACTCAACTTGGAGAATCTGATTCCAGCACAAACAATTACTATTAACAACCAGAAACTATTAAAATATAAAATAACTGTGGCAATGTTTCTGATAGTTTTTGAAGTACCTTGGGATGTTTTTCTGCATTAAAAGTGATATAGAAATGCAAGTTGTTGCTTTCCTGGCCGGCCTCCCACCTTGCACCTTCCTTAAACTTGAGCTCATCCAAAACTCTGCTGCCCCTATCCTAACTCGTACCAAGTCCTGTTCACCCATTACCCCTGTGCTTGTTGATCTACATTGGCTCCCGGTCCGGCAATGCCTCAATTTTAAAATTGTCATCCTTGTTTTCAAATCCCTCTATGGCCTCACCCCTCCCTATCTCTGTAATCTCCTCAAGCCCTACAAACCTCTGAGATCTCTGCGCTCCTTCAATTCTGGCCTCTTGCGCATTCCCGATTTTCTTCGTTCCACCATTGGCGGCCGTGCCTTCAGCTGCCTAGGCTCTAAGCTCTAGAATTCCCTCCCCAAACCTCTCCACTCTCTACCTCTCTCTCCTTTGAAGATGCTCCTTAAAACCTACTTCTTTGACTAAGCTTTTGGTCACCTGTCCCAGTATCTCCTTATGTGGGTCGGTGTCAAATTTTGTTTGATAATTGCTCCTGTGAAACGCCTTGGGACATTTTACTGCATTAAAGGTGCTATATAAATGCAATTTGTTGTTGTTGATGATAGTAAACTTCTGCTCTTCCCCTTGCCTGTAGTAAGGAACAACTGTAGCAAGTCAGTAAGTTTCCTTAGCACTGCACAAACTGGAAACAAATCTGAGTCACATTTAGCTCCCTGACATAATGGAACTACACAGTTGGATTACTTTAATTAGTTTCTTACGGAATAGCAAAAGTAAAGAAAAACTTCATCAGCCTCAAATTCTTTCTGTGAATTATTGGCTAATGCTAAACATCTTGCTAACTTAGCTGACCTTATATAGTCTTGTATTATTGTGTGAAGATGGAACTGTTGTAAAGTGGTGGCTTGAAAGAAGGCTGATCAGCCAGTGAAGTGAAGAATTCTCATCCATTTCAGTAACATAACTTCGATCTGAGATAATGGCTGCTGCTTTGACTAGATATATTGCTTAGGTCTAGTGTGATATCAGAAAAGCACAGTTGGTGTAATTTTCTTGGACTATTATACAAAAGATTGGTGACAGATTTATGAGATAGTGAGATCCGCAATATCATTTAATCTTATTCCTCCCGGTATCTGAGATTCTAGACTGAGATCTTACTTACCAGTTTCCATATAATATGATATTACTAGAGATAAAGAATTCATATCTCAATCCATTTCTGTAGTTCATCCATCACAGTAACTGAACTGGACCCTGTATATACACTCTACACATTAATGCGACTTCTGCTCAATAGAGCAAAGCTTAACATTATGGGGGAAAAATTAGGTCGCGCCCCATTTGGGGCGCAAATATCGTCTGGACGCAAATATTAACGCCTGGCGCTAATTATCGCCACTGACTGGAAACTTCACTTTTACCGCCCCGGGAGGTGAGTGGAGCGTTAAATCAGGCGCTGCACACCTGTCTTAAGGCGCAAAGGCCGAGCAGTGAGGCGCTAACTCAGAGCGCGAGCGCAGCGTAGCTGCTGCCAGTTAGCGAGGGAACACAGACACACTGGCGCCGGCCACTTCTTAAAGCGGGGGGGGCCAACTTGCTCCCCAGCCACACCCTGCTCATTGCAGCCTTGAATCTCGGCCTGGAGAGACCTGTGAATCCATTTTGCTGCCAAGGATGGAGAGGGTGAGAGAACGAGCTCATCGCTTCACCGAGCGGGCCTTGGATGCTCTGGTTGGCGCGGTGGAGCGCAGAAGATGTATACTCTTCCCTGAGAGTGGCAGGAGGCCTTTGCCACGCGAGTACAGAAGAGTGTGGAGGGAGGTGGCTCAGAGCGTCTCCTCCAGGAGCATGGTGCCCAGGACCCATGTTCAATGCCGCAAAAAGTTCAACGACCTCACTCGGGTCGTCAGGGTGAGTGGCTTTTTCTCAATACCTCTCCATCCCTCCATCTCAACCTCACTCTATGGCCAGAGGGTCTTAAAACCCCAATGCACAACACTCATCCAACACCTATGGCCCTTTCATGAAACACACACACACATTCCACACTTTGCATACAGTAAGGGCTATTCACCTATGGGAGGCACATCAGGCAAGACCATGGCTGTATATTTACTCAGATGCTGTCCTTTTTCTTACAGGCCAAGCTGGCACATAATCGGAGACAGCAGCAATGGACAGGTGGAGGGCGGCCTCAGCTGCAACCCCTCAGCGATCTTGAGGAGCGCGTCCACAGGATTGTGGCAAGCCGGGTGATCGGTCCCGTCGCCAATGGAGACGCCGACCCCGTTCTGGACAGCAATGGTAAGGTCATCACCTTTTTGTCCTCTGTCCTTCCACTTGTCCCTCACAACACCAGCCTTTGACACTTTCAATCCAACTTGCTAACTCGCTGCACTTATTCCTCCCTTACTGCCACCCTGTCCTCACGCTAAAGCCACTCTTGTACCTCCCTGCTTTCAGATGGTGATTCACCAGCTGAGGAGACGGGCCCTGAAGCTGCCACTGGGAGTGAAGCTGCAGCCGAGGAGGAAGAGGAAGCCGGAGCATCAGTGCCACCCTCTCCCGAGGAAGCCCATGCCCACACTGGGAACACGCCTTCCCTGGAGGGGAGCAGGGGGGAAGGGTCTGATGAGGGTGAAGCTCCAGGACCCAGCGGGCTGCAGCAACGCCATGGGGGTAGGGAAGAACGGGGGCCTTCTCCCCAGATGGAGAGTATGCCAGAGACTCCTACTGCAATGGACGCAGAGGAGGAGCGGCTGATCGCAGAAATGAACACCCAGGCGGTGGGCATGCACACTGAGCTCATGGGTGCAGTGGGAAGGGTGCCCGAATGCATTGAGTCACTGGCAAGGAGTGTGGAGCACTTCGCTGTAGCACAGGCGGATGCCACACTAACGCTTAGTGCTGCAATTCAGTCACTGGCTGCCGTGATCCCATCTCTGACTGCTCTCATGCAGACTCAGATTGAGGCCACGCGAGCACAGACTGCTGCCAACCTCGATGGTTCGTTCACATGTCCCTGGGGCTCTCACCGCGCCGCAGCAGGCCAGCAATCTGTTCTCCAGCAGATTGCTCCGGATGCTGAAGTGCTGCCCCGTGGGAGTGCCAGTGTGTCGGGCGAGCAGGGAGTTGCTGTCCTCTCTCACGATGACAGCATTCCTGCTGCCAACACTGTCACTTCTCCACTGCACTTGCCACCGCCTGTAGGACAGACTGCTACCGCCCATGCAGAGTTGGTGCAGTCTGCAGCCGGGCCCTCCAGGCCCAGAAGTGGTCGAGGCCGTCCTTCAGGGGCATCTACAGTGTCAGGGTCTGACGATCAGCAGCCTTCCACCAGCCTTGCTGCAGCCACTGAGGTCCCATTACGGAGGAGCAGTAGGGTTAGAAGGGGGGAAGTGCGCAAGGGAAGGAGATCACCCTCGAAGGGCAAAAAGTAGGAGGTGTGACAAAATGCTGGTCATTTTTTTATTAAAGGTCGAGATTCATGGTCCAACTTTTGTTTAGTGTTTTGGACATTATCTCCAGGTTGTGAGAACCAGTTATGTTATTGACTGTTTTTTTGTGTTTATTTCTATGAGTTTGTCATGAGGAATTGACACACACAGAGTTTGTAAAATAAATAAGTTTCTGTATTCAAAATATACATGGTTGGTGTTTGGAATTATTGGTGCCTTGGCCGGCTTAGGGGTTGCGTGCTGGGTTCATTGATGTTGTTAGCAATGGCAGAAGCCATTTCCACAGCAGGGGCCCTAGAAGCGGCTTGCTATTAGCCGTTGACGGACGGCCCTTGTAGTTTCACCATTGTGGGCCGCCCTCCCGCCTTGGTGCTGCTGATGATCATCCTCCTCGTCCTCTTCCTCCTCTTCCTCCTCCTCCTCTGGTGGTGCTCCAAGGCCTGGTGGCATTGGCTGGGTCCTGACGATTGCCATGTTATGCAACATGCAGCACACAACTACGAAGTTGGATACTCGCTCAGGCGAGTACTGCAGGGCTCCTCCAGAATGGTCGAGACAGCGGAACCGTTGCTTCAGCACACCGATTGTGCGCTCAATGATGTTCCTGGTAGCTTGATGGCTCTCATTGTACCGCAGCTCAGCAGGGGTGTTGGGCGTACGGAGCGGTGTCATCAGCCAGGTGCTCAATGGATACCCCTTGTCCCCTAGAAGCCAACCAACTGGCTGATGCGGTGCCTCGAAAAGTTCTGCCACAGTAGTCTGGCGCAGGATAAAAGCATCGTGGCAGCTGCCAGGATAGTGGGCATTGACAGCGAGTATCAGCTGTCTGTGGTCACAGACCAACTGAACATTCAAGGAATGGAACCCCTTTCTGTTCCAGAATTCCTCGGCATTCTCATGTGGAGCACGCAAAGCCACATGCGTGCAGTCAATGGCGCCCTGCACCATGGGGAAGCCCGCTATCCTCGCAAAGCCCAGAGCGCGGTCACGCTGCTTGTCTGGGGTCATGGGGAAAGAGATGAACTCTCGTCTCCTTTTAAAGAGGGCATTTGTGACCTGCCGGATGCAGCAATGCACCGCGAACTGGGAGATATTGGCGAGGTCCCCAGCAGCAGCTTGAAATGAGCCAGTAGCGTAGAAGTTGAGAGCCACTGTGACCTTCACTGCCACCGACAGAGACGTCCTGGACCTCAGTTGAGGCTGCAGATCTGGCTGCAGCAGGTGGCAGAGCTCAGTGACCACCTCCTTGCTGAATCGCAGCCTTCGCAAACACAGCTCCTCAGACATATGAATGTAGGAGAGCTGTTCACGATATACCCTGGGAGGGTAAGCTCTCCTGTACATACGCCTGTTGGCCCTCCTCCGTCTGGCCATCATTGCCACTCTCTCTCTGCGTCTCTGTGTCCTCCGATTCAGCTGGAGCAGGACGACGCCCCCAATCAGTGCAGCCCCCATAGTCTCTTTGCAAGCAAAGTAATGAAGGACAGCAACCAAAGTACTAGCGAAGTTAGGATCAGTAGGCAAAACTACCTCACAAAGCGTTGAGTCAATTCAGAAGTCTCTCTTTCTCTCTCTCCGAATCTCTCTCTCTCTCTCAGAACGAGTGGTGCAAAAATGTCAACCACAGAAAAAGACAGGAAGAGGCCCCCTTTAAATAGCGCCCCCCCCCCCCAGCCCCACAGCGATTGATAGCGTTCCAGTCTTCCGGTCGTTGGATGCGCCAGGCGGTAAGGCAGGGGGCGCCACTGAATTTCCGCTCCGGGGCGCCACAAGGGCGTTGCACCATGGAATGACGTCACAATCTGCGCGCGCAGGTGGTCGCAGCGGTAAAGTTTAGCGCCGCCGCACAATGTCTAGTTAAGTTCCCGAGCGGCGCAAACATCGCTGCGCCCGGGCGTTAGCGGCTTTGCGCCCCATTAGCGCCCTCTTAAGGCACTAACGGGAGGCGCAACCAACTGAATTTTTACCCCTATATGTCCTAGAATAGGACTGCCTTTAAACAGGAATTAAATAATTTCTATTTTAAGTTTATTGTCTAGCACTGGTGGTAATTAAAAATTACTGCTCCATTAAAGTATGGCACTTGTCCACTTCTTATATTTTTGAATATTGACTAATATATTATTGTCATTGCTACAAAACAGAGGATACCTCTTATAATAGAATTAAATGATCATAATTGTTAGTCATTGTTTGCATTTGATACTGATTATCACATTGAAGTTTAACATACTATACACTGCTTATATTATTAAACTGCTATGTTTTAGTCCAGTAATAACCATATTCTTCAGTTACAGGTTACTTGCTTACCTCTGATTGTGTAAAGCATATGTTTAATATGTAATATGTAATCAGCTGGATGACATCACCGACCAGATTTCCGTAATCCAGGTCAATGTAAGGGCACAAGGGGGGCACGCAGGGGTGTCCAGGTCCTCAGTCATGGCCTAAAACATCCCAGAAGGCTGGAGGCAGCATCAATTCAGAATGCTGATTTCCACAATTGCTTATGCTTTTCAGTCAGTTGTGCCAAATTCTCCCCCAATGGCTATCAGTTGTAGCAACTTGCGTCCCTCCCCCTTCTAGTAGACGCCAAGACGTGGCCAAACTCACTTATTTAATTGAGGTGACCCCATTTTGAGCCATAATCCTCCAGTGGGATCAGATGAGTGGGTCAGTAATGATCAGGTTTCCTGTTCTGCAACACCTAAATTGGCAAATCCGTATTGAGGACTTTCAGTCCCCTGGAGTTACAAATTTAAACGTGCTCTGTGAAAAATTAGTCTTGCAATTTTGATAATTTATGTGGCTGTAATGTTTAGTTTTAATTCCTGCCAGTGGATTTTTACAGTCGTGGTCAATCACATCTGGAACGAGGTTTGCAACAGGTCACACAGCCGAGTGCAGAAAATTAAACACTCCCAGCTTAATAAGAGGCATGAATTGAACGAAAGCAAAATTAAATAAAAGCAAATTATCTTTGCAAACAAATATAGTACAATCCAGGAGGTAATTTTGACTTTGGGTGATAGTGTAAAACGGGTGATATCAATTCAGCCGCCCGTTATACATCTCTCCCAATTTTCATTTCTACTGACTCCTTTACCAGCCTGAGGTCCTAGCCAAATTTGGCTTTGGGCCTCATTTAAATGCTGCCAGCGGTCGCAGGCACTAAACGCACACCCCGCTGCCACTCTTCAGTCAGTGAAGCCGGGAATCAGCTGGCTATCAGGTGGAGCCAACCGACAGGTCAGGTCTGGGGAGAGGAGGCCTCGAATGTGCCAGCAGCAGGCCACAGTTTTTTTTTGTTATTCCTGCTTCTCTTCGTCCCACAAAAATAAAAAGTGAAAATTTTGAGGCTTTTTTTTTAGCAGTCGTCAGCGGTTCCTTTTCCAGCACCCATTTGTACCTGAATTTTGCATTCAGGAACCTACAAACAGCATAGGACACTGATATAGATATTTAAGGGGCCTCATGCCTGTTTCAGGCTGGCGCCCTTGATGACTAAAAGTCCCCATGCCAATATGGTATCTGGAGCACTTACTATCGAGATCAAGGTACCACAGATCACATGTACAATTTCTAGGCCATAAAACCCATTTACAGTCACAAAACGGGTGGCCTTAGGTTGAATTTCTCCCCCAAGAACTGAATTCCAGAGGAGGCCAAGTCATTATAGCCATTGCATGAGTTCCTCAGGGAAGCGTCATCAGCCCATTATCTTCAGCTGTCTCATTACTGACCTTCTCTTTGTCATTAAATCAAGAGTGGGACTGTTGACTGACGATTCCACAGTGTTTGGACTCCATTCACAACTCCACTGATGATAAGGCAGTCTATGTCAGTCCACAGCAGGGCCTGGAAAGCACACAGACTTGGGATAACAAGTGGCAGGTAACATTTGCATCACATAAGTGTCAGATAATGACCATCCTTAACAAGAGAAAACCTTGTCATCTCCTCTTGATCTCCAATGGCACCAGCATTGCCAAATCCCTCAACCTCAACATCTTGGGGGGGTGGGGGGGTGGGGGGGGGAGGGGGGAGGGTGCGCGGTGGTTACCATCAAATGGAGGAACTTAGTGGCTTTAATATAAGTAAAATAATAGTAATGGAAAAATAATGGGACCTAAGATAAACAAATCTCCACAACCTGATGGTTTCCACCCCAGAGAAATAGGTGAGGAAATTGCAGATGCATTAGTCATAATTTTCCAAAGCGCTCTAGATTTGGGAATTGTGCCCTTGGATTGGCAAATTATAAATGTCACTCCATTATTAATGGAGGGAGGGAGAAAGCAGTAAACAACAGACCTGTCATTTTAATATAAGTTGTGGGATGTAACTGGAATCAATGGACAGAGTGACTGAGCACTTGAACAAGTATGAGCTGATCAAAGAGAGTCAATGTGGATTTGTGAAAGGTAGGTCTTGTCTGACTAATCTAATTGAATTTTTTGAAGTCATTAGCATGGTGGAAAGGGGAGTGCCTATGGATGTTGCCCATAATGACTTCTAGAAGCATTTAAGGTTCGGCACAAGAGATTATGGGGGAAAAATTAGGTTGGTTTGCGCCTCTCATTAGCGCCCCCGATATGTCCGACAGGATCAGGGGGCGTTTTTGCAGCGGCGGCGGTGCTACTTAAAGGGCAGGTGTCAGGTGACCATTTTTATTTTGGCCGACTGCCAGCACCTGCCCCCTTCCCTTTTTTATGCGGGGTGTCGGCCACGATCGCTCAGCCCGGCACTCCTTTTGAGTGTTTTCACGGCACCCCGCTCCCCGGTGGTCCGGCAGGGCCCCGGTGCGCACAGTGCTAGGCCCCTCCCCTTTAATCAGGGGAGGAAGCCTACAATGACGCAGCGCTACATGCCAACCCGTGTGACGCTGTTGCACGTAGCGCCGTGAACTTCAGTAGTAGCACCCCAAGAAGGTGGTGGAGCGCTTCCAGTTGCGCCCCGCCTCCTGTTTGGGGCACTACTACTGAATTTACAGCGGAGGGGTGCTAGCTTTTTCGGGGCACTAAAATTAGCGCCCCAGCGACGTTAGCGCCCCAAAAGGGGTGCCACCCAATTTTTTCCCCCAATAAGCATAAATAAAAGTGCGCAGAATTAGAAATAAGCATGTAACATGGATTGCTAATTGGTTCAGAGGTAAGAGATAGACATTAGGGATAAAGGGAATTTACTCTCATTGGCAGGATATGACAAGTGGTGTGCCCCGGGGGTCTCTACTGAGGCCTCAGCTTTTCACCATATATATTAAGGACTATGAAGGAATAGAGAGTTGTACATTCAACTTTGAAGATGACACTAAGTTAGGAGGCACAGTAAGTTGTGTAGATGGAGCAGAAAGTTACAATGGAGGATAGACAGATTAAGTGAGTGGGAGTGAATCATCAGTGAAGATGTATATCTCTTTACTGAAACTTAAAGTTACAATACATTTAACAATCATTCATGCGCATCAGGCACAGTATTTTTAAGAACCTGCAATAGGGGAAGGTTTTCAATTTTTAATGGGTAATAAAGGAAAAATTTACTGGGCTATCGGGAAAGAGCAGGGGAGTGGGACTAATTGGATAACTCTTTCAAAAAGCCGACACAGGCAAGCTGGGCTGAATTGCCTCCTTCGGCTCTTTTTGATTTTATGATTCTCTGACATGGATGGGCAAAAGTAAAGGTTTACTGGGGACAAGGGCATCAACGGTGGAGGTGAAGAAGTGGTTCAGCAAATCAAAGCTGCAGAATTATTGTGATGAATGGAAGGCCAAAGACTAGGCAGTTGGAAGTGAATAGCAGGAGAGAGTTATTTTCCAAGGATGGATGCAGAAGGAAATGGGGTTAGAAGGAGTTAGGGGGATATGGATGGTGAGGAATACACTGAAGTGGCTGGAGTTGGTCTTGTTATTGATCAAGACCATAGGAGCAGAGAGGCCACAGGAAGTGACAAGGTCAAGGGGCTGCCATGAATAAGGAGTGTTTATATAAGTTTAAATGAGGTAGGGGGAGAAATTCGGTATCGCCCTGTTTGGGGCGCAATTACCGGCCGGGCGCAAAGTTTAGCACCTGGCGCTAATTATCGCCTCCGATTGCAAACTTGGCTTCTATCGCCCCTGGAGGTGATTGGAGCGCTAAATCAGGCGCTACACACCTCTCTTAAGGCGCTAACGCTGAGGAGCGAGGCGCTATCTCAGAGCACTGGCGAAGCTCATGTGATGTCAGTCAGCAATGGAACACACACACACTGGCACCGGTCAGTTCTTAAAGAGGAGGGTCGATCTTGCTCTCCATCCACACCCTGCTCATTGCAGCCTTGAATCTCGGCCTGGAGAGACCTGTACATCAAATCTGTTGGAAAGAACAATGGAGAGGCCCAGGGAAAGAGCTCAGGTTGCAGCCCCCGCAGTCTCTTCTAAATCGATGCAAGGAAGATCAAATCAAAAAGAACCTGCAAAGCGCTGCTCAGTACCCAAAACTCCTCAACACAGCTTTGGATATCTCCTGCAGTCTCTCTCTCTCAGTCAGAATGCGTGGTGCAAAACTTTCACTGACAAATAAAGGAAGGAAGCGGTCGCCTTTAAATAGCGCTCCCCCAGTCCCTTCCTGACTGCAAAACGCTCCCCTCAACCTGTCGTTGCTAGCGGCAGGAGGTAAGACAGGGGGCGCTACTCAATATCCGGTCAGGGGCGCTACTGGGGCATTGCGCACTCGACTGATGTCACGATCTGCAGGCGCAGGAGATCATTGCAGTAGTGTTTAGCGCTGCCGCAAAATGTCTAGTTAATTTTGTGAGCGCCGCAAACATCGCCGCGCACGGGCGCTATTTGCTTTGCGCCCCATTAGCGCCCTCTTAAGGTGCTAACGGGAGGCGCAAACCAACCGAATTTTTCCCCCGTAGAGTTTTAGAGAGGACAGGAATGCAGTGAATTCAGAGGAAAGAGAGCAAGGGGATACTACACATAGCCAATCTTTCAAATCAAATTAGTCCACCTACCTAACAAAAAATACAATACAGATTACTTTGCGACTTGAGGCATAATAGAGCTTTGCTTCCATTACAATCCTGACCCACTATTTCACTCCCTCCGACAGTCTTAGCTGCTAATGAGATAAGGCCAAATAGAAGATAATCTAATCTTCTGTTCCACTAAAAATACTGTGGTAACTAGCTAGGTAACCACTGGTATATTGGTTAGGCCTGCTCTGGGAAATATCATAATCATGGAGTCGGCTAAATCACTTCCAGTAGCTACTGATCTACAAATATCACAGATGAATGAGCTGAACTGCAACCGGTTACTAATAGCACATTAATTTCAGAATGGACTTTCTAGAATGCAGTACTAGGTACTATGATGATGGAAAAGTACCTGTTGCAAAAGACAAGATCGAAAGACAGCAACAATACACCAACCAAGTAGGCTCCCTGATAGGTGGAGACGATATATGTGCTTCTTTGTGTTTCTATATTACTGCGTTGTTTGTAGGGATGCTGGTTTTCAATATGTAACTTTTGCTTCTTATGCTTATGCAACTTTGCTTGCCAAAATACTTTAGTTCCCTTGGATCTTAAAAATTGCTGAGAGAAACTGACTGAACTGAAGCATTTTTTGTGCAGCTTTGCTAGAAACATCCCGGAATCATCTTGTGATGTGTTGGGGCAACTGACAGAACAGTAATAACCTACAGTTGTTTCAAGTGACAGAAATAAAGCCAAGTTAAAAGATGTCTGAGCTGGATGATGAGTAATGGGAGATGATTGAAGACCTGTTGGAGGGGTTTTGCCTGCTGTAAATGGTGATAATGGAATTGTTCTTTTTTCTTAATCTGGTTATTAAAGAAATGACTCATCAGGGAAGAGGCATCACATTTCATGCCTTCTATGCTAATTTGAGTCGTTGATGCTTCATATGTCATCCATCTTCATATACACTTATTTTAAATGTTATTTCTAACAGTTATATTTGTTTAGTCTGGGGCACAATTCTGTTTATGGAATAATTCGCATTAAGTTTTGAAATTACCCATACCTGCAACTGGGTCTAATTTTAAAATAAATCTGTTCTAATGCGGGGAATTACCCTGTACTTGCACACAAATTGTATATCGATAGAATGAGAAGATATGGCGCTACCTTAAAACTAACAGCTTAGAGAATTTGAAGTAATAAGGAACTTAAGATATGTCAGCCTAGTAATTGGTCTGCTCGTCAGCAGGAACGGGATGCAGGAACTTTCCCTGTGCCGGATCGGGTAAGGTCAAGGCCCACCTCATATTGGGACTCAGGCCTCATTTACATGGGAGTGGCGAGCTGTAGACACCTGCTGGGCGTCTCCAGGAAGCTCACCAGTAAAGAGGATTTCAATTTTGGGCCACTGCGTCGCCGGCAGCAGCCCTCAGGTAGGTCTTGGGAGAGGGGAGGAATGATCGGGAGAGGTGGGCGACCAGGAATGGGGTGGGGCGGGGTAGTGACTGGAAGGGGGCAATGATCGGGAGAGGGAGGAGGCAGTGATCGGGAGAGGGAGAGGGCAGTGATCGGGAGAGGGAGGGGGCAGTGATCGGGAGAGGGAGGGGGCAGTGATCAGGAGGGGGGTCAGCGATCGGGAGAGGGAGGCGGGCAGTGATCGGGAGAGGGAGGGGGCAGTGATCGGCAGAGGGAGGGGGCAGTGATCGGGAGAGGGAGGCGGGCAGTGATCGGGAGAGGGAGGGGGCAGTGATCGGGAGAGGGAGGTGGGCAGTGATCGGGAGAGGGAGGGGGCAGTGGTCGGGAGAGGGAGAGGGCAGTGATCGGGAGAGGGAGGGGGCAGTGATTGAGAGAGGCAGAGGGCAGTGATCGGGAGAGGGAGGCGGGCAGTGATCGGGAGAGGGAGGGGGGCAGTGATCGGGAGAGGGAGGGGGTAGTGATCGGGAGAGGGAGGCGGGCAATGATCGGGAGAGGGAGGGGGGCAGTGATCTGGAGAGGGAGGTGGTAGTGATCGGGAGAGGGAGGGGCAGTGATCGGGAGAGGGAGGCGGGCAGTGATCGGGAGAGGGAGGGGGTAGTAATCGGGAGAGGGAGGGGGCAGTGATCGGGAGAGGGAGGGGGCAGTGATCAGGAGAGGGAGGGGGCAGTGATCGGGAGAGGGAGGGGGTAGTGATCGGGAGAGGGAGGCGGGCAGTGATGGGAGAGGGAGGGGACAGCGATCGGGAGAGGGAGGCGGGCAGTGATCGGGAGAGGGAGGGGGCAGTGATCGGGAGAGGGAGGGGGCAGTGATCGGGAGAGGGAGGCGGGCAGTGATCGGGAGAGGGAGGGGGCAGTGATCGGGAGAGGGAGGCGGGCAGTGATCGGGAGAGGGAGGGGGCAGTGGTCGGGAGAGGGAGAGGGCAGTGATCGGGAGAGGGAGGGGGGGCAACGATCGGGAGAGGGAGGGGGGCAGCGATCGGGAGAGGGAGGCGGGCAGTGATCGGGAGAGGGAGGGGGGCAGCGATCGGGAGAAGGAGGGGGGTCAGCAATCGGGAGAGGGAGGGGGGCAGTGATCGGGAGAGGGAGGCGGGCAGTGATGGGAGAGGGGGGAGGCAGTGATCGGGAGAGGGAGGCGGGCAGTGATCTGGAGAGGGAGGGAGGCAGTGATCGGGAGAGGGAGGGGGGCAGCGATCGGGAGAGGGAGGCGGGCAGTGATTGGCAGAGGGAGAGGGCAGTGATCGGGAGAGGGAGGGAGGCAGTGATCAGGAGAGGGAGGCGGGCAATGATGGGAGAGGGAGGGGGCAGTGATGGGAGAGGGAGGGGGCAGTGATCGGGAGAGGGAGGCGGGCAGTGATCGGGAGAGGGAGGGGGCAGTGATCGGGAGAGGGAGGTGGGCAGTGATCGGGAGAGGGAGGGGGCAGTGGTCGGGAGAGGGAGAGGGCAGTGATCGGGAGAGGGAGGGGGCAGTGATTGAGAGAGGGAGAGGGCAGTGATCGGGAGAGGGAGCGGGGCAGTGATCGGGAGTGGGAGGGGGGCAGTGATCGGGAGAGGGAGGGGGTAGTGATCGGGAGAGGGAGGCGGGCAATGATCGGGAGAGGGAGGGGGGCAGTGATCGGGAGAGGGAGGTGGCAGTGATCGGGAGAGGGAGGGGCAGTGATCGGGAGAGGGAGGCGGCAGTGATCGGGAGAGGGAGGGGGTAGTAATCGGGAGAGGGAGGGGGCAGTGATCGGGAGAGGGAGGGGGCAGTGATCGGGAGAGGGAGGGGCAGTGATCGGGAGAGGGAGGCGGGCAGTGATCGGGAGAGGGAGGGGGTAGTAATCGGGAGAGGGAGGGGGCAGTGATCGGGAGAGGGAGGGGGCAGTGATCAGGAGAGGGAGGGGGCAGTGATCGGGAGAGGGAGGGGGTAGTGATCGGGAGAGGGAGGCGGGCAGTGATGGGAGAGGGAGGGGGCAGTGATCGGGAGAGGGAGGGGGGCAGTGATCAGCAGGGGGGTCAGCGATCGGGAGAGGGAGGCGGGCAGTGATCGGGAGAGGGAGGGGGCAGTGATCGGGAGAGGGAGGGGGCAGTGATCGGGAGAGGGAGGCGGGCAGTGATCGGGAGAGGGAGGGGGCAGTGATCGGGAGAGGGAGGCGGGCAGTGATCGGGAGAGGGAGGGGGCAGTGGTCGGGAGAGGGAGAGGGCAGTGATCGGGAGAGGGAGGGGGGGCAACGATCGGGAGAGGGAGGGGGGGCAGCGATCGGGAGAGGGAGGCGGGCAGTGATCGGGAGAGGGAGGGGGGCAGCGATCGGGAGAAGGAGGGGGGTCAGCAATCGGGAGAGGGAGGGGGGCAGTGATCGGGAGAGGGAGGGCGGGCAGTGATGGGAGAGGGGGGAGGCAGTGATCGGGAGAGGGAGGCGGGCAGTGATCTGGAGAGGGAGGGAGGCAGTGATCGGGAGAGGGAGGGGGGCAGCGATCGGGAGAGGGAGGCGGGCAGTGATTGGCAGAGGGAGAGGGCAGTGATCAGGAGAGGGAGGCGGGCAGTGATCGGGAGAGGGAGGGGGTAGTGATCAGGAGAGGGAGGCGGGCAATGATGGGAGAGGGAGGGGGCAGTGATGGGAGAGGGAGGGGGCAGTGATCGGGAGAGGGAGGCGGGCAGTGATCGGGAGAGGGAGGGAGGCAGTGATCAGGAGAGGGAGGCGGGCAATGATGGGAGAGGGAGGGGGCAGTGATGGGAGAGGGAGGGGGCAGTGATCGGGAGAGGGAGGCGGGCAGTGATCGGGAGAGGGAGGGGGCAGTGATCAGGAGAGGGAGGCGGGCAGTGATCGGGAGAGGGAGGGGGGTAGTGATCGGGAGAGGGAGGCGGGCAGTGATCGGGAGAGGGAGGGGGTAGTGATCGGGAGAGGGAGGGGGTAGTGATCGGGAGAGGGAGGCGGGCAGTGATCGGAGAGGGAGGCGGGCAGTGATCGGGAGAGGGAGGGGGTAGTGATCGGGAGAGGGAGAGGGCAGTGATCGGGAGAGGGAGGGGGCAGTGATCGGGAGAGGGAGGCGGGCAGTGATCAGGAGAGGGAGGGGGCAGTGATCGGGAGAGGGAGGGGGCAGTGATCGGGAGAGGGAGGGGCAGTGATCGGGAGAGGGAGGGGCAGTGATCAGGAGAGACGGGGGCAGTGATCAGGAGAGGGAGGCGGGCAGTGATCGGGAAAGGAAGGCGGGCAGTGATCAGGAGAGGGAGGGGTCTGTGATTGGGAGAGGGAGGCGGGTAGTGATGGGAGAGGGAGGGGCAGTGATCGGAAGAGGGAGGGAGGCAGTGATCAGGAGATGGAGGGGGGCAGTGATCGGAGGAGGGAGGCAGGCAGTGATCGGGAGAGGGAGGGGCAGTGATCAGGAGAGGGAGGGGGCAGTGATCGGGAGAGGGAGGGGGGCAGCGATCGGGAGAGGGAGGGGGCAGTGATCGGGAGAGGGAGCGGGCAGTGATCGGGAGAGGGAGGGGGGCAGCGATCGGGAGAGGAAGGCGGGCAGTGATTGGCAGAGGGAGAGGGCAGTGATCGGGAGAGGGAGGGAGGCAGTGATCAGGAGATAGAGGGGGCAGTGATCGGGAGAGGGAGGGGGCAGTGATCGGGAGAGGGAGGCGGGCAGTGATGGGAGAGGGAGAGGGCAGTGATGGGAGAGGGAGGAGGCAGTGATCGGGAGAGGGAGGCGGGCAGTGATGGGAGAGGGAGGGGGCAGTGATGGGAGAGGGAGGGGGCAGTAATCGGGAGAGGGAGAGGGCAGTGATTGGGAGAGGGAGGCGGGCAGTGATGGGAGAGGGAGGGGGCAGTGATCGGGTGAGGGAGGGGGCAGTGATGGGAGAGGGAGGGGCAATGATGGGAGAGGGAGGGGGCAGTGATGGGAGAGGGAGGGGGCAGTGATCGGGTGAGTGAGGGGGCAGTGATGGGAGAGGGAGGCGGGCAGTGATCGGGAGAGGGAGGCGGGCAGTGATCGGAAAGGAAGGGGGCAGTGATGGGAGAGGGAGAGGGCAGTGATGGGAGAGGGAGAGGGCAGTGATGGGAGAGGGAGGGGGCAGTAATCGGGAGAGGGAGGGGGCAGTGGTCGGGAGAGGGAGAGGGCAGTGATCGGGAGAGGGAGGGGGCAGTGATTGAGAGAGGGAGAGGGCAGTGATCGGGAGAGGGAGGCGGGCAGTGATCGGGAGTGGGAGGGGGGCAGTGATCGGGAGAGGGAGGGGGTAGTGATCGGGAGAGGGAGGCGGGCAATGATCGGGAGAGGGAGGGGGGCAGTGATCGGGAGAGGGAGGTGGTAGTGATCGGGAGAGGGAGGGGCAGTGATCGGGAGAGGGAGGCGGGCAGTGATCGGGAGAGGGAGGGGGTAGTAATCGGGAGAGGGAGGGGGCAGTGATCGGGAGAGGGAGGGGGCAGTGATCGGGAGAGGGAGGGGCAGTGATCGGGAGAGGGAGGCGGGCAGTGATCGGGAGAGGGAGGGGGTAGTAATCGGGAGAGGGAGGGGGGCAGTGATCGGGAGAGGGAGGGGGCAGTGATCAGGAGAGGGAGGGGCAGTGATCGGGAGAGGGAGGGGGTAGTGATCGGGAGAGGGAGGCGGGCAGTGATGGGAGAGGGAGGGGGCAGTGATCGGGAGAGGGAGGGGGGCAGTGATCAGCAGGGGGGTCAGCGATCGGGAGAGGGAGGCGGGCAGTGATCGGGAGAGGGAGGGGGCAGTGATCGGGAGAGGGAGGGGGCAGTGATCGGGAGAGGGAGGCGGGCAGTGATCGGGAGAGGGAGGGGGCAGTGATCGGGAGAGGGAGGCGGGCAGTGATCGGGAGAGGGAGGGGGCAGTGGTCGGGAGAGGGAGAGGGCAGTGATTGGGAGAGGGAGGGGGGCAACGATCGGGAGAGGGAGGGGGGCAGCGATCGGGAGAGGGAGGCGGGCAGTGATCGGGAGAGGGAGGGGGGCAGCGATCGGGAGAAGGGAGGGGGTCGAGCAATCGGGAGAGGGAGGGGGGCAGTGATCGGGAGAGGGAGGCGGCAGTGATCGGGAGAGGGGGGAGGCAGTGATCGGGAGAGGGAGGCGGGCAGTGATCTGGAGAGGGAGGGGCAGTGATCGGGAGAGGGAGGGGGGCAGCGATCGGGAGAGGGAGGGGGCAGTGATGCAGGAGAGGAGGGCTGTGATCAGGAGAGGGAGGCGGGCAGTGATCGGGAGAGGGAGGGGGTAGTGATTCAGGAGAGGGAGGCGGCAATGATGGGAGAGGGAGGGGCAGTGATCGGGAGAGGGAGGGGGCAGTGATCGGTGAGAGGGAGGCGGGCAGTGATCGGGAGAGGGAGGGCAGTGATCAGGAGAGGGAGGCGGCAGTGATCGGGAGAGGGAGGGGCAGTGATCGGGAGAGGGAGGGGGCAGTGATCGGGAGAGGGAGGGGCAGTGATCGGGAGAGGGAGGGGGCAGTGATCAAGAGAGGGAGGCGGGCAGTGATCGGGAGAGGGAGGGGGTAGTGATCGGGAGAGGGAGGCGGGCAGTGATCGGGAGAGGGAGGGGGTAGTGATCGGGAGAGGGAGGGGGTAGTGATCGGGAGAGGGAGGCGGGCAGTGATCGGGAGAGGGAGGCGGGCAGTGATCGGGAGAGGGAGGGGGTAGTGATCGGGAGAGGGAGAGGGCAGTGATCGGGAGAGGGAGGGGGCAGTGATCGGGAGAGGGAGGCGGGCAGTGATCAGGAGAGGGAGGGGGCAGTGATCGGGAGAGGGAGGGGGCAGTGATCGGGAGAGGGAGGGGGCAGTGATCGGGAGAGGGAGGGGGCAGTGATCAGGAGAGACGGGGGCAGTGATCAGGAGAGGGAGGCGTGCAGTGATCGGGAAAGGAAGGCGGGCAGTGATCAGGAGAGGGAGGGGTCTGTGATTGGGAGAGGGAGGCGGGTAGTGATGGGAGAGGGAGGGGGCAGTGATCGGAAGAGGGAGGGAGGCAGTGATCAGGAGATGGAGGGGGGCAGTGATCGGAGGAGGGAGGCAGGCAGTGATCGGGAGAGGGAGGGGGCAGTGATCAGGAGAGGGAGGGGGCAGTGATCGGGAGAGGGAGGGGGGCAGCGATCGGGAGAGGGAGGGGGGCAGCGATCGGGAGAGGGAGGCGGGCAGTGATCGGGAGAGGGAGGGGGGCAGCGATCGGGAGAGGGAGGCGGGCAGTGATTGGCAGAGGGAGAGGGCAGTGATCGGGAGAGGGAGGGAGGCAGTGATCAGGAGATAGAGGGGGCAGTGATCGGGAGAGGGAGGGGGCAGTGATCGGGAGAGGGAGGCGGGCAGTGATGGGAGAGGGAGAGGGCAGTGATGGGAGAGGGAGGAGGCAGTGATCGGGAGAGGGAGGCGGGCAGTGATGGGAGAGGGAGGGGGCAGTGATGGGAGAGGGAGGGGGCAGTAATCGGGAGAGGGAGAGGGCAGTGATTGGGAGAGGGAGGCGGGCAGTGATGGGAGAGGGAGGGGGCAGTGATCGGGTGAGGGAGGGGGCAGTGATGGGAGAGGGAGGGGCAATGATGGGAGAGGGAGGGGGCAGTGATGGGAGAGGGAGGGGGCAGTGATCGGGTGAGGGAGGGGGCAGTGATGGGAGAGGGAGGCGGGCAGTGATCGGGAGAGGGAGGCGGGCAGTGATCGGAAAGGAAGGGGGCAGTGATGGGAGAGGGAGAGGGCAGTGATGGGAGAGGGAGGGGGCAGTAATCGGGAGAGGAAGGGGGCAGTGATGGGAGAGGGAGAGGGCAGTAATCGGGAGAGGAAGGGGGCAGTGATGGGAGAGGGAGAGGGCAGTAATCGGGAGAGGAAGGGGGCAGTGATGGGAGAGGGAGGCGGGAAGTGATGGGAGAGGGAGAGGGCAGTGATGGGAGAGGGAGGGGGCAGTGATCAGGAGAGGGAGGCGGGCAGTGATTGGCAGAGGGAGAGGGCAGTGATCGGGAGAGGGAGGGAGGCAGTGATCAGGAGATAGAGGGGGCAGTGATCGGGAGAGGGAGGGGGCAGTGATCGGGAGAGGGAGGCGGGCAGTGATGGGAGAGGGAGAGGGCAGTGATGGGAGAGGGAGGAGGCAGTGATCGGGAGAGGGAGGCGGGCAGTGATGGGAGAGGGAGGGGGCAGTGATGGGAGAGGGAGGGGGCAGTAATCGGGAGAGGGAGAGGGCAGTGATTGGGAGAGGGAGGCGGGCAGTGATGGGAGAGGGAGGGGGCAGTGATCGGGTGAGGGAGGGGGCAGTGATGGGAGAGGGAGGGGCAATGATGGGAGAGGGAGGGGGCAGTGATGGGAGAGGGAGGGGGCAGTGATCGGGTGAGGGAGGGGGCAGTGATGGGAGAGGGAGGCGGGCAGTGATCGGGAGAGGGAGGCGGGCAGTGATCGGAAAGGAAGGGGGCAGTGATGGGAGAGGGAGAGGGCAGTGATGGGAGAGGGAGGGGGCAGTAATCGGGAGAGGAAGGGGGCAGTGATGGGAGAGGGAGAGGGCAGTAATCGGGAGAGGAAGGGGGCAGTGATGGGAGAGGGAGAGGGCAGTAATCGGGAGAGGAAGGGGGCAGTGATGGGAGAGGGAGGCGGGAAGTGATGGGAGAGGGAGAGGGCAGTGATGGGAGAGGGAGGGGGCAGTGATCAGGAGAGGGAGGCGGGCAGTGAATGGGAGAGGGAGGGGGCAGTGATCGGGGGAGGGAGGGGGCAGTGATCAGGAGAGGGAGGCAGGCAGTGAATGAGAGAGGGAGGGGGCAGTGATCGGGAGAGGGAGGAGGCAGTGATCAGGAGATGGAGGGGGGCAGTGATCAGGAGAGGGAGGCAGGCTGTGATGGGAGAGGGAGGGGGGCAGTGATCGGGGGAGGGAGGGGGCAGTGAATGGGAGAGGGAGGGGGCAGTGATCAGGAGAGGGAGGCGGGAAGTGATCATGAGAGGGAGGCGGGCAGTGAATGGGAGAGAGAGGGGCAGCAATCTGGAGAGAGAGGGGCAGTGGTTATGAGAGGGAGGGAGCAGCGATCGCGATAGGGAGGGGCAGCAATCGACAGAGGGAGGGGGTGATGAGAAGGGGGCTGAGCGTGAGGCAGCAATGGTCCTTGGAGCTGTATTGGAGCCAGGAAGAGCACTCCTTCCCGTTGTAGGTCACATTTTACTGGTGCCGGCTGCATGCAGGGCAAACCAAATGGGTATCAAACAGACATTGGGTTCTTTATTTGCATTTGTAAAGGGCCTATGGAATGTCTGCCATATTGGACGACTTTGCACTCATCTTATACCTGTAAAATGGGCGCAGCATCTAGGCTGTATTATCTTATTAAGGTATGGATTATATTAAGCTACATTTATGTGTTTGTTTACCACATGTATTATATTAAAATTCAGGTGCTTTCATAATGTGGTATCATTAAAAAAATCTACAATGCACACAAGGGATAAATATTGCAAGGAATGATAATGCCTTGTTAAGCTTGTAAGCCAGAAGGATCCTGCATTTCTGTATTCACATTAGGATAGAATTTCTCTGATCATTATGTGGAGGAACGTCATAAATCAATTTGTGATGATCTCTATTTACTATTTCCATCAAAATCAGAAATATATTCTAAAGGAACACATTTACCATTTCACTAGAAATAAGAAACAGCACCCATCTTCATAAGTGCATTTACAATGTAGCTACACATAGCAACCAGAAGAATTCTTGCCCATAGTGCCTGTGTACTGTTGTCTTGAACACTGGTGCCTATAGTTCTGCTCAGTGATTGATCATAAGAAACTCACGAAGGATAGCTGTTGTTTGTAGCATAAAATATATTGTAGCCAAGCAAGGAAATGCTCTTGAGCTCCAAAATAGCTGAATTAGGGATGAGAAAATTTGAAATCTGAATAATTTCAATTGATTCACTTTGACCACATTTTGAAAAATTTAAACCCTCATCCAATTCAGAAGATTCAAATGGCTAATCACTTTAACAATAAAGATCTTGCATGTCATGATGTTGTCTGTTACCTGTTGACAGTGTCAGCAGTGGCTCAGTGGGTAGCACACTCGCCTCTGAGTCAGAAGGTTGTGGGGCTTCAAGTCCCACTCCAGGGACTTGAGCACAAAATCTAGGCTGACACTCCAGTGCAGTGCTGAGGGAGTGCTGCACTGTTGGAGGTGCCGTCTTTCAGATGAAACGTTAAACCGAGGCCCCGTCTGCTCCCTCAGGTGGACGTAAAAGATCCCATGGCACTATTTCGAAGAAGAGCAGGGGAGTTATCCCCAGTGTCCTGGCCAATATGTATTCCTCAATCAACATCACTATAACAGATGATCTGGTCATTATCACATTGTTGTTTGTGGGAGCTTGCTGCGTGCAAATTGGCTGCCGCATTTCCTACATTACACTTCAAAAAAAAAGTATTTCATTGGCTGTAATGTGCTTTGGGATGTCTGGTGGCCATGAAAGGCGCTATAAAAATGCAAGTCTTTCTTTCTGTGCACTTGTAACACCATATTGGGGATGTGTTCATGACTCTGACGGGGTGAATTTCCCCAGGGGTTCCCTCCCGCTCAACCACTGTAACTTCTGTGGAAAATCCTGGAAAATAGCATATAACACCTGTTACTCTGTTTATTACCTATTACGGAGTTTTCGTGGCTCTTACACCAAAATTATGACAGACAAGTGGGAGAACTACCATGACAATTCACCCCCTAAAAATCTGAATCTAGGCAGGACATTAGGCAGGCTCCAGTTGGAGTACCGTGTGCAGTTTTAGGCACCTTTTTCTAGAAAGGATACTACAGCTATAGAAAAGATGCTACATGGACTCGCAAGTATGATATGATACCAGCAATGAAAGGATATAGTTTATGATCAGCAACTTGAAACTAGGGCTGTATTCACTAGAGCAAAGAAGGTGATGAGGGATTTAATAGAAATGTTCAAAGGGTTTGAGCGGGTATTTTCATTGCTCAGTGAATTGGGAGCAAAGGAACATAAAATCATGATTAGTACTAGAAGCATAAAGGTAACCACCTTTGTGAAGCGAAGGGACCTGACACATTGCTTTTCAGTGAAATTAAAGCGGGAAAAGCTCCCCAAAAACCCATTGTGGGTATGGTCTCTTGTGCAGTGCCCTCCAACTCCCTTTTGTCCCAGCTGCTCCTGCTTTCTCCTGACTTCCTTGCTGCTCCCCCTCCTCCTCCAGCCCCAAAAATAGCCATGCCTGCAGTGAAACTGTTTTGAAGGCAGACAAAAGCAGTGCAGCACCAGCAAAAAGTTCTTCACAGAAGTCAGAAATCAGTTGGATTTAAACAGTTTAACGAGGTTTTTTAATACTTTTGGCATGCTCCCTGGACACCTACAGACCTGCAAAATCTAATAGGGCAGGTGGTACACTTCCGGCACAGAATGAGCGCAAGCACGTCGCCTGCTTTACTCTTTGGTGTTATCGAATTTCTAGGCCAGCAAATTATAATTGAAATTCAAAAATTAGGACAGTATTTATGACTTTAAAATAAAGACTTCTTCTTCTTTCGTATGGTAGTAGCAAAGCAAATCAAATGTCAATATCTAAGTTGGATATCCAGGCCAAAGCCTCCGGTATAACAGCGTGGATATTTTGTAGGCTGCCTGCGAATTTCCTCTGAGGGCAGTGCTCAATTTATGTGCTCCAGGATCTGATCAGGAGCTCCACAGTCACATGATGGGGATGCTTTAATCTTCCATCTATGGAGAAGGTGGCAGCAGCTACCACGACCGGTTCTGAGGTGATTGATGGTTGTCTACTGCTTGCGAGGAGGATTTGATCCTTCAGGTTGTACTGTGGGGTCCTCTATAAGGAATCCATTCCGTATGTCACAGTTCTTCCAAGCATTTCGCCATCAGTCATCAAGGCTGAGGGGAGATCACTGAAGGGCTTCGGTGACGGTCCAAAATGGCCTTCGAGATTTGAGACGGGTTGGTGGTAGGTTGTTCAAGTCGGCCTGGATCGGCATGTCTTTGCTGGTTTAGCAGTTGTATTCTCTGGAGACTGCATATTTGCAGCATAGGTGTGGTGGTGCAATGTTTGCAAGCACGGGCAGCCAAGGTGTTGGTGTCGATAAAAGCGTACCAGTGATAATTCTCATAGTAGAATTCAGCTGGACATCAATGGATTTGACATGCGGACTTGGTAGCCATGCTGGAGAGCAGAAAATAGAGACTAAATTACATCCGCGCACCCTGGTATAATTATTCCCTTTTTTAGCCCTGTTTTACCTGAAGACTACATTTGGTTTTGATTCTCCGTGTACAATGCCATGGAATATTGAATAGTAATATATTGTAAAATCTTATGTTTGCAGGCACTTCCTGTCAATTTTTGCAATTATGGTAAACTGCCGAAGCAAATTTGCCATGCTATAATTATGCCCTCTCACTGGTGGAGATACTGCAGCCCCACCAATGATGGGATGGTATAATTACAGCAAGACTCATTTCCATAGGTATTCTCCATTATAAATGTAAACTTCAGAATTTATGATGAAATATATACATATTTTTAAAAAAGGACATAATGCATGATTTAAAATGGGAATGGATTATATCTGCTCTCTTACCCTACTTCACCTAAAGACTACCCCTGGTTTTGACTCCCATGTGCAACAGAACTGGAGATCAGGTCAGGCAGCATCGAGGAAAGAGAAACAGAGTTAACGTTTCGGGTCGAGGACCGTTCGTCAGAACTGATGAAGGGTCCTCAACCCGAAACATTAACTCTGTTTTTCTCTGTCCTCGATGCTGCCTGACCTGCTGAGTGTTTCCAGCATTTTCTGTTGTTATTTCAGATTTCCAACATCCGCAGTATTTTGCTATTGTACAACTGGAGATCAGGTAGTTTAAAACTAAAAAGACCGGCCTGTGAAATAAATGAATCGGCATGATAAAGAAAGAAAGATTTTTGGAAACTGCACCATTTTCTAACTTAAAATAACATTTTCCAATAAAATCAGGCCCAATCACAATGCTTGTAGCACACGTGTTTAACTCCATAGGCTGTAAGTAAAAAAATGGGCAGCAGTAAAATGTAAGGACAGGAAAACACTAGGCCCCAAGACAATGGTAGCCCTCTGCAGCACGACATTTTTGGAACACATTCTAACAGAGCACAGTGAATTATATGGGTATAATTGTATTATAGGACCCCGATTTACATGTATTCATGAGGCCCCTGCCTGCCTGTGATGGGCACGTTTCCTGAAATCAAAAAATGCGCGGTTAAAGTGGTGGCAGGTGAGAACACATCAGCAACGCAGCAGGAAGCGCGTGGCCTACCAAACCCGCGACCTCTACCACCTAGAAGGACAAGGGCAGCAGTCGCATGGGAACACCACCACCTCCAAGTTCCCCTCCAGGTCACACACCATTCTGACTTGGAAATATATCGCCGTTCCTTCATCACCACTGGGTCCAAATCCTGGAACTCCCTCCCTAACAGCACTGTGGGAGCACCTTCACCACACGGACTGCGGCGGTTCAAGAAGCCGGCTCACCACCACCTTCTCAAGGGCAATTAGGGATGGGCAATAAATGCTGGCCTTGCCAGCGACGCCCACATCCCAGGAACAAATAAAAAAAACATTTTAACCACCTGCCTGCCCCATTTCCATCGGGTAGGCAGGGTTAAAATAGGCCCTTTTGAATCTGATGAGCACGTGTTAGACATAAGATTCAAGACTTTTAATTATATAGGTAGGTTTCTGTTGAGTGTCTTTTGCTGTTTTCATTTAGATTGAATTGATGAGTATATTGATTAAATGTGGTACTTTTTGTATCTGAAATACATGAAAAACCCAATCCAAGCATAAAACTTCTTGGCAAACCAGCTACAGTTTGGTCGGATTAAATTGTATAATCAATTCTTCTTCTTCTTAGTGCAGCCAACGTCATCTAATTAATTATAATTTTTATACTTACTTTGACCGATTCTTATGTTTCATATGCACAACTCTACAGGCTTATTGGGGGCAATGTTGATGTGGAATGTATATTCGGCAAACAGTGGATGGGGCATCTGCTTTGCTCACAATTGACGCCAGCAGGAGATCCAATCAATTATCATGGTTGGGCTTCTTTTGACTACAACAGGCAAGCTGCCAGTGCTAATGGCACTCCTTATGTGCAGCTCGCCGACTGGGAGAGTGAGAGAGCCAGTAGGACAGCCACCACTTAAAGGCAGACTGTAGCTCTAAAGGAAAGGAGTACTTTCCAGAAGTGGTCAGTGTCGAGCACATTATTGAGGTAGCATGATTTCATCCAAGGCACCTCCCCCACCCGCGCCCACCACCCCCCACCCCACCCCGGCCCAATTATCCAATACAGCCGCAGGGGTACTCGTGGAGCATGTGTGGTACAGGGAGGAGATCCTCTTTCCCTCCGATGGACGATGGGTGCCACAATAAATTAGTTAGCAGTAGTGAAGAGAGGTGGCTGGGCAGGTCAATGCCTGCAGCATAGTTCCAAGGACCTGGCTGCAGTGCAGAAAGCCATTTAACAACCTTACCAGGATTGCCAAGGTATGCCTCCTTTTCACATCTCTCTTACTCTCTACACAGCCCTGCAAACCCAACTTTGCCCAGCACCAGCAATCCTTCCCTCCACGGCCTCCTAAGTCTCTCTGCCAATCACAATGGAACACTTCACTATACCTCGTTCTGCCTGCACTAGCATACACAACACTTGTTATTGCCTTCACAACTACTTCCCTCTCTTGCCCACACTTGCTGCTTCTTCCTTTCAGTATGCACACTATGCTAAGTTGCCTCACAGATCTTCAAACTCCTTCAACAGGGCACACACTAATTCACTTCCACTCTTCTTGCAGGAGAAGCTGGCAAGCAACTGAAGGAAGACTTCAAGAACAGGAGGAGATCCCACGAGACAATAAGCACTGACATCAATGGAGGGAGCACCCATCGACATTAGCAGAGAAAGGACACACAGCATTGGAGGTGATGAGATTGGAGGCCACACGCAACAGGGTGTTTGGGCATCTTCCTATCCTTTTCTCTTTCTACTTACTCTCTCATGCACACTCTCAGCATGACAATCTGGTACTGCAATGCACAGAAATTTACACCCGAGTGGTATAGATAGTGAGGTAAAGGGGTTTACACAGTGTGATTCATCGAGCACAAGTGAGCAGGAACAGGTGCGAGTGGGAAGGACAACCCAGGATACAGCTCAGCGGAGGGACAGTTTGCATCTTAGCTCTGCTGAAAAAGACAAAGATGCAGAATTGAGGAGCCCAGCAGTGCACCAACAATTGCTGAATGCATTGGATGGCCTGTTGGGAAGTTTTAGCAACATGTCAGAGTGTGGTGGAGTCCACTATGAACTTGTTTGGGGTTCTGGCGCATGGCATCAACACTTTGCAGTGAACCATGGGGCATGTGGCCATGCAATGAATGCTGCAGCTGGGACCTCCCTGCAGCAGTATATGGCACCAGTAGTCACGTTTCTCATGGATGCTCATACTGGGGCCATGCAGGCTCAGTGCATAAACATCTCCGCCGGCTTAAGTAGGCTGGGAGACTGAATGGAGAGTTGTGCAATTGGAATGAAAGGTGTTGCGCTCTCTCAGGATGTCAGCTTGTCTGAATCTTTGCCATCCCTTCAACCAATGCCCGCCTCAGTGCTAGAAAGCTAGTTGGGTCAGACTGTCCTGGCAGTTGCCAAGTGGCTGCAGTCTGCAACCAGACCCTTTCAGGCTCAAGCTTCAAGAGCTCTTCATTGGGCCTTCCACCTCCCATGCTGACGTCACTGAGGGAGCTTCAGCCTTAGTGTCTAGAAGCACTAGACATGACTGTTAATGTAAGAGTAGGCAGGGATTGTTCAGATGAAGTTCTCTTCAATGAGCTGTTGCCGAAGAGCTTTGACTGCAAGCAGGTTTTGGAGACCTCTACTTCTTTGCCATCCTCTATGTCACACTGTTGTCTCGCTCATCATGCTGACAGTCCTCATTCAATTGTGGCTCCATGTAGAATGCAGCAAACAGTAAACCACTATCATACAGGATGCTCTTTCTTGGCTGTATTGCAGGAAGTGACCAGATCTGTTCCAGCAGCAGAATTGTTGCTTCAGGACTCCAATGGTCTGCTTGATGAGGGCTCTACTTGAGCCATGGATCTTACTGTAGCACAGTTTGGCTGCCAAACCTCGGTTCCTGAGAGGAGTCATGAGGAAGTGTGCAGGGAATAGCCATTGTCCCGAAGCAGCCAGCCTCTCAGGGAAAAAGGGTGGAGGGATGGAGGATTAGTGCAAGATGAAAGCATCATGGCAGCTGCCAGGAAAGTAGGCACATCTGCTTGATATGCTGCTGGTGATCGTACACCAGTTGCACATTAATGGAGTGAAAGCCCTGGTGATTCATGAAGACAGTGAGATCATGTGAAGGAGCCCACAGGGTGACATGGGTGCAGTCAATGATACCCTGGACTTGGCGAAGCCTGTAATCTGTGCAAACCCCAGATGCTGCTTGCGATTGTCTATGGGGAAAGTGAAGATGGCATCAGTCACCTGATCAATGCAAGCATGAACTACAAACTAACATGTTACTGACATCTTCTATAGCAGCCTGGAAGGAACCAAAGGCAAAGAGGTTGAGGGCTGCACTGGCCTTGACTGCAACACGTAGTGCTGTGCTCGATGTGGCAGTTGCTTGTAGCCTTGTTGCAGGATAACTCTGTGACAGCTTCCCTGGAGAAGCACAGCCTCCTTATGCACTGCTCCGCAGAGAACTGGGTTTATACATTCTGTTGGGAGCATACCTATTTGGTCTATTTGCAGCTACAGCTCTATTATTTCCTTGCTCCTGTTGCTGCTTCTCCTCTTCCTCTTCATCTTCCAGCCAGAGTAACATTCCCAAAAGGACCTACATGAAGTAAAACATTTATTGCCAGAATCCCTTGAAGAGTTCAGAAAGTTATACCGCCACGACAAGCATTTTAAAATTGTCTAAGAAGCAAAAGAAACACCAACTAAAACAAGCAAAATGTCTCCCAAACCTTTGAAGCATTTTAGCTGAGAGCAGGTGAGGATCGCTTTAAATACTACTGAAAGTGGCTGCCTCCTGACTTGTTTCACCCATGGTTTGTGGGTGAAATGTGAAACTTGCAGTAGCAATGCGTGTTGAGACAAAAATTACATTGGGATTTTACCTAGGTCATTTCACCCTTAAACTCGGAATGGGTGAACTCCAGTGGTAAGGTAGTGGTTCATATTCTTTTGCGATTTTGGTCCTGCTACTATCTCATTTTCGGTGCAAATGGAGCAGTAGTGAGATGAAAATCAGCCCCACGGTATTATGTAACAAACTACTCAGATCCGTTGTTGTGTTACATTATTGATAAGCTGCCTTGCTCATCTTTTGAGTGCATTTATAGTGGCAATATTGGGAAGAATGAGCTCAAGGAAAGGAACTGGCTTTGCCAAAGTGATTATTGGTGTCTTCTCATCCCATCCATTTATTGCGATTGACGAGAAAATAAAATTCATTAAGTATGTGCAAAGGACCCATTGCCATGGTAACTAGCTAGCTTGGCTAAGCATGTATAGCATGTGCCTCACCTGTCAAACAAGTCACCAGCTGCCACTGATCCTTGGGCCCTTCCTCTTCTTCATCTACTCTGCTGTCCCTCAATGACAGCATCCATAGGCACGGGCTCAGCTTCCACATCTATGTCGATGATATACAGGCTCTACCGCTCCAGCATCTTGCTTGACTGCTCCACTGCCTCTGTGCCATCAGACTGTTTGTTTGACATTCAGACTTGGATGTGTCTAAACTTTTTCTAACTCAACATTGGGAATCCCAAAGCCATTGTCTACTGCACCCACCACAAGCTTCACTCCCTTGCCACCGACTCCATCCTCTTTGCTGGCCACTGTCTCATGTTGGGCCAATCGATGCACAATTTTGGTGTCCTGTTTGATCCTAAACGATAGTCATTTTCAACTTCACCACCTGGCGGCCATGTGGCGGAGCGGATCGCCCACTTGTAATAGAACTCGTCCAATTTTCATCTGATTGATCTGCTCCATCACAAATAGTACAGTGGAATTTCAAAGTCCAAGTGATGTGTTGGAAAAGTTCAGGTACAGTTTTAACCCTTCTGGTGCCAATCAGACAGTAATTTGTCTTAATACATGCATCTTTGAGAATGACATTTTAATGCCAGTCTTCAGAGGTAGTAAGTGGTGCAGCTATCATTTCTTTATTCTTCTATTCTTAACTGAATAGCTATGTTTACTTTCCTTCACTGAGGAGCTGGGAGAAGAAGTAGATACTTGTCAAAAGAATGGAAAATACTTATTAAATTCTGCTTCCAAAAGCCAGTCTATTTTTATACACATCAAAATCCATTGTTAAATCTGATACAGGAGTGAATAAGCACCCGTAATGCACAAATGAAGAATGCACAAGTACAGGTGCATTGATGTTTTCATGGAAGTACTAAAAGTGCTAACCTCAGAATTAGCTATTAGGCCATCTGTTTGGTCATAATTAACAAGTATATTTTTGGCTGTTATGAAATCCAATTTAATTCCATCTAAATTAATATAATCTCTTCCTTTGGCTCCATGGTAGCACTCTTGTCACTGAGTCAGAAGGTTGTAGGTTCAAGCCCAACTCTAGGATTTGAACATATGATCGAGCTTGACACTTCAGTGCAGTACTGAGGGAGTCAGAGATGCCATCTTTCAGTTAAGATGTTAAACCGATGCGCCGACTGATTGTTCAGATGGGCATAAAAGATCTCATTGCACTTTTTTGAAGAACAATGAGTTCTCCCAATGTCCTGACCAATATTCATGTCTCAAACATTTCCACCAAGAAGAGATTAACTGTTAATTCATCTTATCTGTTGTTAGTGGGATTTTGCTCTGTCCAAATTGGCTGTTGCATTTGCCTCTGTAATAACAGTGACTGGATTTCAAAAGTAACTCATTGGCTGTGAAGCGCTTTAGGAGGTACTGAGGACATGAAAGGTGCTATATAAATGCAAGTTTTTTTTTCTTTTCCATTATATATAACTAGCTTGTTGCAATTGAAAAGACCCTTACTGACATCCTTTCTGCATTAAATAAAAGAAAGTTAAAGGTTGTTTTTAATAGTGTTCTTGACTATTTCCCATCTGTTATAATTTAAGCATCATTTGTAATTGCCAGTTTAAGTGTTTTGACAAGAGAATTCTCTCATGTATCTACCTGTTTCCCATATAATCCTGTACATCAATCTTTTTCTAAGAATGTTAACAGTTTCACATGCCACCCCAATGCATGTTTGTTGACAACTCCTGACCTGGAAGGAAAAGTTTAAGGGGGAAAAATTCAGTTGGTTTGCGCCTCCCGTTAGTGCCTTAAGAGGGCGCTAATGGGGCGCAAAGCAACTAGCGCCCGGGCGCGACGATGTCTGCGCCGCTCACGAAATTGACCAGACATTTTGCGGCGGCGCTAAACACTACCGCCCCGATCTCCTGCGCCCACAGATCTTGACATCAGTCAAGCGTGCAACGCCCTTGTGGCGCCCCGGACCGGATATTGAGTGGCGCCCCCCTCCTTTCTGCCTGGCGCAAGCAACGACAGGGAGACTGGAACATTTCCCAGTCAGTGAGGGGCTGGGGGGGCGCTATTTAAAGGCGGCCTTTTCCTGGCTTTTTCTGTGGTACACATTTTTGCACCACTCATTCTGACAGAGAGAGAGATTCTGAGAGAGAGAAGGAGAGACTTCTGCATAGAGTCAACGCTGTGTGAAGTAGTTTTGGCTACTGAGCATCACTTTGCAGGTACTTTTGGATTGACCTTTATTACTTCGATTACCAAGAGACTTTGGGGGCTGCACTGATTTGAGGCGTCGTCCTGCGCCTGCAGAATCGGAGGCAACAGAGACGCAGAGAGAGAGTGGCAATCATAGCCAGATGGAGGAGGGCCAACAGGCCTCTGTACAGGAGACCTTACCCTCCCAGGGTATTTCGGCAACAATTCTCCTACATTAATTTGTCTGAGGAGCAGTGTTTGCGCAGGCTGCGCTTCAGCAAGGAGGTGGTCACTGAGCTCTGCCACCTGCTGCAGCCAGATCTGCAGCCTCTACTGAGGACCAGGATGTCTCTGTCGGTGGCTGTGAAGGTCACAGTGGCTCTGAACTTTTATGCCACCGGCTCATTTCAAGCAGCTACTGGGGACATCGCCAATATCTCCAAGTTCGCGGTCCATTGCTGCATCCGTCAGGTCACAAATGCACTCTATAAAAGGAGACGCCAGTACATCTCTTTCCCGATGACCCGGGCCAAACAGCATGAGCGCGCATTGGGCTTTGGGAGGGTAGCGGGCTTCCCCATGGTGCAGGGCGCCATTGACTGCACGCATGTGGTATTGTGGGCACCGCATGAGAATGCAGAGGTTTTCCGAAACGGCAAGGGGTTCCACTCCTTAAACGTCCAGTTGGTCTGTGACCACAGACAGCTGATACTCGCCGTCAATGCCCGCTATCCTGGCAGCAGCCGCGATGCTTTCATCCTGCACCAGACTGCTATGCCAGAACTTTTCCAGGCACCGCATCAGCCAAGTGGTTGGCTCCTCAGGGACAAGGGTTATCCACTGTGCACCTGGCTGATGACACCGATCCGTAACTCCAACACCCCTGCTGAGCTGCGGTACAACGAGAGCCATCTCGCCACCAGGAACATCGTTGAGCAGACGATCGGCATGCTCAAGCAATGGTTCCGCTGTCTGGACCACTCAGGAGGAGCCCTGCAGTACTCACCTGAGCGAGTCTCCCTCTTCATAGTTGTGTGCTGCATGCTGCATAACCTGGCAATTCTCAGGACCCAGCCAATGCCACCAGGCCTTGGAGCACCACTGGAGGAGGAGGAGGAAGAGGAGGAGGAAGAGGAGGAGGATGATCAGCAGCAGCACCAAGGCGGGAGGGAGGCCCACAATGTTGAAACTGCAAGGGCCGTCCGTCAACGGCTGATAACAAGCTGCTTCTAGGCCCCTACTGAGGAAATGGTTTCTGGCATGGAGAACAACATGAATGAAACCAACCCGCAACCCATAAGCCGGCTAAGGCAGCAATGATTCCAAAGGCCAAACCTGTACATTTTGAATACAAAAACTTTTTTATTTTACAAACTCTGTGTGTGTCATTTCCTCATGACAAACTAATAGAAACAAACACAAAAAATCATTCATTAACATAACTGGTTCTCACAATCTGGAGATAATGCCCAAAACACTAAACAAAAGTTTGAATACGAACCTCGGATTTTAATAAAAAATTAACCAACATTTCGTAACAACTCCTACTTTTTGCCCTTCAAGGGTGATCTCCTTCCCTTGCGCACTTTCCCCCTTCCCACCCTACTGCTCCTCTGTAATGGGGCCCCAGTGGCTGCAGCAAGGCTGGTGGAAGGCTGCTGATTGTCAGAACCTGAGACTGCAGATGCCCTTGAAGGACGGCCTCGACCAGCTCTGGGCCTGGAGGGCCCGGCTGCAGACTGTACCAACTCTGCATGGGCGGCAGCAGTCTGGGCTACAGGCAGTGGCACGTGCAATGGGGAAGTGACAGTGGTGGCAGCAGGAATGCTGTCATCTTGCGAGAGGACAGCAACTCCCTGCTCGACCGACACACTGGCACTCCCACGGGGCAGCACCTCAGCATCTGGAGCAATCTGCTGGAGCACAGATTGCTGGCCTGCTGCGGCGCGGTGAGAGCCCCGGGGAAATGTGTTCGAACCATCGAGGATGGCAGCAGTCAGTGCTTGCGTGGCCTCAATCTGAGTCTGCATGAGAGCAGTCTGAGATGGGATCAGGGCAGCCAGTGACTGAATTGCAGCACTAAGCTTTAGCATGGCATCCGCCTGTGCTACAGTGAAGTGCTCCACACTCCTTGCCAGTGCATCAGTGCATTCGGGCACCCTTCCCACTGCACCCATGAGCTGAGTGTGCATGTCCACCGCCTGGGTGTTCATTTCAGCGATGAGCCACTCCTCTGCGTCCAGTGCAGTAGGACTCACTGGCCTACTCTCCCTCCGGGGAGAAGGCCCCTGAGCTTCCCTAGCCACATTGCGTTGCTGCAGCCCGCTGGGTCCTGGAGCTTCACCCTCATCAGACCCTTCCCCCCTGCTCCCCTCCAGGGAAGACGTGTTCCCAGTGTGGGCATGGGCTTCCTCGGGAGAAGGTGGCGCTGATGCTCCGGCTTCCTCTTCCTCTTCGCCTGTAGCTTCGCTCCCACTGGCAGCTTCAGGGCCCGTCTCCTCAGCTGGTGAATCACCATCTGAAAGCAGGGAGGTACAAGAGTGGCTTTAGCGTGAGGACAGGGGGGCAGTAAGGGAGGAAGGAGTGCAGCGATTTAGTAAGTTTGGATTGAAAGTGTCAAAGGCAGGTGTTGTGAGGTACAAGTGGAATGAGAGAGGCGAGAAAGCTGATGACCTTACCATTGCTGTCCAGAACGGGGTCGGCCTCTCCAGGAGCGATGGGACCGATCACCTGGCTTGCCACAATCCTGTGGACGCGCGCCTCAAGATCGCTGAGGGGTTGCAGCTGAGGCGGCCCTCCACCCGTCCGTTGCTGCTGTCTCCTATTATGAGATAGCTTGGCCTGCAAGAAAAAGGACGGTGTCTGAGTAAATATACAACCATGGTCTTGCCTGATGTGCCTCCCATAATTGAATAGCCCTTAATGTATGCAGCCATGGTCTTGCCTGATGTGCCTCCCATAGTTCAATAGCCCTTACTGTATGCAAAATGTGGAATGTGCGTGTGTGTTTCATGAGAGGGCCATAGGTGTTGGATGAGTGTTGGGCATTGGGGTTTTAAGATCCTCTGGCCATAGAGTGAGGTTGAGATGGAGGGATGGAGAGGTATTGAAAAAAAGCCACCCACCCTGACGACCCGAGTGAGGTCGTTGAACATTTTGCGACATTGAGTATGGGTCCTGGGCACCATGCTCCTGGAGGATACGTGCTGAGCCACCTCCCTCCACACTCCTCTGTAGTCGCGCTGCAAAGTCCTCCTGCCACTCTCAGGGAAGCGTATAGATCTTCTGCGCTCCACCGCGCCAACCAGAGCCTCCAAGGCCCGCTCGCTGAAGCGCTGAGCTCGTTCTCTCACCCTCTCCATAGTCCTTGGCTGGAAAATGTAGTCACAGGTCTCTCCAGGCCGAGATTCAAGGCTCCAATGAGCAGGGTGTGGCTGGAGAGCAAGATCGACCCTCCCCTTTAAGAACTGTCCGGCACCAGTGTGTCTGTGTTCCATCGCTAACTGACAGCACCTGCGCTGCGCCCGCACTCTGAGTTAGCGCCTCGCTCCTCATCCTCAGCCTTTGCGCCTTAAGACAGGTGTGCAGCACAGGTGATTTAGCGCTCCAATCACCTCCAGGGGCGATAAAAGCCAAGTTTGCAGTCAGAGGCGATAATTAGCGCCAGGCGCTAAACTTTGCGCCCAGCCGATAATCGCGCCCCAAACGGGGCGATACTGAATTTCTCCCCCTAAGTCTGTAAAACTGTTTCTTTGTTAATCTCTGTAGTTACATAAATTGAGCTGTAAGAGGCCCCTAGCGTGCAAAAGAAGTTTGGGTCTTAAAAGAAGTGGCTGCAGAGATAGTGGATGCATTGGTTGCAATATACCAAAATTCCCATGACTCTGGAGGGGTCCCAGCGGATTGGAAAACCGCAAATGTAACACCCCTATTTAAGAAAGGAGGGAGATAGAAACCAGGAAACTATAGACCAGTTAGCCTAACATCTGTCATTGGGAAAATGCTGGAGTCCTTCATTAAGGAAGCAGTAGCAGGACATTTGGAAAATCATAATGCAGTCAAGCAGAGTCAGCATGGTTTTATGAAAGGGAAATCATGTTTAACAAATTTGCTAGAGTTCTTTGAGGATATAATGAGCAGGGTGGATAAGGCATTCGATAAGGTGCCACATAAAAGGTTACTGCAGAAGATAAGAGCTCACGGAGTTGGGGGTAATATATTAGCATGGATAGAGAATTGGCTAACTAACAGAAAGCAGAGAGTCGGGATAAATGGGTCATTTTTTGGTTGGCAAACAGTAACTAGTGGGGTGCCACAGGGATCGGTGCTGGGGTCTCAACTATTTACAATCTACATTAATGACTTGGATGAAGGGACCGAGTGTAATGTAGCCAAGTTTGTTGATGATACAAAGATGGGTGGGAAAGCAAGTTGTGCAGAGGACTCAAAGGGCTGGATTTTGTCAATGGGGATGTGATGGAGGCGGGACTCCCACTTTTTGGGTTGTAGTCCCACCTCCATCGACTTGTGGCCATCCCATTGTATTTTCCCTTGATTGACCTTGTTAAGCCCGCCCAGCGGGCTTAGCAGGCCAATCAAGGGTCCCTTGGATACAGGTGACGTCAGCCATTGAAATTTAATCTGTCAAGCGCTTTTGACAGATGAAATTTCAGCGTTTGACAGCTCTGTGAAGCTGTCAAACACTGACAATATGATTTCTAACATGAGTCCCTGTACTTAGACTCAGTTAGAAATCAATCCAGCACAGAAAGCAGAGACTGCAGCTTTTGACAGCTCCGCGGCCATTCTGCTTTCTGTGCCGTGGATGTGAGGGACTCCCGACACCTTAGCCTGCAGGACAAAGTTAAGGAAAGTACAAGTTCTTAAAACACTTTACACACACCAAACACACTTACCTCTGCACTCATGCACCCATCACTCACCTGCACACCGGACATCTCGACCCCTCCAAGCCCTCCAGACCAACGGTCCGCCTCGCTAAATCGGCGTGGTTCGGACCTGTCGGGAAGCCCACACTTCAGGGCCAAAAATAGGGATTAGGCAAAAAACTGCCTGTTAACTACCTGTTAACAGGCAGTTTATTGGCACTAATCCCCTTCCCGCCTCGGGGAGGCGGGTCCCAGCACAGGTCGAGTACCCACCTCCTGTGAAACTGGCATGGAGGCGGGTTGGGGGCGGGATGGGTTCGGGACCACCGAATCTGCTATTTTCCCACCCCACACGCCTCCAAACCCACCTCCACGGGTCAATGAAAATTCTGCCCAAAGAATCTGCAAAGGGATATAGACAGGCTAAGTGAGTGGGCAAACATTTGGCAGATGGAGTATAAGTGCGAGGTTATCCACCTTGGCAGGAAAAATAAAAAAGCAAATTATTATTTAAATGGAGAGAGATTACAAAATGCTGCAGTTCACAGGGACCTGGGGGTCCTTGTGCATGAAACACAAAAAGTTAGCATGCAGGTACAGCAAGTAATCAAAAAGGCAAAGGGAATGTTGGCCTTTATTGCAAGGGGGTTGGAGTATAAAAGCAGGGAAGTCCTGCTACAACTGTACAGGGTATTGGTGAGACCACACCTTGAATACTGCGTACAGTTTTGGTCTCCTTATTTAAGGAAGGATATACTTGCATTAGAGGCAGTTCAGAGACGATTCACACGGTTGATTCCTGAGATGAGGGGGTTGACTTATGAAGAAAGGTTGAGCAGGTTGGGCCTATACTCATTGGAATTTGGAAGAATGAGAGGTGATCTTATTGAAACATATAAGATACTGAGGGGGCTCGACAAGGTAGATGCAGAGAGGATGTTTCCCCTCGTGGGGAAATCTAGAACTCGGGGGCATAGTTTCAGAATAAAGGGTCGCCCTTTTAGAACTGAGATGAGGAGGAATTTCTTCTCTCAGAGGGTCGTAAATCTGGGGAATTCTCTGCCCCAGAGAGCCGTGGAGACTGAGTCATTAAATACATTTAAGGTGGAGATAGACAAATTTTTACAAGATAAGGGAGTGAAGGGTTATGGGGAGCGGGCAGGGAAGTGGCTTTGAGCCCAAGATCAGCCATGATCTTATTGAATGGCGGAGCAGGCTTGAGGGGCCAAGTGGCCTATTCCTGCTCTTATTTCTTATGTTCTTATGAGAGGTGATCTCATTGAAACATACAAAATTCTTACAGGGCTTGACAGAGTAGATGCAGAGAGGATGGTCCCCCTGGCTGGGGAGTCTGGAACCAGGGGTCACAGTCTCAGAATAAGGGGTCGGCCATTTAGGACTGAGATGAGGAGAAATTTCTTCACTCAGAGGGTGGTGAATCTTTGGAATTCTCTACCCCAGAGGGCTGTGGAGGCTCAGTTGTTGAGTATATTCAAGACAGAGCTCAATAGATTTTTGGATATTAAGGGAATCAAGGGATATGGGGATAGTGCAGGAAAGTGGAGATGAGGTAGAAGATCAGCCATGATCTTATTGAATGGCGGAGCAGGCTCGAAGGGCCAAATGGCCTAATCCTGCTCCTATTTCTTATGTTCTTATGTAAAAGACTGCCTCAGCAATAGTAATTAGGGCAAAAATAGGAACCTGCTTTATTGCTGCCACTCGGAACAACCACACAAATTGTAATAAAACGGGAACTTCTATAAAGCAGGAATCAGCAAAAGCAACAAAAATCAAGGCTAGTCTAGTGCATAACCACCTTTATGTGCCTAAATTTCATACAACAGCTTACAAGGTGATTACAGTATAACACCTTAAAAATTAATGAAAATTAATTAAGAACCACATCATGGCAAGTATCATCAATAATCATCAAAAGCACCACCTTCTGGAGCCACTTTCTCATCCTGGCACTGAAAGACTGCAGCCACTTTTCAAAATTGTTTGAGTCATCCAAGCATTAGCATTGCTTTCATAATCAGTTGGGAAAGTTTTCTCATTTTTAAAGCAACAAGGGTTATTGCTGTTCCTGATCACGAGAGATTTCACCTTGTCCGAGCCCGTTTGATTAGCATTCAGTAACAATGTATGCAGTTCTTATATAATTTTGCCACCACTCGCTTTGTCTTTTGTATTTGCGTCGGTTTGATCAGGCACAGCACGATAGAAAGGTCCAGTCTCATCACAATTGTAAATGCAGTCAGGTGGATACTCTGGTTAAAAAAAAGGCAACATTTCCTCAGTCTGTGCATGAGCAGCAGGTTTGTTGCTGTCTGCTTACTCATCACACAGCTTTTTGTCAACAAGGTTGCGTCTCACTTTCCAGTGGTACAAGAATCCATTTGATGCAAACCTTTACACACCTAGGCCACAATTTTCACGCTGCAGAACATGCGGGTTCGCGAGTGGGTCGGCAGTTACAAGCACTCATCTCACCGACTTCCGCATTTAACTAGGGCGCGTTTCCCAGCGTGCCACGGACCCGCTCGGGAGAGGCGGGCGACCTCATTGAAGTAGTTAACAGCTCGTTGAGAGACCCTTATGAGGCTTTTTAACCTGAGGTTTCAGCTTTGACTGCTTGTGCACGGGATTCAAGGACTAGCTGAGATTCAGAAATGCCAGGCTTCTGCACTAGCCAGGGGCTCCAGAATGATTGTCGTATGCTGCGCGCTGTAAGGGGTCTTGTCGTGCTTGTATCACAGACGGTGCTTGTGCGGGGTTAGGCCTTCGTTGCCTAATACTATTGCTCTGGTCTCCGGCCAGCCTTGTTGCAATAAGCACCTGTGAGTGGTTCGACCCACTCGCCCTTACGGTTCTAACACTGGACTTAGGTGCGAGAGCAGTAATGCAGAGAAAAACTCAAATAGACCCGGTTGAATAGTACGAAATGGAAATCTTTATTGCATAGCGTCCAAGATCATGAAGTACATGTCATAGGCGCAAATTAACGAGAGTACAAGTATACATACATTCATAAAGCTTGGTCTATGGTAATGAAGAACGCACGGCACATCGTAAAAAGGGGAACACATTATACTTTATCCTTAATAAAAACCACCCTCCCCTATCAATACCTACATTACATCTAGATTTGTAGGATCGGGAAACATGCTCACCACTCGTGATACTTCGGAGAATTTTAAAGTGAGGCACTCGGCTCGTTTCGCTGCAGCGCCTGACTGTCACGTGTTTGGAGGGGTCTCTGTACCCCACTTGTTTATCTTCGCTGCTGCGGTAAGCAGGCCGGGCTCCCCGTTGTCATGAAGAACTCGACAGAACTCGGGCCCGGTTGTAGAACTCAAAGAAAAGTCTTCCTGTACTGACACCAGTTGTCGGTAGAATTCAATGAAGAGTCTTCCTGTTGTGATGAAGAAGTTGATGGACCCAAACCGGTTCGTGCAATAACCCGTAGAATTCAAGAAATTAGTTCTATACTTTCGGGCACGGTCGGGGTTTACTGACCGTGGCGGCACATGGATTCTTCTTCTTTTCTTGTCATTTCGTCTTGTCTTTTTGGGCCTTCGGGTCCAGACACCGTTTACCGACTCTCGGGATGGTGCACCCGGTCACTTGCCTTTGTCGAGGCGGCTCGTTCCGATTGAGCTCCACCCAACATTCGAAGTCGACTCAAAAGTACAGCAGTCAGCAGCGAGATAAGAGAACAAGAGACGATTCGAGTGAATAAGAGGCCAGCTGGGAGAATAAGAGACCGAATCAAGAGAGCGATGGACATTTGTTCACTATAGTTATAGTGCTGTGTTCCCTTATCTCCCGCCCAAATCTTAATGTTTGTCCTTTGTGTAATATTGGCGCTCAAAACTCCCAGCATGGGGCGATTCTTTCTTTAATGGGTTTCGGTAGCACCTGAAACTGGCCAACTACCCGTTAATGTTTTTCCCATTGCCGAACCGGCTAGGAGCCTCCCTGGCTGGGTTTTGGGGGCCCCCGAATGCTTGCTTAATCACCCGTCGATGTCTCTCTCATTGTAGAGCCGTGGGGGTATTTGTGTATTGATGTGTCTGGATGGGCCTTCGGTTGCCCAGTACAATGGTCCTTACTTGTGCATGGAAAATGATTCCAGCACTTATATCTTTTGCTATTGTTTCGAATGCAAACAGGTTGCATCCTGTCTTTATCAGTGTTTATCGAGTATGATCCCGTCTTATATTGAAATGTTTATTCGAACGCCATCTTGTCTGCCCACTGTAATTCTGGAAGCTTCTGCCACAATGCGCGGCGGCCATTTTACAGGCTTCTGTGTCCTTTATATCAGGACAGCATTCTGTTTAAATAAACTGATCAAACGAATCTGCTTCTCTTTCGTTATTTTGAATCGCGATAATTGCGAAACTTTACAGCGCTGCACAACATAGCGCAGCAGCAAGGAATGAAGCTGCAGGAGAAGCAAGGCGCAGAGCCTCTTTGGAGCAGGAGGAGGAGCAGGTGGAACACGAGGAGGAAAAGGAAACTGAGGTGGACGTAACAGCAGCGGCGCACATTGCTGCCCGGGAGGCCCGGAATGGTCTCGTAATGGAACGATTTAGTTAAGTTGCACCAGTGCACCCTTATGACTCCCAAATGCTGTAACAACTTCCCCACCCCCCACCAACACCACAAAGTAGTTCTAAAATGACCAAACCATTCCTGTCACACACATACCCATTGCTCAAAGTTAAGTAATGTCTCACCATTCACTCCAACTGACGAGGCCACTTCCCAGGTAAGAGGGGAAAAAAATGGAAAAGACGGGAAAGTAGTGCAAAGAAATAAATTTATGTGTGTCAGAAATAGAACTGAAACTTAACACTAACATTTTGGCAAACACCCATGTGCATACCCTTATGCATCTACGTGTGTCATTTTTCTTTTCCAAGTGTTTCTACAAGGTGCAACCGCTGTGGCTTCAGCAGAGGTAGGTTGCTCACTTCCCTGCTCTGACTGCTTAGATACTTTTGGCGGACATCCTCTGGGTTTTGGAGCCTGTGAGGGCCCCACCAAAGACTGCTCCTCCTGCAACTGTGCCATCAGGATACAAGGCAGCATGTATGGCTCTGACTGAGGGAGAGGCAACGGGGGAAAAGTGGGAGCGCTTTTAGCAGAGCCCCACTTCCATGTCCCCTCTCACCATCATCCCTCTCATGGGCCACCCGCAATTCCCTGCTAGCAAGGAGCTGGAGAGCACCTTGCTGCACATCAGTGGGGCGATGAATGGCCAAGTCTATGTTGCTATCCCTTCTAGAGATGAGGTCAATGAGAGTCTGCAATCTGTTGTTCACAGCAAGCATGTTCTCGTTTGACTGGCACATTAGCTGCTCCATGCAGGTGGTCCTAATTTCCACGGAAGAGCACATCGTCGCCATTGCCTGCGATATGATGGTGCTCATGTTGGAGATGGACTCCTCCATTCTCTCTACAATCACACACATCGCGGCTGCAAAGGTTGCCATAGCCTCCCGCATTTGTTGCTGCTCTTCGAAGATCAACCTCTTTGTCGACGACCCCCGAGGTTCAGCATCTGTATCCAGCTGAGCAGAGCTTGAAGCGACCTTCGCCTCTGGCGAGGACTCTCCACTGCTGTCCCTGTCAACACCATCTGCTCTTGCTCACATGTGATGTGTGAGACATCAGGTGACAACACTACTCTATGTCTCGCTGGACCCACCGAGGTGTGCGTATCTGCACTGGTGCTGGGTGCGCATGGGTCTGGTGACGGTGCACCCTCAGAGAATGGAGCTTGCTCTGAGGAGTCATCTTCCTCCAAGGAGTCATCTTCCTCCTCTGGCTGGACAGTGGGGCGCGGGGCCGTGGCGGGGGGGGGTGGGGCGGGGGGGGGAAGGGGCAATTGATGGACTTGTGGGAGAGTAAAGATAACAGCTTGCAGACTCTTCTTGCACTCATCTCTAGGAGGGATACCAATGTAGACTTGGGAGTTCATCTCCCCACTGATGTCCTTCTCGACTTGTCTGCAGCCTTTGACACGGTTGACCACTCCATCCTTTTCTAACGTCGTCCAGCTGGGTGGGACTGCACTCGCCTGGTTCCATTCTTATCTATCTAATCGTTGCCAGAGAATCACCTGCAACAGCTTCTCTTCCCACTCCCGCATTGTTACTTCTGATGTCCCCCAAGGATCTATCCTTGGCCCCCTCCTATTTCTCATCTACATGCTGCCCCTCAGGGACATCATTCAAAAGCACAGCGTCAGTTTCCACATGTACGCTGACGACACCCAGCTCTACCTCACTACCACGTCTCTCGACCCCTCCATCTCTCTAAATTGTCAGACTGTTTGTCCGACATCCAGTTCTGGATGAGCAGAAATTTTTTCCAATTAAATATTGGGAAGACCGAAGCCATTGTTTGCGGTCCCCGCCACAAACTCCGTTCCCTAGCCACTGACTCCATCCCTCTCCCTAACATCTGTCTGAGGCTGAACCACACTGTTAGCAACCTTGGTGTCATATTTGAACCTGAAATGAGCTTCCGACCACAGATCTGCAGCATAACTAAGACCACCTATTTCCACCTCTGTAACATTGCCCGTCTCCACTCCTCATCCACTGCTGAAACCCTCATCCATGTCTTTGTTACCTCTAGACTTGACTATTCCAATGCACTCCTGGCTGACCTCCCACATTCTACCCTACATAAACTTGAGGTCATCTAAAACTCGGCTGCCCATGTCCTAACTCGCACCAGGTCCCATTCACCCATCACCCCTGCTCGCTGACCTACATTGGCTCCCGGTTAAGCAACGCCTCAATTTCAAAATTCTCATCCTTGTTTTCAAATCCCTCGCTCCTCCCTATCTCTGTAATCTCCTTCAGCCCCACAACCCCCTGAGATATCTGCGCTCCTCTAATTCTGCCCTCTTGAGCATCCCTGATTATAATCGTTCAACCATTGGTGGTTGTGCCTTCTGTTGCCTAGGCCCTAAGCTCTGGAATTCCCTGCCTAAACCTCTCCGCCTCGCTACCTCTCTTTCCTCCTTTAAGGCACTAGTTAAAACCTACCTTTTTGATCAAGCTTTTGGTCACCTGCCCTAATTTCTCCTTATGTGGCTCGGAGTCAAATTTTTTGTCTTTTAATACTCCTGTGAAGCGCCTTGGGAAGTTTTACTACGTTATAGGCATTATATAAATACAAGCTGTTGTTGTTATTGTTGAATTAGAACTCTTATGATAAGAATGTTTAACGTTACCATTCTACACATCATGATATTTCACTGGCTGCTGACATCAGTCACCATGAGTGACTGCTGTATGCCATGTGGCTGTATGATATTTAATTCTGTCACCAGGTTGCTGGGATGTCTCCCTCTCTCCATCTCCCACCGCCAGCAGCTCTGCCACTCTGCTTAATTCCAGCGCCTTCTCCTCTGCTGACGTCAATGTACTGTAAACTGGTGGGCCACCCCTGGTTCTCTGTCTCTCCCTGTTACTCTGCACTCTCTTCTTCTGCAAGGAGGGAAAGAAGTGAACTTTGAGTGAGAGTGATGGAATGAGTGTCCAGGATGGATGGGCTACATCTGTAGAGGGTGACTATGAGGGAGTGGCATGACATAGCCAACTGGCCTCCTTCTGTGGCGTTACTTTCTATGATTTCATTAGGCTGAGGATGAGTGTCAGTGGTGGATAATCAGATGGGGATGTGAGTAGGTGCGTAGACAGAGAGGGTGGGTGCACCTGCAAGGTAGGTTGGTGTGAGGAGTGATGTGCAGGAGTAGGTTTGGGAAAGCAGAGTGATGGGGTTGGGGTGACAGGCTCATCAGGATGTAGTTGAATGTGGCATTGCACTCACCTTTCACCTTAGCATGCTCCCTTTCCCTATCCCAACTCTCATTTCTTTTCCAGTACTTCAAGACGTTCACTTTTCTTTTCAGAATTCTAGAAACCTGAGATTCAGAAATGCCATGCTTCTGTGCGAGTAGCTTCTGAATCATCCATTCCTTCAAACTGTTCAAAATATCCACTGGTAAAGACAGGTCACGGTGCTGTTTTTTGTTCAGCCAATTGGAAAATCGACTTCCATTCCTCCCTCACCCACAAACATCTGGAATCCACGTCAAGCCAGTTCTTAAGCACATTGACCACTAAACCCAATCAGTTTAAGAGGTGAAAGCATCACGTTGAAAGGTGACAAGTCTCGGTAATGCAGGATTTCTGTGTACCACTCTAGCATATAAGTAGGAATTGCAATAAATTAAATTGCAATAAAACAAACTTTTCACAATTGGCAGTATAGGGAGCAAAAACAGGACTTAGTTATCTCAAGATTACTCCCGGTTATGAATTCAGATCTGCTGTAGATACATTCTAGGGTTCAGTGGCATCAGTTGCTCCCAAAAATGGTCTGAGGGTCTTACTTTTATGGGAGTTGACTCACACTGTCCCACATCCACTTGAACAGTAGCATGACCCAGAGGAATAACAATAGAACCCCCTCGAAATCGGGATCAGGTTTCTGTGTCCCTTGCCACCTGCAATTCTTCAATCTCTCCAAGGCAAAGCTTGGTTTGTTTCAGAAATTACTTCTTTCTGCATACAGTTTTGGTGTCCATACTTAAGAAAAGACATACTTGCTCTCGAGGCAGTACAAAGAAGGTTCACTCAGTTAATCCTGGGGATGAGGGGGTGGACATATGAGGAGAGGTTGAGTAGATTGGGACTCTACTCATTGGAGTTCAGAAGAATGAGAGGCGATCTTATTGAAACATATAAGATTGTGAAGGGGCTTGATCGGGTGGATGCGGTAAGGATGTTCCCAAGGATGGGTGAAACTAGAACTAGGGGGCATAATCTTAGAATAAGGGGCTGCTCTTTCAAAACTGAGATGAGGAGAAACTTCTTCACTCAGAGGGTAGTAGGTCTGTGGAATTTGTTGCCCCAGGAAGCTGTGGAAGCTACATCATTAAATAAATTTAAAACAGAAATAGACAGTTTCCTAGAAGTAAAGGGAATTAGGGGTTACGGGGAGCGGGCAGGAAATTGGACATGAGGCTGAGTTCGGATCGGTCAAGGCCCTGTGGGTGGCGGAGCGGGCCCAGGGGCTGAGTGGCCGGGTCCTGCTCCTACTTCTTGTGTTCTTTAGATTTGAGGTTAGGATCAGATCAGCCATGATCTTATTGAATGGCGGAGCAGGCTCGAGGGGCCGATTGGCCTACTCCTGCTCCTATTTCTTATGTTCTTATGTTCTTTCCACAATAGGGTATAATGTACAAAGTCGCTTAGTTCAAATGGTACAACTTATATTTGCAAAATGATACAAAATAAAAAATATACAGTGCTGTCCTAGTTCAATGAGTTATCTTATATAAACATAATAATCCCCCTGTATCCTGTCCTACAGCCCACAGCAGAACTTCTCCCTGCAGTCTCGTGACCTTTTCAACCTTCTCGCAGCACTCTGCTGCCTAACTGACTTTTTGGTATCAGTGGCCCCGATATTAACTGGGAGACGTGCTGGGAGCTGGGGGGGTGGCGGGGGGGGCGGGGAGGCAGTCTGATATCGGGTGGAAAACCCGGAAGTATGTTCAGCGCATCTGTCAGTGGCTTTTTAACTCTTCATTAAGGAAGATGCTGCTGCCAAATTATAGTGAAAGAGGAGGTAGTGGAGATACTGGATGGGGTAAAAATTGATAAAGAGGAGGTACTAGAATGATCCTAAACGGAGTGCTTCTAGACAGAGTGCTAAATTGGGAATTTGGAGGGAGTGGGAATTCGGAGCAGAGGGGGAAGGAGGAGTGAGCGAGAGGAGCGGCCGGAGATAAAGGTTGGCCCGAGAGCCCGGAGGGAGTGTGAGCGTCAGGGAGCGAGGTAAGTGACGTCAGCACAAGGGAAGAAGCTGAAGAGAAAATAAACAAATTGGTCAGTAGCTGGTGATTGTTCTTTGTTAAGTCTTGAGTTTATTTCTGTTAAGTTAGTTAATAATCTATTAAGTAGAGGCATGGCAGGGCACTTCAGTCCCATGGAATGCACATCCTGTGCCATATGAGAACTCCAGGACGCCCCCCGTGTCCTGGACAACCACGTGTGCAGGAAGTGTTGTCAGCTGGAGGAGCTCGAGCTCCAGGATTTGGAGCTTGAGCAGCAGTTGGCATCACTGTGGTGCATCCGTGAGGCTGAGAGCTACATGGATAGCATGTTTCAGGAGGTGGTCCCCCGCAGGGTAAGGGTATGCAGACAGAGAGGAAATGGGTGACCGCCAGAGAAACAAGGAGAACCAGGCAGGAAGTGCAGGAGTCCCCTGAGTGCATCTCGCTCAACAACCAGTAAGTGAAGGCGATGGTTCCTCTGCAGAGTACAACCAGAGCCAAGTCCACAGCACCACAGGTGGCTCAGCTGTACTGGGGGAGGAGGAAGATCGGGAAATCAACAGTGGTAGGGGATTCGATAGTTAGGGGAACAGACAGGCGTTTCCGCGGCCGCAGACGTGACTCCAGGATGGTATGTTGCCTCCCTGGTGCCAGGGTCAAGGATGTCACTGAGCAGCTGCAGAACATTCTGAGGGGGGAGGGTGAACAGGCAGAGGTCGTGGTCCATATCGTACCAACGACATCGGTAGAAAGAGGGATGAGGTCCTGCAGGTAGATTTTAGGGAGCTAGGGAAGATATTAAAAAGCAGGACCTGAAAGATTACTCCTGGTGCCATGTGCTAGTGAATAAAAAAATAGGAGGATAGAGCAGATGAATGTGTGGCTGGAGAGATGGTGCAAGAGGGAGGGCTTCAGATTCCTGGGACATTGGGACCGGTTCTGGGGGAGGTGGGACCTGTACAGGCTGGACGGGTTGCACCTGAACAGAGCCAGAACCAATGTCCTCACGGGGGGTTTGCCAGTGCTGTTGGCGGGGGGGGGTTTAAACTAATTTGGCAGGGGGATGGGCACCAGGATGTAGCATTAGAAAGGAGAAACAAAGTGCACGAAGGATTGGGAGAGACAGATAACACTAAAGTAAGAAATAGTAAGGTATTAGGTGGGGTCAGACTAAAAGAGAATACAAGAAGGTCTAAGATAGGTTTACAGTGCACGTGTGTAAACGCACGAAGCGCGGTAAATAAGGTTGGTGAGCTGCAGGCACAAATAGACACATGGAAATATGATGTCATAGCGATAACGGAGACCTGGCTCAAAAAACGGCAGGATTGGGTATTAAATATTCCTGGATATAAGGTGTTCAGGAAAGATAGGGAAGGAAGGAAAGAAAGGAGGTGGGGTGGCAGTATTGGTTAAGAAGAATGTTACAGTGCTGGAGAGAGAGGATATCCTGGAGGGGTCAAGGACAGAATCTATTTGGCAAGAGTTAAGAAATAATAGAGGTGCCATTACACTACTAGGTGTATTCTATAGGCCACCAACTAGTGGGAAAGATATAGAGGAGCAAATTTGCAGGGAAATTGCAGAGAGGTGCAAGAACTATATATGGGGACTTCAATTATCCTAATATAGACTGGGATAGTAATAGTGTAAAGGGCAGAGAGGGGGAAGAATTTCTGAAGTGTGTTCAGGAGAACTTTCTTGATCAGCACATCACAGGAAGGAGGCATTGCTGGATCTGGTTCTGGGGAATGAGATGGGTCAAGTGGAGCAAGTGTCAGTAGGGGAACATTTAGGGACCAGTGATCATAAAGTTTAGATTAGCTATGGAAAAGGACAGGGCGCAATCTAGAGTAAAAATACTTAATTGGAGGAAGTCAAATTTCAGTGGGTTGAGAAAGGATCTGGTCCGGGTAAATTGGAATCAAAGATTGACAGGCAAAACTGTAATCGAACAATGGGCTGCCTTTAAAGAGAAGATGGTTCAGGTACAGTCGAGGTACATTCCCATGAGAGGGAAAGGTCGGGCAACAAATGCTCGAGCTCCCTGGATTACAAAAGACATAGAGAGTAAGATGAAGCAGAAAAAGAACACATATGACAGATGTCAGGTTAAGAATACAAGTGAGAATCAGGCTGAATGTAGAAAGTTCAGAGTGGAAGCGAAAAAGAAAATAAGAGGGACAAAGAGAGAGTATGAGAATAGAATGGCAGCTAACATAAAAGGGAATTCAAAAGTCTTCTATAGGCATATAAATAGTAAACGGGTAGTAAGAGGAGGGGTGGGGCCAATTAGGGACCAAAAAGGAGACCTACGCAAGGAGGCAGAGGGCATGACTGAGGTACTAACTGAGTACTTTGCATCTGTCTTCACCAAGGAAGAAGATGCTGCCAAAGTCATAATGAAAGAGGAGGTAGTGGAGATACTGGATGAGATAAAAATTGATAAAGAGGAGTTACTAGAAAGGCTGTCTGTACTTAAAGTTGATAAGTCACCAGGATGCATCCGAGGATGCTGAGGGAAGTTAATGAGGAAATCGCAGAGGTAATAGAATCATAGAATAGTTACAGCACAGAAGGAGGCCATATAGCCCGTCGAATCTGTGCCGGCTCTCTGCAAGAGCACTTTAGCTAGTCCCACTCCCCCACCCTTTCCCTGTAGCCATGCAATTTTTTTTCCTTCAGCTACTTATCCAGTTCTCTTTTGAAAGCCACGATTGGGTCTGCCTCCACCACCCATTCATGCAGTACATTCCAGATCCTAACCGCTCGCTGCGTACAATACATCCTCAATGATGGCAGAGACCAGCACGTGAGTGCAAAAGACAAGGCTGAAGCGTTTGCAACCATCTTCAGCCAGAAGTGCCGAGTGGATGGTCCATATCGGCCTCCTCCTGAGGTCCCCACCACCACAGAAGCCAGTCTTCAGCCAATTCGATTCACTCCACGTGATATCAAGAAACGGCTGAGCGCACTGGATACAGCAAAGGCTATGGGCCCCGACAACATCCCGGTTATCGTGCTGAAGACTTGTGCTCCAGAACTAGCCGCGCCTCTAGCCAAGCTGTTCCAGTACAGCTACAACACTGGCATCTATCCGACAGTGTGGAAAACTGCCCAGGTATGTCCTGTCCACAAAAAGCAGGACAAATCCAATCCGGCCAATTACCGCCCCATCAGTCTACTCTCAATCATCAGCTAAGTGATGGAAGGTGTCATCGACAGTGCTATCAAACGGCACTTACTCACCAATAACCTGCTCACTGATGCTCAGTTTGGGTTCCGCCAAGACCACTCAGCTGCCGACCTCATTACAGCCTTGGTCCAAACATGGACAAAAGAGCTGAATTCCAGAGGTGAGGTGAGAATGACTGCCCTTGACATCAAGGCAGCATTTGACCGAGTCTGGCACGGAGGAGCCCTAGTAAAACTGAAGTCAATGGGAATCGGGCGAGGGGGGGAAACTCTCCACTGGCTGGAGTCATACCGAGCACAAAGGAAGATGGTTGTGGTGATTGAAGGTCAATTATCACAGGCCCAGGACATCACTGCAGGAGTTCCTCAGGGCAGTGTCCTAGGCCCAACCATCTTCAGCTGCTTCATCAATGACCTTCCCTCCAACATAAGGTCAGAAATGGGGATATTTGATGATGACTGCACAGTGTTTAGTGCCATTCACAACTCCTCAGATAATGAAGTAGTCCATGACCGCATGCAGCAAGACCTGGACGACGTTCAGGCTTGGGCTGATAAGTGGCAGGTAACATTCGCGCCACAGAAATGCCAGGCAATGACTATCTCCAACAAGCGAGAGTCTAAATACCGCCCCTTGACATTCAATGACATTACCATCACCGAATCCCCCACCATCAACATCCTGGGGGTCACCATTGACCAGAAACTTAACTGGACCAGCCACATAAATTCTGTGGCAACAAGAGCAGGTCAGAGACTCGGTATTCTGTGGCGAGTGTCTCAGCTCCTGACTCCCCAAAGCCTTTCCACCATCTACAAGGCACAAGTAAGGAGTGTGAGGTAACAACAGAAAACGCTGGAAAAACTCAGCAGGCCAGGCAGCATCCGTGGAGAGAGAAAGAGAGTTAACGTTTCAGGTCGATGACCTTTCATCAGAACTGTGAAGAGCCGGAAATCAAATAGATTTAAGGCCAGAGTAAAGCTGGGAAAAGGGGGAGGGGATAAAAGAACAAAGAGGGAGATGAAGAGACATTAAGAGACATTAAGAGATATGCAAGGCTAGAGGTGGTGTAAATGTGACAGATTAAGGCTGAAAGAAGTGTGAAATCCACTGGCAGAATGAAGGACAGCTGCCAGCTTCTAGGAGGAAAAAAAAAGGTGGGGGGTGGCAAATAAAAGGGTGGAAAAAATAAAATATGAATGTGATTGGAGCTGAGGTTATGATCTAAAATTGTTGAACTCGATATTGAGTCCAGAGGGCTGTAGTGTGCCTAAACGAAAGATGAGGTGCTGTTCCTCGAGCTTACGCTGCGCTTCCGTGGAACAGTGTAATAGGCCGAGGACGGTGAGGTCAGAGTGGGAGTGAAGCGGTGAATTAAAGTGACAGGCCACCGGGAGCTCGGGGTCCCCCTTACGGACTGAACGGAGGTGTTCCGCAAAGCGGTCACCCAATCTGCGTTTGGTCTCCCCAATGTAGAGGAGACCACATCGTGAGCAGCGAATACAGTATACTAAATTGCAGGAAGTACAAGTAAATCGCTGTTTCACCTGGAAGGGGTGTTTGGGGCCCTGGACAGTGGGAAGAGGGGAGGTGTAAGGGCATGTGTAGCATCTCCTGCGCGTGCACGGGAAGGTGCCGGGCGAAGGGGAAGGGGTGCTGGGGGTGGTAGAGGAGTGGACTAGGGTGTCGCGGAGGGAGCGGTCCCTGCGGAATGCTGAAAGGGGAGGTGAGGGGAAGATGTGTTTGGTGGTGGGATCACGCTGGAGGTGGCGGAAATGGCGGAGGATGATCCGTTGAATGTGGAGGCTGGTGGGGTGAAAGGTGAGGACAAGGGGAACCCTATCGTGGTTCCGGGAGGGAGGGGCAGGGGTGAGGGCAGAAGTGCGGGAGATAGAACGGACACGGTCGAGGGCCGTGTCGACCACGGTAGAGGGGAATCCTCGGTTGAGGAAAAAGGAAGACATGTCGGAAGCACTGGTATGGAAGGTGGCATCATCAGAGCAGATGCGGCGGAGACGGAGAAACTGGGAGAATGGAATAGAGTCCTTACAGGAGGCGGGGTGGGAGGAAGTGTAGTCCAGGTAGCTGTGGGAGTCAGTGGGCTTGTAGTGAATGTTAGTCAATAACCTATCCCCAGAGATGGAGATGGAGAAGTCGAGGAAGGGAAGGGAAGAGTCGGAGATAGACCATGTGAAGGTGAGGGAAGGGTGGAAATTGGAAGCATAGTGAATGAAATGTTCTAGTTCAGGGCGAGAGCAGGAGACGGCACCGATACAGTCATCAATGTACCGGAAAAAGAGGTGAGGGAGGGGACCCGAGTAGGACTGGAACAAAGAGTGTTCCACATATCCCACGAAAAGGCAGGCATAGCTAGGACCCATGCGGGTACCCATAGCAACACCTTTAATTTGGAGGAAATGGGTAGAGTCAAAGGAGAAGTTGTTCAATGTGAGAACAAGTTCAGCCAGGCGGAGGAGGGTGGTGGTGGATGGGGACTGGTTGGGCCTCTGTTCAAGGAAGAAGCGGAGCGCCCTCAGGCCATCCTGGTGGGGAATGGAGGTGTAGAGGGATTGTACGTCCATAGTGAAGAGGAGACGGTTGGAGCCGGGAAACTGGAAACTGTTAAAATGGCGGAGGGCATCGGAAGAGTCGCGGATGTAGGTGGGAAGAGACTGGACAAGGGGAGAAAAAATAGAGTGTGAGGACCTGGATGCAAAATGAGCAGCATCTCTAAGGAGAGAGAGAGACACACAGAGAGAGAGAGAGACAGAGAGAAAGAGACAGAGAGAAAGAGAGAGAGAATTTTTTGCATCCAGGTCCTCCCACATCAAAGGCCAGGCAGTCTCTGAAGACCTTCAATGCAGCAGCATCAGAGGCGACTTTCAGACCTAATACTACTACTACCTTCATCACATCTCCGTTGTAATAGTGGACCTGCAGCTGATAGTCAGCTCTCCAAATGTGCTCCCGCCAGGTTTCACAATCGTGGTTCAGAACAGGCGTGCTTCACGTAGATCAAGGGTTAAAATCACAATGGCCTTTCAAAATGGCATTATAGAGCCAATTTAGTGCTTGTTAAGGGCCTTAACAGCCTATCCCACCTCTTAAAGGCGGGACGGAGTCGGGACCAGCAGACATGATTTAATGAAAATTGCGTGGAGGCGGGATGGAGGTGGACTTGTGCCCGCCCGCCAGTTTTTGCAATTTTAACCCCACACACGCCTCCAAACCCGCCTCCACGGGTCAATGAAAATCCAGCCCTTTGTGTTCTCCTTACAGCTTACTGTCCCACCTAGCTTTGTATCATCAGCAAACTTGGATAAATTACACTCGCTCCCTTCATCTAGGCCATTAATATAGATTGTAAATAACTGAGGCCCCAACACTGATCCTTGCGGCACTCCACTGGTTACAGCCTGCCAACCTGAAAAAGACATGTTTATCCCTACTCTCTGTTTTCTGTCCGTTAACCAATCCTCTATCCATGCTAATATATTACCCCCAACCCCGTGAGTCCTAATCTTGTGCAATAACCTTTTATGTGAGACTTTATCAAATGCCTTTTGGAAATCCAAATATACTACATCCACTGGTTCCCCTTTATCTACTCTGCTAGTTACATCCTCAAAAAACTCTAATAAATTTGTCAAACACAATTTCCCTTTCATAAAACCATGTTGACTCTGCCTAATCATGTTATGATTTTCTAAGTGCCCTGATACCACTTCCTTAACAATGGATTCTAGCATTTTCCCGACGATTGATGTCAGGCTAACTGGCCTGTAGTTCCCTGTTTTTTCTCTCCCTGATTTCTTAAATAGAGGTGTTACATTTGCAAACTTCCAATCCGCTGGAAGTTTATCCTTCATCGTCTCTGGGTCAAAATCCTGGAACTCCCTACCTAACAGCACTGTGGGAATACCTTCACCACATGGACTGCAGCGGTTCAAGAAGGTGGCTCACCATCACCTTCTCAAAGGCAATTAGGGATGGGCAATAAATGCTGGCCTTGCCAGTGATGCCCACATCCTATAAAAACGAAAAAAAATATTCTATGATTCTATGAAAGGCTGGCTGTATTTTAAGTAAATAAATCACCAGGACTGAATGGGATGCATCCTAGGATTGTAAGGGGTTACGGTTCGTGGTGCTTGTGCGGGGTTAGGCCTTCATTGCCTAATACTATTGCTTGCTCTGGTCTCCGGCCAGCCTTGTTGCAATAAGCACCTGTGAGTGGTTCGACCCACTCGCCCTTACGGTTCTAACACTGGACTTAGGTGCGAGAGCAGTAATGCAGAGAAAACTCAAATAGACCCGGTTGAATAGTACGAAATGGAAATCTTTATTGCATAACGTCCAAAATCATGAAGTACATGTCATAGGTACAAATTAATGACAGTACAAGTATACATACATTCATAAAACTTGGTCTAGGGTAATGAGGAATGCACGGCACATCGTAAAAAGGGGAACACATTATATTTATCCTTAATAAAATCACCCTCCCCTATCAATACCTACACTAATCTAGATTTGTAGGATCGAGGAAACATGCTCACCACTCGTGATACTTCGGAGAATTTTAAAATGAGGCACTCGGCTCGTTTCGCTGCAGCGCCTGACTGTCACGTGTTTGAAGGGGTCTCTGTACCCCACTTGTTTATCTTCGCTGCTCCGGCAAGCAGGCTGGGCTCCCCGTTGTCATGAAGAACTCGACAGTGCTCGGACACGGTTGTAGAAGTCCAGAGAGACAATCAAAAGCTCACCAGTCAAGCGAGTCCATGAAGCGGCAAGCGAAATAAGAGTTCAGCAGTCCTCAGCCAGATAAGAGAATAATAAGCAAGAGTTCAGCCCGAGTCAAGAGTCGAATCAAGAGTTCAGCCCGAGTCAAGCGTCCGCAGAGATAAGAGTCGAATCCAGAGAATAAGCCCTTGATGGACATTTGTTCACTATAGTTATAGTGCTGTGTTCCCTTATCTCCCGCTCAAATCTTAATGTTTGTCCTTTGTGAAATGCTGGTGCACAAAACTCCCAGCATGGGACGATTCTTTCCTTTAATGGGTTTCGGTAGCACCTTAAACTGGCCAACTATCCGTTAATGTTTTCCCCATTGTCGAACCGGCTAGGAGTCTCCCTGACTGGTTTTTGGGGCCTCCTCGAATACTGATATGTGTATTGCTGTGTCTGGATGGGCCTTCGATTGCCCAGTACAATGGTCCTTACTTGTGCATGGAAAACGATTCTAGCACTTATCTCTTGCTATTGTGTCGAATGCAGACAGGTTGCATCCTGTCTTTATCAGTGTTTGCTGCGTATTAACCAATCTTTACTGAAATGTTTATTCGAACGCCATTTTGTCTGCCCACTGAAAATTCTGGAAATTTCTGCCATGAGGCGCGGCGGCCATTTTACAGGCTTCTGTGCCCTGTTTAATCATGACAGCATTTCGTTGAAATAAAACTGATGAAACGAATCTGCTTTATCTCGTTATTTCGAATCGCGATAATTGCGAATTTTACAGGATGCTGAGGGAAGTTAAGGTGGAAATTGCGGAGGTACTGGCCATAATCTTCCAACCCTCCTTAGATACAAAGGTGGTGCCAGGGGACTGGAGAAATGCCAATGTTACACCCTTGTTCAAAAAAGGGTGTAAGGATAAACCCAGCAACTACTGGCCAGTCAGTTTAACCTCGGTAGTGGAAAAGCTTTTAGAAATGATAATCCGGGAGAAAATTAACAGTCATTTGGACAAGTGTGGATTAATTAAGGAAAGCCAGCACGGATTTGTCAAAGGCAAATCGTGGTTAACTAACTTGATTGCATTTTTTGATGAGGTAACAGAGAGTGTTGATGTGGGCAATGTGATTGATGTGGTGTACATGGACTTCTAAAAGGCGTTTGACAAAGTGCCACATAATAGGCTTGCCTGCAAAGTTGAAGCTCATGGAATAAAAGGGACAGTGGCAGCATGGATACGGAATTGGCTAAGTGACAGAAAACAGAGAGTAGTGGTGAATAGTTGTTTTTCGGACTGGAGGAAGGTACACAGTGGTGTTCCCCAGGGGTCGGTACTAGGACCACTGCTTTTCTTGATATATATTAATGACTTGGACTTGGGTGTACAGGGCACAATTTCAAAATTTGTAGAAGACACAAAACTTGGAAGTATAGTGAACAGTGAGGACGATAGTGATAGACTTCAAGAAGACAGAGACAGGCTGTTGGAATGGGCGGACACGTGGTAAATGAAATTTAATGCAGAAAAGCGCGAAGTGATACATTTTGGTCGGAAGAACGAGGAGAGACAATATAAACTGAAGTGTACAATTCTGAAGGGGGTGCATGAACAGAGAGATCGGGGGTATATGTACACAAATCATTGAAGGTGGCAGGGCAGGTTGAGAAAGCAGTTAAAAAAGCATATGTGATCCTTGGCTTCATAAATAGAACCTCTCTGGGTACGTCGAGGGCATCCTGAAACCCATCGTACAGGGAACACCCAGCTTCTGTCGCGACACTACAGACTTCTTACAGAAACTCAGCAGCCATGGACCAGTTGAACCAGGAACACTCCTCGCCACGATGGACGTATCGGCACTCTACACAAGTATCCCCCACGATGACGGCATCGCTGCGACAGCCTCAGTACTCAACACCAACAACAGCCAATCTCCAGACGCCATCCTACAACTCATCCGCTTCATCCTTGACCACACTGTCTTCACCTTCGACAACCAGTTTTTTACCCAAACACACGGAACAACCATGGGGACCAAATTCGCACCCCAATACGCCAACATCTTCATGCACAAGTTCGAGCAAGACTTCTTCGCTGCACAGGACCTCCAACCAACGCTGTACACCAGATACATCGACGACATCTTCTTCCTTTGGACCCACGGCGAAGGATCACTGAAAGGACTACACGATAACATCAACAGGTTCCATCCCACCATCAAACTCACCATGGACTACTCCTCAGAATCGGTTTCATTCTTGGACACACGAATCTCCATCAAAGACGGACACCTCAGCACTTCACTCTACCGCAAGCCCACAGACAACCTCACGATGCTCTACTTCTCCAGCTTCCACCCTAACCACGTTAAAGAAGCCATCCCCTATGGACAAGCCCTGCGAATACACAGGATCTGCTCAGACGAGGAGGAACGCGATGGACACCTACGGACGCTGAAAGACGCCCTCATAAGAACGGGATATGACGCTCGACTCATCGATCGACAGTTCCGACGGGCCACAGCGAAAAATCGCATAGACCTCCTCAGAAGGCGAACACGGGACACAACCAACAGAGTACCCTACGTCGTCCAGTACTTCCCCGGAGCGGAGAAACTACGCCATGTTCTTCGCAGCCTTCAACATGTCATCGATGATGACGAACACCTTGCTAAGGCCATCCCCACGCCTCCACTACTCGCCTTCAAGCAGCCGCCTAACCTCAAAAGTACCATCGTTCGCAGCAAATTACCCAGCTGTCAGGAGAACAGCGACCACGACACCACACAACCCTGCCACGGCAACCTCTGCAAGACATGCCAGATCATCAACACAGATACCATCATCACACGTGAGGACACTACCCACCAGGTACATGGTACATACTCATGTGACTCGGCCAACGTTGTCTACCTCATACGTTGCAGGAAAGAATACACCATGGCATGGTACATCGGCGAGACCATGCAGACACTGAGACAACGTATGAACGGATACCGTGCAACAATCGCCAGGCAGGATTGTTACCTCCCAGTCGGGGAACACTTCAGCAGTCAAGGACATTCAGCCTCGGATCTGCGGGTTAGCATTCTCCAAGGCGGCCTTTGAGACACACGACAACGCAAAATCATCGAGCAGAAACTGATAGCCAAGTTCCGCACCCATGAGGACGGCCTCAACCGGGATCTCGGTTTCATGTCACGCTACAGAACGTGACTCGACATCGTTTTCTGGTTCACAGGTGTGATTTCCAGTTTTTTTTAAAAAAGTAAAAAGCTTAACTGCAGACTGCAGCATTTGACACGTTGGACCCCCTGTGACCCATCTCATTGTCTTAGCTGTACTCTGCTGTGTCTTTGATGTAATGCCTCCCTGACGGATTGTATCTCTGCAGACACATTGTTCTCTGTCTATATATACTTTGTAGTCGATTTGTATTCCCTCACTGTACCTGCCGAAGGAGCAGAGCTCCGAAAGCTCGTAATTTCAAATAAAACTGTTGGACTATAAGCTGGTGTTGTGCGACTTCTCATATATATACTTTGTAGTCGATTTGTATTCCCTCACTGTACCTGACGAAGGAGCAGAGCTCCGAAAGCTCATAATTTCAAATAAAACTGTTGGACTATAACCTGGTATTGTGCGACTTCTCATTTTCATGAATAGAGGCGTAGAGTACAAAAGCAAAGAAGTTATGATGAACCTTTATAAAACACTGGTTCGGCCTCAACTGGAGTATTGTGTCCAATTCTGGGCACCGCACTTTAGGAAGGATGTGAAGGCCTTAGCAAGGGTGCAGAAAAGATTTACGAGAATGATTCCAGGGATGAGGGACTTCAGTTACGTGGATAGACTGGAGAAGCTGGGGTTGTTCTCCTTAGAGCAGAGAAGGTTGAGAGGAGATTTGATAGAGGTGTTCAAAATCATGAGGGTTCTAGACAGAGTAGATAGAGAGAAACTGTTCCCATTGGCGGAAGGGTCGAGAACCAGAGGACATAGATGTAAGGTGATTGGCAGAAGGACCAAAGGCGACATGAGGAAAAACTTTTTTACGCAGCGAGTGGTTACAATCTGGAATGCACTCCCTGAAAGGGTGGTGGAGGCAAACCCAATCGTGGCTTTCAAAAGGGAACTGGATAAGTACCTGAAGGAAAAAAATTTGCATGGCTACAGGGAAAGGGCACGGGAGTGGGACTAGCTGAAGTGCTCTTGCAGAGAGCCGGCACAGGCTCGATGGGTCGAATGGCCTCTTTCTGTGCTGTAACCATTCTATGATTCGATGATAACTCAGCCACCTCATTATAATTTTACTTCCGGGTTTGCTGTCTAATCCGCGGCAGCGGGTGTGTTGAGGTCCCGCATGATGTGATCTCAACTCCAGTATTTAAAGGGACAATCCAAAGATGCAATTTGGAGGAGTCGGAGTTGGGAAGAAGAGAAGAGGAAGTTAAAGAATGGAGTCGAGACGTTCCAAGGCTGCGCCCTGGTTCACTGATGCCTCCCTTGATGTGCTGCTGGGGGCTGTGACGAGCCGGAGGGAGATATTATTCCCTAGCAATGGGAGGAAGAAACCTCCAGCAGAAACAAAGAAAGCTTAGTTGGAGGTTGCCCAGGATGTGAGCAGCAGAAGCATAGTGACACGCTCCTGGATGCAGTGCAGGAATCAGGTTAATGACCTAACCAGGTCAGGAAAGATGAGTACAGTTGCGCATTCACCTAAGTCTTGCTGTGTGCTTCACGCCACCCCCTCACACTGCCTTCTGAAGCATACTCCATCACATCACTTCTCACACCCATCCTTCTCTGTCTATGCACTTCCTCACATCCCCATCTATCCATCCACCACTGCCACTCACCCTCACCCTTATGCAATTTCATGCTTCTCCCTGATACTCACTCTCACCAAATGAACTCCATCCATCGGGTGAACACATGCCATTACCCTCACTCATAGGTCTGTTCTATCCTTCATTGCAAGAGAAGAGAGCCCAGAACACTAGGGATAGGGAGAGAACCAGATGTTTGCCTTGTAAAGTTTCCAAAATTTGCAGATCCCCAAAAATCTAAGGAAAAAGGACTTTGGAACTACCCCAGAGTGATAAAAATGCATTTGGGCCTAACATAAGGAATTTAAGACCAAAACCAAGCTTTGGCATTTTAAAAGGCTGGAATTCAAGTCCCAGCAAACATTAACATTTGGACAATAGGCCCTGGGAGAAGGCAGCCCCACCCAAAACACAGAACCCATTAAAGAGACGCATAAAGATAGGAATGCTAGGCCCAGCAAGAAACCCAAAACATGAGGACAATGCAAACTCCGATTAAACAACAGATCGACAGGACGCAAGCCATTTGACACTCAGTAAAAAGCTGTTACTGGTAACGAGGTCTTACAATGACCAGGATTTGATTTGGTTTAGTATAATTGAAGGCCCATCAAGCAGTTACAACAGTTCAGTAAGAAGAGAGTTCAGAACATTTTAACACCAAGTTAAACCCATCAAAACTTAACAAGCCTGCAAGGAACCAAGACAATGGAATGAACAGGCCTCAACTGAACCCAAATCACTTCAGCACAAAACCATCTTTAGTAAGGGGTTCTGGGAGCGAAAAAGAACAAAGGAGCTGAACAAGTATAAAAGGGGGGCCTAATTCCCCAAGAAGCCCTCTCTCCGGACTTTCCCTCTCGGCTCTGTTCCAGAAGCAGCACGTTCCAGGAAGACACTCGACGACCAGACCACCATCAACTTATCTGGCTGGATTTCGCACTGTTAAAACCCCTGTTTGGTGAGCATTATCCCTGATCTCCTGAAACCAAAACCTAGCTAGATAGTGGGATTTTTGGGAGGGATAAGGATTTTTGTATATTGTCATTCTCCCTCGCCTGTACCGTGTGTTCCCCAACCTGTTTAAGTGTGAAGTGTGTTTTAAGTTTGTTACCTTTTTCTTTTAATAAAAGTCAAAATTCTTTCATCGGAACCTGTTGTCTACTGCATCTTTATTCACAACCCCTAAATAAGTCCAAGGTCTGAACCTGGGGCGTGGGAGCGATTCGAACCGCTCACTGAGTCAGGGGTAAGGCTGACCCCTACCACCGCCACCCCCTACAGCCTCCAGCCTTCTCACAACTAAGAACTGCAGAGGAGGAGGCACTGGAGATCAGTGGAGTTTCAGCGTCCCTAGCCATTGGAGATGGGGAGACCTTGGAAGTTTAAAAGACAGATGGAGGTTATTTTGCTCATTGTGTCAGTTCCATGTTCAACCATTGATTTTGTGGCTTTTTGTTTAATGGAAGGGCTTTATGTATAACTTTGTGAAAAGCTCTAAAGGTTTGAATAAACTATATTATAAGGAATGCCACTTTCCACTTTACCTGTAACAGTTCTTTTGTATGCCTCCTTTGAAGTCAGCAATTTCCCAGTATTAATAGATAATTAAGATGCAGGCAAAAGTACAACGTTTTTTGATGGCCTGACAGGGAGCAAAGGTAGAGAGAGCAAGAGAGCTTGGCAGTAATCAAGCAGAAGGGACAGACATATTATGAAGACATTTTACAAATGTTGACAGGAACTGGTATATTCTGAAAGGTCTTCTGAATAACCTGACATGCTCTGGGTGCTAAATGGATTGAGCATAATAATATAAGTGCAGATAGAGAGGATTGAATACCACAGGATGGATGAAAGTGCCATGGTAAAGATGAATAATGTAGGAAGTGAAATTAGATGAACATTTGAAAGTATCTCTTGATCTATCTTTGGAGGCAGCCAGATGCTTTCAAGAAACTTTCATTAAGAGATCAAATGGTTTAGGTAGTGTCAATGATAGTGCAATTGTAGATGATCTGTGATGGAATGGACTCAATGAGTTAAATGACCCTGTCACATTTTATGCTTTTATATGTCTCTGTAAAGAAGTAGCAAAGACTACCCCTTGATTAGACATATGCGAAGAATAGGAAGTCCATTAAAGACCTTATAAAAGTTGCCCTCCATTGCCAGTGGTCTGACTCAGAACAGTATGAGGCTAAGGATGGGATACGATAAAGTAATAGAGAAGGCAAAAAACTTCTGTTGCTTTTACTACATGCAAGGATTTGGAATATTTTACCATGAAAACATTTAAATCAAAGAATGTTTTAGTTAACCTACTACAGACAATATTTCTTTCCTAAAGTTGACAACACAACACTTAATCCTCTTGTTTAAATGTAATCCTGTATCACAGCTTGGAGAAATAGCAACTACTTCCCCCCAAAAGTCCAAAACCAGAGCAAAGATAACCTAAAAGATATACTAGTTAATCTACAGTACCATTGCTCATGAAGAAAAAGAAAACAATTGTTTTTTCTTCTTCCTGGAACTGTGTTATAGCTGTGTTGGGTCAGAGATAGTGGGATACATATAAAAAAAAACATGTTATCAAGTTTGAAAACTAAATTTACAATATGCAATTAGTGATTTATTGACATCATTGTGTCACCGATGACATCTTGCTCGTTTTTATGTGTTTCTGAAAATGACTAACCATGCACAATTTGCATTGCAATAGTTTCCTGCTGCAGTTAAAGCTGTCCTGATACCAGTAAGGTGCCTCTGAAGAATTACTTATAGACCAAACTGCTCCAGAAACTGAGCTAAACTCTAAACCCAGAGCAATGAATGTTCCATTTGTGGATTTCAACAAACCCAGAATTCTAATTGAGCCTAACTGAAATTTTTGAGAAAGTAACTAAAGTAGTAGGCAGGGGAATTTCTATGGATGTTGTTTATATGGACTACCAGAAAGCAGTCGATAAGGTTCCACACAAGAGACTGTTAGGTAAAATTAAAGCTCATGAAATTTAAGGCAAATTATTGACCTGGTTAGGAGATTGATTAGCTGGTAGAAGACAAGAAATAACAGCAAGAGTAGGCCATACGGCCCCTTGAGCCTGTTCCGCCATTCAATAAGATGATGGCTGATCATCTACCTCAACTCCACTCTCTCGCGCGATCTCCATATCCCTTGATTCCCCGAAAGACCAAAAGGAGTGATTTGATTGAGGTTTTAAGATTTTGAAAGGAATTGAATGTTTTGGGATTGGGGATGGGGATTGGGGGGGATGGGGATTGGGGGAGTGGGGAGGGGGGATTGGGGGGTGGGGATGGGGCATTGAGGGGGATGGGGATTGGGGATTGGGGGGGATGGGGATTGGGGGGGATGGGGATGGGGGGGATGGATGCGGATATGGGGATGGGGGGAGGGATGGGGATAATGGGGGGGATGACTGGAATGGGGGGGATGGATGGGGATTGGGATGAGATTGGGGGGATGGGGATGGGGGGGATGGGAAGAGGGATGGGGAGAGGGGAGGGATGGGGGGATGGGTGGGAGGGATGGGGGCAGGGAGGGGATGGGTGGGGGGGAGGGAGGGGGGGAGAGGGAGGGGGGATGGGGATTGGGGGGGAGATGGGGTTTGATTGGGGTGGGGATGGGGAGGGGCGGAGTCTAAGTCAAGGAAGCGTAACCTTAAAATCAGAGCCAGGCCATTCAGGAGAGAAGTTAGGAAACACTTTTTCACACAAAGAGTGGTAAAAGTGTGGAACTCTCCCACAAAAAGCAGTAGATGTTAGCTCAATTAATCATTTTAAATCTGAGATCAGTAGATTTTTGCTATCCAAGTGTACTAAGGGATATGGAATCAAGGCAGGTGGATGGAGTTAGGTTACAGATCAGCCATGATGTGATTGAGTGGGTGGAACAGGCTCCAGGGGCTAAATGGTTTACTCCTGTTTCTATGTTCTCTCCATTTAGTCTCCCACGGTTCAGTCTGTAATCTACAGGGTCTCATTAACAATTCCATGGGGATATTTGTTTTCAGTCATTAATAATCTCATTGTAGGTATTGTATTTCTTGCAGTCACGTTCAAATGCATCTTTCAGTGAAGCGCTGATGCTCTTTTTGGAAATGCTAATTAGGGATTCACGTGCTCCCACTTCTATTTGATGCCGAGAGCAAAAGCTTCCGACTGAGAGGGATGGCCCTCCAGGCTCATCTATTGAGGCGACAGAGGTGCTGTGAAAATAAAGCCACATTAAAAGAGCTTATTTCCTTCGCACCCAGGCCCTTTTGTTTTCACAATATGATAAAATGGAAGATTTTACACATTATTTCCAAGACTGTCCTTTCATGCGCTGTGAGTCAGAGCTTGCTGTGTTTTGAGTGGCAGTAATTTCCCCTGTCGAGTGGGATGTACCCGGGCCGCGCGCTGCCGTGGAACGGTCCGGGGAGGTTCTGGAGCGCTGCGCCTGCGCCGCGGATCTGACACACAGGCTGCACCCGGACATACTGCACAATCACACAGAGCCAGTCTGGGCACACTGCACACACACACACACACAGCCAGGATCTGGGCACACTGCACACACACACACACAGCCAGGATCTGGGCACACTGCACACACAGCCAGGATCTGGGCACACTGCACACACACAGCCAGGCTAGTACATACAGGCTGCACCCGGACACACACACACAGCCAGCCCAGCGCACACAGGCTGCAGCCGGACCCACTCTACTGAAACTGGCCGGCCCGCCGCCCTTTGCTGCACGGAGTTAGTGTTCCGTCTTGCGATGCGCTGATTGATTCCGCGGAGATGCCGCCGGTTCGAAAGACTGTGTCAGAACTCCGCTCTCGAGCGGAAGGTAAGAGAAACTCACAGATTGGGAGGAATGTCTTTTAAACCAAAATATAGAGCACAATTATTTAATTGCACCTGTTCATATGTAGCCTCCTGGCCACTTTTACAAGCGACAGTGTTGAAGTTTCACCACATTTCTTGCACTGAAATATCGGAAGCATTTGAAGGAGCCTGTTTTGAAACATGGTGCGCCTTGTTTTTTTTATAAAGCTTTCACCAGTTCACACTGACATAAAGTAATAGCCGAAAGGAAATCGTTTCGGGGTTTGCTGCACTCCCTTGTATTGGAGCCAATACCATTGTAGCTCGAATTGATTCAGCACCGCAGTAAATTTGCGAACGAATGTGCGGTTTTGTTGTAATATGGATTTAATTTTTATACTTGTGTTCAGTTATTACGGAAGCCCTTGTGATAATCAAAGTCGTACCATATTACTTAATCATCGCCTTCTAGACCTGCTGAATCCCGACTGCATTCATTTTCTTTATTGCTAGTTCCTCCAAGACTGTTACTTGCTGGAAATTAAATAAACAGAAGTGTTTTTTATTTTTCGTTGACCGCAGTGATTGACCAATTAAGGTCCAACTCGGGTTGTATTTTTCGGTAGAAACAAATTGGACTATGTTTGTGAATAAATCGTACAGAACCTAAAGTAAATAATTATCTTAATAGGGTGGAAAGGCGAGGCAAATACATCTAGTTTACTTTCTGGTTATTTTTAAAATAGGCGTCTGTATATAATGTGTGTGTATATACAATTTGCATTTTAACTAATCTGTAAGGTAATTCAATGTAAAAGCAAAAAAGGAGGGACTCTGGTGTAGCAGTTAAATGAAGTAGGAAAGACACTTAACTTCCTGTTACTGTTCACGGGACTGAATATAGCAAATGGTTTGATGTGCACACAAACTGTGCCAGCATATTATGTAATTGAATATCTCGGGTAATTGAACTAGACTGATCTGGATTAGTAATTTGAAATTGAGTTTTTAATCCCAATGCACTGAAAGGGCAAATGCTATTTTATAACTGCTTACTGTGATGGAAGTAAAATCTGTATGTCAATGTGACATCTGCTGTTTGAAGCTAGAACATTGAGTGTGAAGCCAACATGTTTACTGGATAAATTATATACATTAGATTATACTTGGGGGTAAAGGAGCACAGTCTTGGCTATGAATTGCTGTGAAACCCACAAGCAGGACACTGTTCATCCAATTTTAGAAAATGATTTAATGGTGGAGATCCTGCTGTAAGTGCAACAGAAGTTTGAAAACCAACATGAACATCAATCTTGTAATCCTAATAATAAACTTGAAGGTAATTACTTATCGCTGTCAATAACTTTCATCTTCTTCAAAACTTGCATCTGCTTGATATCACTTGTAGGGATTTTTGGGAATCTTGTTATTGGATTTAATACAGCCCCAAACATAAAGACCATGGATTAGTGATGATGCCCTACTCTATGATCAAATCCATCCTCTTCGACACAGACTGGTGCCCAACAATTTGATTAGAATGGCACCAGGAGAGTTCTTTGTGCTTAAGCCAGGCCTCTATGCTATGTCAGGAACACAGTAGCTGCTGCAATTGCACCTCATTCTGTACCAATCCAAAATATTTTCACATACTCTGGGAATGTTTCACATTTACATTCTATTGCAAAACTCTTGGACACTGTACCTAGTTCCTGTATTGAGCACAATTTGGCGACTAACAAGCTCTCAGAAGTCATGAGTATATGAATAGGTTTTCAAGGGAAAAATGCCCACCAGTGATGGAACAGCACTTCTCAAGTTGCGGTTAAGGCATATTGTTGGGGGGAAAAGTAGAACGAGTTAGCTATGTGGAAATGCTTGTTAATGCTGAAATTGGGCGCTCCAGGTACAAACACATTCCATTGTCTAGTGCTGACATTCCCTAGTTTGCTCAATACAAGAATACCAATGGATAGTTCTTGATTAACCACAATTAATTCTAAAGTGTGTCTAGGGTATGGCATAAAAAGATAGTGCTTTCATTTTAATAAGAGTTGAAATCCATGATAAGTTTGGGTTGCCTAGTGTTGTTACCAAGCTGACAAGGATCAATATGTCTTAAGCTTTGCCCAGTTTTGCATTAAAATTTTCAGAGTTCTATCATCAGTGCCTGACACATAATTACTTTTACTTTTCTGAGAGCACAGGCAGTATAACGCATGACAATTACACTGTCTTTTATGGTTAACTAATTAAAATGAACAGGTGAAATGTCAGCAGGATGTTGCAGAAAAAGATTCCGTGAAATATTGGCCCATAATTTGTAGTCAGCGGTGAAGCAAAGGTGCTAGTCGCTGGCCCTGAAGAAAGCTGCCCACAGATCTCAATCTCTGTGGTGGGAAGTTTATCTTTTTATCGATGTTCAATTGATTGCGGCACTGTGAATAGGGGTTTCCTATGGCGATAGTGACTTCAACAAGCTGTCTAAGCAGCCAGTCACATTGAAGAATTCTGACACAGGAAACCAGAAATGAGAAGGTGCTTTTATTCGGACTTTTTAAAAATTAGAGAGCAAAATAAAGATTGGGACTTTTGCATGGTGATAAAGTAGAAGCTGAAGTATCATGAACAAACTTTAATTTTTTTTTTAAAGTTTAAAAAAAAATTGTAATATTTATCATGCAGAAATTTGACACTCCACAAATATAAAAATTAGTTTTTTAGGGCTAGAACGTTTGTTTACCAGTCAATATGCTGTCACACCTATTCTAACAAAGCTTAACATTTAATTGGGGTATTTAACCGATCTTGCAGCGGAAAAGCCCAAGTTTTCATCAGTAACTGATTTCACTGTTTGCCAGCTATGGGTGGGGTGGTGGATTTTTTTCAAAAGATCAATGCAATTGGATTATATTTTTGTATGGTGACGGATGTTTGGTTGCATCTGAGAAACAAAAAACAAATTTTATTTCTTGTACGTCTTTGCAGGTGAATTTCCTCAATGCTTCTCCCACCATAACTTGAGTGGAAGTTCGGGGGAAACCTCGTTAATGCGAGTAACTGGGGTCTGCGACAGGTTACGGTGGCGGAGTGCGAGAAGCTCCCAGGAAATTCACCCCCCATTTGTTTACATTTGCGTCTTCGTTATTACTGTCAATTAATGATTTTCCATTCACATGCGTTTGTGATTCATTGCCAGGATAGCTTTGTCATGGGTAAGGCATGGAAAGCTGTACAGAAAATGATAGCACAAATTGCCTAGTGTGTGCAATTAGAGAATCAGCAATAAAAAGCATTTATAATTTCACTAGCACTGTTTTTATATTGGCAACATGCAATTCTTTGTTTGCAGTATGTTACAATATGTATCCCAAAAGATGCATATAATGCAGTTTACAGACTGTTGGGAGCAGTTTTCACGAAAGATTATTTCCACAGGGTGTTTTTTTTTTACAATGGGTGGCTTGCTAGGCCAGTTTAGAGGGCATTTAGGTTCAAACATAGATCACGGAAATGGGGTCACATGTAGGCCAGCCTGGGTAGGGATGGCAGGTTCCCTTCCCTAAAGGACATTAGTGAACCAGTTGGCTTTTCATGATGCTAGTTATTTTTTTGGTGCTAGCCCACAAATGACCAGATTTGATGAATTCAGTTTTGCAGTTTGCCCAAGTGGGATTTCTAACTCACAACTTGTGGGTTGCTAATCAGTCAATTCACTCAACACGTTGAATGCACTGGACGCAGCTAAAGTTAAGGTTCACAACAACAACCCGGCTGCAGTGCCCCAGAACTAGCTGTGGTCCTAGCCAAGCTATTCCAGTACAGCTACAACACTGGCATCTACCAGACAATGTGAAAAATTGTCCAGGTATGTTGTGCCCACAGAAAGCAGGAGAAATCAAACCCAGCCACTTACTGCCCTATCAACCTACTCTTAATTATCAGCAAATTGATGGAAGGAGTCATCAACAGTGCTGTCAAGTGGCACTTACTCACCAATATCCTCCCCGATGCTTAGTTTTTGTGTTGCACCAGGGCCATTTGACTCCAGACCTCATTACAGCCTTTATCCCAACATAGACACGACATGAATTCGAAAGTGGAGATGAAAATGACCACCCTTGACATCAAGGCAGCGATAGATTGAGTGTGGCACCAAAGAGCCCTAGAAGTCAATGGAAATCGGGGGGAAAACTCTCCTGTGGCTGGAGTCATACCGAGCTGAAAGGAAGATGGTTGTGGCTGTTGGAGACAAATCACCTCAACCCCAGGGCATCACTGCAGGAGTTCCTCAGAGCAGTGTCCTCGGCATAACCATCTTCAGCTGCTTCATCAATGACCTTCCATCCATTGTAAGGAATGCGCTGTTTGTTGACTATTTGAATTCAACTCCATTCACAACTCCTCTGATAATAAAGCAGCCCATACCAACCTACAGCATGACCTGGACAACATCCAGGCTCGGGCTGTTAAGTGGCAAGTAACTGTGCCACAAGTACCAGGCAGTGACCATCTCCAACAAGAGAAAGCTCAACCATCTCTCTCTGACCTTCAACAGCATCACTGTTACCGAGTCCCCCGCCATCAACTTCGGGTCGGTCATTAACGAGAAGTTTAATTGGAACAACTACATAATCACCGTGGCTGTAAGAGCAGGGTAGAAGAAGACGACGACGACTTGCATTTATATAGCACCTTTCACGACCACCGGACGTCTCAGTGCTTTACAGCCAATGAAGTACTTTTGGAGTGTAGTCACTGTTGTAATGTGGGAAACGCGGCAGCCAATTTGCGCACAGCAAGCTCCCACAAACTGCAATGTGATAATGACTAGATAATCTGTTTTTTGTTATGTTGGTTGAGGGATAAATATTGGCCAGGACACCGGGGATAACTCCGCTGCTCTTCTTCGAAATAGTGCTATGGGATCTTTTACGTCCACCTGAGTGAGCAGACGAGGCCTCAGTTTAACGTCTCATCCGAAAGACGGCGCCTCCGACAGTGCAACCCTCCCTCAGCACTGCATTGGAGTGTCAGCCTAGCTTTGTGTACTCAAGTCCCTGGAGTGGGACTTGAACCCACAACTTTCTGACTCAGAGGCGAGTGTGCTACCAACTGAGCCACACCTGACACTTGATGGATACTCTGACAGGTGGCTAATCATCTGACCCCTCAATCTCTCTACCATCTACAATGCTCAAATCAGAAATACTCACTGCTTGCTTAGGTGAGTGCAACTGCAACAACAGAAGAAGTTTGATGCCATCTTGGATGGAGCAGTTTGCTTGATCCATGCCACTGCACTCAATATCCGCCCCTCCATCATTCTTGCACTGTGGCTGCAGTATGTATGATCTAAGGATGCACTGCAACAACTCGCCAAGGTTACTTCAACAGCACCCCCCTCCCCTGCTACCTCTACTACTGAGGACAAGAGCAGCAATATTGTGGGAACACAGTCACCTCCAAGTTCCCCTCCAAATCATACACCATCCTCACTTGAACATCTGTTGCCATTCCATCATCATTGCTGGGTCAATTTCCTGAAATGCCTTACCTAACACCGTTGTAGGAGCACCATCAACATAAGCACTGCAGCAGTTCAGGAAGAAGGGCATCCATCACCTTCTCCGGGCAGCTGGGGTTGGGAATAATTGCAGCCTTGTTGGATCGCATATGTCCTGAGAACAAACTTAAAAGATATATTTTTTCTTTAAAAATGTTCATGAATCTGTTAACTTCCTTTTGGGACGCTTCTTACCGTATGTGTTCATGTTTTCAGTTTTTGCCATTGATGAGATCTAATTCCTTGCCTATGTAGATTACATTTTGGTGACCTCTTATTGGGGTACTCACTAACTTTTACTTGAGGGCTACAGTTTCATGTTGTGACTTACCTGGCCACAGTATTTTTAACTACTATCTGAACTAGATTGTCAACATTTATTTCTGCAATGAGTTGTATAAAGTTTGGTTGTAGATTAGATTCTGTGGGTGGATTTTTGTCCATTATCCTGCCTTAAATTGGGCCCAGGTTGCCAGTCTATTTCCCTCACTCCTTGGTTCATCTAACATTACCATGGTGATAGATCTCGTATAGCAGTGGGAATAGCCCCAAATGGAGACACAGGGCCTAAAAGAGACCTCCTCTGTTCCAGCTCACTGTAATGCCTTACCTGCTGAAGTCTTTAGACTTTGAAATTGAGTACCACTTAATTACCTTTTGAATACCTATGCATAGAGAAGTCACCATTGACCAGAAACTTAACTGGACCAGCCACATAAATACTGTGGCAACAAGAGCAGGTCAGAGGCTAAATATTCTGTGGCGAGTGTCTCACCTCCTGACTCCCCAAAGTGTTTCCACCATTTACAAAGCACAAGTAAGGAGTGTGATGGAATACTCTCCACTTGCCTGGATGAGTGCAGCTCCAACAACACTCAAGAAGCTCGACACCATCCCAGGACAAAGCAGCCCGCTTGATTTGCACCCCATCCACCACCTTAAACATTCACTCCCTCCACCACTGGCATACCGTGGCTGCAGTGTGTACCATCTACAAGATGCACTGTAGCAACTCGCCAAGGCTTCTTCGGCAGCACCTCCCAAACCCGCGACCTCTTCCACCTAGAAGGACAAGGGCAGCAGACGTATGGGAACACCACCACCTCCAGTTTCCCTCCAAGTCACACACCATCCTGACTTAGAAGTATATCGCCGATCCTTCATCGTCACTGGGTCAAAATCCTGGAACTCCCTACCTAACAGCACTGTGGGAGTACCTTCACTACACGGACTGCAGCGGTTCAAGAAGGCAGCTCACCACCACCTTCTCAAGGGCAACTAGGGATGGGCAATAAATGCTGGCCTTGCCAGCGACGCCCACATCCCATAAACGAATTTTAAAAAAAAAAGTCTGAATAAAAAGGGCTTTGTTTACTCTCTAACGTATTCAATATCCTCCAGTGTATAGAAATTGTCTACACTGGATGATATTGAACGTGTTAGAGAGTGAACAAAGCCCACTTTATTCAGACTTCTCTATGCAAAAGGTAATTAAGCCATTTTCTGGCTTAAATATATTTGAATATTCAATCATTAAAACTGAGGGATAGGTAAAAGCTGCTATTTTTTTTGAGGCAAATTTCAAATTGACCACAGTAAACTGGGCTGAAGTTAGTGGGTAAACTTCTAGACAAACGGTGGGAAGTAATCAAAGTATTTGGTGTGATGCAAACCCAGTACATACCCCTAAAAGGCAAAGGCTCCACTTGTGTAGTTAAGTAACATTGACCAACAAATGAGGTGAGAGACAGCATTGAGCTAAAAGAAAAGGCTTACACAGATGCAAGAAAAAGTGGAAATCCAGCTCTCAAAAAACAGCAAAGCGATACAAAGAAAGTATAGAGATGCAAATAAAGAATATGAAAAAAACTTGCAAGACATATCAAAGCGAACAACACAAACTTTTGTAAATATAGTGAGGAAGAGAGTGGTAAAGGGGAATGTGGGCCCAAGAAAAGACCGATACAGGCGAGATTATAATGCATAATAAAGAAATGGCAGAACTGTTAACTGAGTATTTTTGCATCCATTTTCACAGTAGAGGAAGAGAACAAAATATCAGCTGTACAAGGGAACCTAAAAATAAGTTATGGGGAGGAACTTATTAGATTTAATATGTTTAAAAAATGGTAATGGAAAAAATAATGCGACTTGCGCTAGATGAATCCCCAGGACCTGGTGATTTCTACTCCAGCTTATTAAAAGAAATAGGTGAGGAAATTGCAGATGCATTAGTCCTAATTTTCCAAAGCTCTCTAGATTCAGAAAATGTGCCATTGGATTGGAAAATTGCAAATGCCACTCCATTATTTAAGAAGGGAGGGAGGGGGAAACCAGGTAACTACAAACCTGCCAGTTTAACATCAGTTATGAGGAAGACAGAGTGACCATTTGCACACTGATCAAAGAGAATCAGCATGAATATCTGAAAGGTAGATCATGTCTGACTAATCTAGTTGAATTTTTTGAGGGGACTAGCATGGTGGAGAGGGGAATGTCTTCGTATGTTGTTTATATGGACTTGCAGAAGGCATTCAACGAGAATCCGCACGAGACTTAGCAAAAATTAAAGTGCACTGAATTGGAGGTGTACTTGTGTCATGGGTCTGTAATTGGTTTGGAGGTTGGGGACCGAGAGTAGGGATAAAGGGTTTGTTTTCTGATTGGCAGGATGTGACAAGTGGTATTTCCTAGAGATCTGTACTGGGGCCTAAAGTTTTCACCATATATATTAATGGCTTGGATGAAGGAATAGAGTGCTCTTTATGCAAGTTTGCAGATGACACTAAGGAGGCACAGTAAGATGTGTGAATTACTGTGAATCGGCAAAACTATGTCAGATGGAGTTCACTGTGGAGCAGTGCGAGATCATTCACTTTGGATATGAGAAAGACAAATAAGAATATTTTCTTAATGGTGAGAGACTGAGCTTTGGAGGAGCAAAGGGATTTAGGTGCCCATGTACACCTCACTAAAAGCTGTTCAGGTACAAAATGTAATCAAAAAGGCTAACAGAATGTTGGTCCATACATACGTGAGGAAGTGATGCTTAAGTTGTACAGAGCCTTGGTCAGACTCCATTTGGAGTACTGTGTTCAGTTTTGGGCTCTGATCCTCAGGAAAGATAGATTTGCCTTGGAAGCTGTAAAGTGCAGATTCACCAGAATGATACCAAGGCTTGTTCTGATTAAATTCTGAGGACAGTTTGGATAAATTTGGTTTATATTCACTTGCATTTAGAAAGTTGAGGGGGATCTAATCAAGGTATTTCCTCTGGTGGGGGAATCCAGAACAAGAGGGCATAATAAAACTAGAGCTAGGCCATTTAGAAGTGAATGAAAAGTCGTTCCCCCCCCCCCGCCCCCCCCCCAGGCCGTGGATGCAGGGTGAATTGAAATTTTCAAGACGAAGATGGATGGATCTTTGGGCAAAGGTATCAAGAGAACATAAGAAATAAGAGCAGGAGTAGGCCATTTGGCCCCTCGAGCCTGCTCCGCCATTCAATAAGATCATGGCTGATCTCCTACCTCAACTCCACTTTCCTGCACTATTCCCCATATCCCTTGATTCCCTTAATATTCAAAAATCTATCGATCTCTATCTTGAATATACTCAATGACTGAGCCTCCACAGCCCTCTGGGGTAGAGAATTCCAAAGATTCACCACCCTCTGAGTGAAGAAATTTCTCCTCATCTCAGTCCTAAATGGCCAACCCCTTATTCTGAGACTGTGTCCCCTGGTTCCAGACTCCTCAGCCAGGGGAAACATCCTCCCTGCATCTACCCTGTCAAGCCCTGTAAGAATTTTGTATGTTTCAATGAGATGACCCCTCATTCATCTGAACTCGAGAGAATATAGGCCTAGTCTACTCAATCTGTCCTCATAGGACAATCCCCCCCATCCCAGGAACCAGTCTAGTGAACCTTTGTTGCACTCCCTCTATGGCAAGTATATCCTTCCTTAGGTAAGAAGACCAAAACTGTACACAATACTCCAGGTGTGGTCTCACCAGGGCCCTATATAATTGCAGTAAAACGACTTTACTCTTATACTCAAATCTTCTTGTAATAAAGGCCAACATACCATTTGCTTTCCTAATTGCTTGCTGTACCTGCATGTTAACTTTCAGTGATTCGTGTACAAGGACACCCAGGTCCCTCTGAACATCAACATTTCCCAATCTCTCTCCATTTAAAAAAAATATTCTGCTTTTCAATTTTTCCTACCAAAGTGAATAATTTCACATTTCTCCACATTATATTCCATTTGCCATGTTCTTGTCCACTCACTTAGCCTGTCTATATCCCCTTGAAGCCTCCTTGCATCCACCTCACAACTTACATCTTACATTCCTACCCTGCTTTGTATCATCAGCAAACTTGGATATATTACATTTGGTCCCCTCATCCAAATCATTGATGTGGATTGTGAATAGCTGATGCCCAAGCACTGATTCTTGCGGTATCCCACTAGTTACAGCCTGCCAACCCGAAAATGACCCGTTTATTCCTACTCTCTGTTTTCTCTCCATTAACCAATCCTCAATCCATGCTGGTATATTACCCCCAATCCCATGAGCCCCAATTTTGTTTAATAACCTCTTGTGTGGCACCTTATCGAATGCCTTCTGAAAATCCAAATACACCACATCCACTGATTTCCCCCTTATCTATTCTGCTAGTTACAACCTCAAAAAACTCTAACAGATTTGTCAAACACGATTTCCCTTTCATAAATCCGTGTTGACTCTGCCCAATCCTATTATTATTTTCTAAGTGCCCTGTTACCACGTCCTTAATAATAGATTCTAGCATTTTCCCTACTACTGATGTCAGGCTAACTGGTCTGTAGTTCCTTGTTTTCTCTCTCCCTCCTTTCTTAAATAGTGGTGTTACATTTGTTACCTTCCAGTCTGCGGGAACCATTCTAGAATCTATGGAATTTTGGAAAATGACATCCACTATCTCTATAGCCAACTCTTTCAAAACCCTAGGATGTAGGCCATCCGGTCATGGGGATTTATCGGCTTTCAATCCCATCAATTTCTCCAGTACTACTTTTTTACTCATTCTAATTTCTTTCAGTTCCTCATTCTCGCTCGACCCTTGGTTCTCCATTATTTCCGGGAAGTTTTTTGTGTCTTCTTCCGTGAAGACAGACACAAAGTATTTGTTTAATTTCTCTGCCATTTCCTTATTCCCTATTATAATTTCTGCTCTGTCAGCCTTTAAGGGACCCACATTTATTTTCGCTAATCTTTTCCTTTTTACATACCTATAGAAGCTTTTACAGTCAGTTTTTATGTCTCTCGCTTGTTTACTCTCATTCTATTTTCTCTTTCTTTTTCCCTTTCTTTATCAATTTCTTGGTCCTCCTTTGCTGAATTCTAAAATCTTCCTAATCCTCAGGCTTACTACTTTTTTTTGGCAACATTATAAGCCTCTTCCTTTGATCTAATACTGTCTTTAACTTCTCTTGTTAGCTACGGTTGGACCACTTTTCCTGTGGAGTTTTTGTGCCTTAAAGGAATGTATATTTGTTGTAAATTATGTATTAATTATTTAAATGCTAGCCATTGCTCGTCCACTGTCATACCTTTTAATGTAGTTTCCCAATCTACCTTAGCCAACTCGCCCCTTATACCTACGTAGTTTGCTTTGTTTAGATTTAAGACCCTAGTTTCGGATTTAACTAAAATCACTTTCAAACTCAAAATAAAATTCTATCATATTATGGTCACTCTTCCCTAAAGGCCCCTTTACTACAAGGTTATTAATTAACCCTTTCTCATTGCACAATACTAGATCTAAAATAGCCTGTTCCCTACTTGGTTCCTCAACATACTGAGCCAGAAAACTATCTTGCATACATGCCACAAATTCGTCCTCTACACTATTACTACAAATTTGGTTTGCCCAGTCTATATGTAGGTTAAAGTCCCCCATGATTACTGTATTACCCTTGTTACATGTGCCTCTAATTTCCTGATTTATACTCTGCCCTACATGACAACTACAGGAAACTCTTTAGTATCCGGCACGTACGGGACCGGGATGGTGCCAGTTTATTAAAAATTCCGGATAACGGAGATGTATACCTACCAAGGTACGAGAGCCCCGTTACACGGCCACAGGTGCAGGAACCCCGGTTACACGGCCACAGGTGCAGGAACCCCGGTTACACGGCCACAGGTGCAGGAACCCCGGTTACATGGCCACAGGTGCAGGAACCCCGGTTACACGGCCACAGGTCCAGGAGTCCCCGTTACACGGCCACAGGTCCAGGAGTCCCCGTTACACAGCCACAGGTCCAGGAGTCCCCGTTGCACGGCCACAGATGCAGGAACCTCGGTTACACGGCCACTAAAAACAGTAAAACTTACCTGAACCTACTCCTGAATTTTGCCGGTTAATAGAGAATTCTGGATATTTAGGTGCCGTTTAAACGAGAGTTTCCTGTACTGTTTGGGGGGCCTATAAACACCAATGCTTTCTGCCCCTTGCTGTTTCTTAGCTCCACCCAAACTGATGCTGCTACTTGATTTTCGGAGCTAAGATCCTTTCTCTCTACTGTCTTTATCCCATCCTTTATTATCAGGGCTACCCCTCCTCCTTTTCAATTTTGCCTATCCCTTCTAAAAGTTATGTATCCTGGAATATTTAGTTCCCCACCTTGGCCACTTTGCAACCACGTCTCCGTTATGGCTATTAGATCAAACCTGTTCATTTCTATTTGCGCTAATAATTCATCTATTTTCTTGTGAATGCTTCGCACATTCAGATATAGTGCCCTTAGCTTTGACTTATTTCTATTTTTCCCTGAGGTCACCTTAGTCACTGATGCCTTATTACCTTTGTTAGTCTCTCTGTCCCTTCCTGACCTACTCTGCTTATTTTTACACAAAACTCTACTCTGCTCTAGAGCCTTGACATTTCTCTCGCTGCTTTTAAATTTACTCTTCCCTGAATTCACCCCCACCCCCCCTTCATTAGTTTAAAGCCCTGTCTATTGCCCTGGTTATTCGGTTCGCCAGGACACTGGTCCCAGCCTGGTTTAAGTGGAGCCCGTCCCAACGGAACAGCTCCCTCTTTCCCCAGTACTGGTGCCAGTGCCCCATGAACTGTAACCCCTTCCTCCCACGCCACGCATTTAAACCTCTAATCTGTTTGTCCCTATGCCAATTTGCACGTGGCTCAGGTAACAATCCAGAGATTATTACCTTTTTGAGGTTCTGCTTTTTAATTTGGATCCGAGCTCCTCAAACTCCCTCAGCAGCACCTCATTCTCAGTTCTACCTGTGTCGTTGGTTCCTACGACAACTGGATCCTCCCCCTCCAAGTTCTTCTCCAGCCGCGAGGAGATGTCTTTAACCCTGGCACCGGGCAGGCAACGCAACCTTAGGAACTCTCGGTCGCGGCTGCAGAGAACAGTATCTATCCCCCTGACTATACTGTCCCCTACCACAACTACATTCCCTTTCACTCCCCCCCACTTGAATGGCCTCCTGCACCATGGTGCCATGGCCAGCTTGCTCATCCATCCTGCAGGCTTTTCCCTCTTCCACACAGGCAGCAAGAAACTTCATACCTGTTGGACAAGGGCAAAGGCTGAGGCTCCTCCAGCACTGCACCTGGGGTCCCCTTACCTGCCTGAGTTGCAGTCACACCCTCCTGTCCCTGACCACTAACCTAAGGGGTGTGACTGCCTCTTGGATCAAAGTGTCCAGGTAACTCTCCCCATCCCTGATGCCCCGCAATGTCCGAGATATGTGTCAGGTGGGTAAATAGGGTTGAGGTACAGATCTACTGCTGTTCCTCAGTTTGTATGTTCCTGTACTGGTTTCAGAGGTGAGGTACTTCAATTGAAATAGGTCAGGAAATCAAGTTTTTTAAAAATCTATTTCAGACCTGTAATTCAAACATTGTTTAACAGATCTGATTTCAACAATTTTTGTTCTAGATTGAACAATGTTTTTTCCCATTAAAGTTTGAAAAAAGAATGGCCATTTTCTTCCATAGACAGCAATATGTTTTAAGAAAATAGTAGAAACTTGTACTAAATGCTAATATAACCATATTCAAAGGATTTATGATGCGAAAATACAGTGGTATTTTGCCTTCGCAAGTTTTTCCTTTTTGTCTGTCTTAATTCTCATGCTGTGGTGCATTAGCCAAGCATTTCTAGTGGTGCAGGAAAGAACTGTTGCAGTTAATATGTCTGAGCTGAATTCGCCAACAAACTGCCTCCCTAAAGAAAGACTGAAACAGAATTGAACTTAAAAAATAAATAAACTGCTGGAATCATAAGCAGTGTTGTCATAGAAAGAAAAACGCTGTTTTATTTCATTATGTACGTTCTGCATATTACGTTATCTGAAGTTTAGCAGTGTTGTTCCTGGTTGGTTATAAGTAGCACCATAATTTCCATGTAAATTTTGAGGAAACTATGCATCAGTCTTAATGTTAAGTAATTGAAATATTGGTGAAATCATGAAAAGTTACTGACCTATTTTGTGGTAACCAAGCTACCATTATTTATTTAATCTTTTCATGCTCCCTCTCTTTCGCCCTTTCTGTTCCCCTCCACTAGCTGTGGATGTCTTTTCTTCTCTTTCTTTTCTCTTTCTCTTACTCTTCTGTTTTTACCGTGTCTCTTTGTCTCTACAGCAGTGGTGGTGGTAGAGGATTTAGATGGGCAAGGGGAGGCACAGTATTGGGACTTGTTCTGCTGAGGGAGGTGATTCCAGCTAATCTGGAAGATCCATTGCATGTGCTACCTCCCTCTATGACTGTGATTAAAAACATTAACATTGCAGATCAGTGACATCTGCGACAAAGGTACAGCTATAGTCACATTGGGTCTGCCGATTTGTAAAGGCACAGTGTTCACCACCACTCGGGCAAGCTAGGCAATTAATTTTGAAAAGATAGTTTTCAGTTTAAGACTACTGATTGACATTGACTTTGCAGTCCACAATGTTTTAATTAACTAGTGACAGCATGTGTTCTACTAACCATATGGGGCTCAGGTTTATTCAACAGTTAAAATTAATAAATACTATAATTAATGGTACCAGTACATTTCTCTCTTTTTGTACAACAGACTATCATACAAATCAAACAAATACACAAGTGAAGATTTGAAATTTGTAAACAGAACCTCAAACTAATTATTCAGTCTATGAATAAGATGTTTTACTCCTACAAATCATTTCACTATTTTTGAAAAGTTAGGCTTCAACATTTTCCACTTGGTTTTTTGGGGGGTTGTTTTGGGAAAAAAAAAATAATGGAATAGAAATCAAAAATCACTCTGTTCCAAAAAATGAATCTTGGGTTCTCAAAATGTGTCTTTCTATATATTTCTGACAATAAGTATATTTTAGGAAATAGTTTAGGAACTGTCTCACCTGTATTATTACTGTGATTGAATATTCATCACTGCATTTGCAATGATTGTACTATTGTAACTATTACTGATTTGCTATTTAGTATTAGCTTAGATATAAAAGGAATAACAACTGTCTGCAAGAATCTAAAGCATTTAATATTCACCACTTATCAGCATGACTTAGCCAGATCATCTTTAATACGTTTGATCTAACCTGGAGTACTGCCTTACTTTCCATGCTAAAGATCGAAAAAGTGAGGTGGAGAAAAAAACGTTTGTGATTCAGATGCTTTGTAGACCTAGGTAATGAAAATGCAGCTTCCCGTACAAATTCAGAATGCCTCCTGTAGCTTCAATTTATAGTAACATTTCAGATCATTGACTACAATGCAGTACAATATGTTTCCATAGCAACTGCATGCCAGGCAGTGCAGTGAGAAACTGCGTATTCAGGAGAGGGACCCATAGCTGACTGATATTGTTTAGTATTAGCTCTGAGGCCTTAAATTAAACATGACCTAAAAATGATTTGCAGAAATGGGGAGTGTCATATACACATACAGTGATTTGAATCTCTTTCTCTTTTCAAATGTATTCATTCTCTGGTGCCTTTAACATAAATCTGGTTAGCCTTGATGGTAGTAATCGAACGCCTCTCGTGATATTACAGGCCCTGGAATACTAGATAATGAATTTATGACTGTATCATGTAGTGGAAGGGGGAAAAGATGGATTAACCCTTCCTCATGGATTTTGGTTTATACCCATTTTGAAGTGATTTGCATGCGATCATGACGGCTTTAATCAAACTAATTTTGAATTGAGCAAATTACTGTAGCTAGATATTCTGCACATGTTGGCTGTTGTGGAACAAGAGGCAGGTCTTGGCACAGTGGTTTTTCTTACCTCTTTCCTTTTTTAACCTTTGCAAGACAGTCTTTGTAGAATTTTCTCTCGTGATTGGAATAATTTGGGATTATTCCATTATAAGTGTTAATTCTACATGCTCTGCATATGAAACAGTCTTAATAGACTGGTTGGCCTTTTCTCATAGCATGCTCTCTGAAGTTCTCTTCAGTGGTTTATTTTTTCAGCATGTAGAAGATTAATGGGGTCAACAAAGGACTGTTAAAATATAATGAGCAGAAGGGGCATCGAAGGAAACTTTATAACAATTTGTCAGCAAATCTGACTTTGAATACCTATGATCTATCTGGCAGAAAGTACTTGCTATTTCTGATTGCCTTGAGCAATTCTTTTAGAATAGCAAGTATATGGCAGATGCAATATAATGTGGATAAATGTGAGGTTATCCACTTTGGTGTCAAAAACAGGAAGGCAGTTTATTATCTGAATGGCAATAGATTGGGAGAAGGGGAAGTGCAACGAGACCTGGGTGTCCTTGTGCACCAATCGCTGAAGGTAAGCATGCAGGTGCAGCAGGCGGTTAAGAAGGCAAATGGTATGTTGGCCTTCGTAGCGAAAGGATTCGAGTATAGAAGCAAGGATGTCTTGCTGCAGTTGTACAAGGCCTTGGTGAGACCACACCTTGAGTATTGTGTGCAGTTTTGGTCGCCTTATCTGAGGAAGGATGTTCTTGCCATGGAGGGAGTGCAGCGAAGATTCACCAGGCTGATACCCGGGATGGCAGGAATGGCGTATGAGGAGAGATTGGGTCGATTGGGCTTATACTCACTGGAGTTTAGAAGAATGAGAGGGGATCTCATTGAAACTTATAAAATTCAGAGAGGACTAGACAGACTAGATGCAGGAAGGATGTTCCTGTTGGCCAGGGAGTCCAGAACCAGGGGTCACAGTCTAAGGATAAGGGGTAAGCCATTTAGGACTGAGATGAGGAGGAATTTCTTCACCCAGAGAGTGGTGAACCTGTGGAATTCTCTACCACAGAAGGCAGTAGAGGCCAATTCATTAAATATATTCAAGAAGGAGTTAGATATATTTCTTAAAACTAAAGGGATCAAGGGATATGGAGAGAAAGCAGGGACAGGGTACTGAATTTGGATGATCAGCCATGATCTCATTGAATGGCAGAGCAGGCTCGAGGGGCTGAATGGCCTACTCCTGCTCCTATCTTCTATGTTTCTATGTAAGTGACACCAGCAAGGGACCTTGCTCTTTTCCTTATGACTAATCTGGTATTCCTGGTCATACTGAACAACATTACTGATTTGAGGGGAATTTCTACTGCCCAAAGCATCTTGCCCCATTGTGGAATGTGGACCAAGCTGGGATTCAATGCTTTTTTCTTTTCCTTGCTCTCCAGGAAGGCACAGGAATGCTCCTGGGAGTCTTGCTTAACACAACTTCCATATGGTGAATAAAAGAGCTATATTAAAATAGGACTGTTGGTTCCAGGTTATCTTTTCTCATCCTGTGGGGTAGCATTGGGCCTTTTATTTGGGAAATATAGAGTGTCATGATTGAAGTAGGAGCTGTATGGGGTCTAACAGATACAGAGCCATTTCCCATTACTCTCTGGGGCATGTTGCAGCATTCCTGCGTATGGTCCTCAAGGAAGACCGTACTTGAGGTTGTAGCCCTCAACAACAAAATAATAAATAACATGGCACTAACTATGTTCATTTGATGTGATATTAAACAGTAAGAAACAATATCCAAGTGTAATTTCCACAAGTTAATTGTTTTAAAATGGTACAACATATGAAAAAGGCCTTCTCACCTTCACTAGTGATTGCAACCTCAGTAGCAAATTCATAGCAATAGAATCTCTAAATACCATTCAGGATAGTTTTTAAATTGGTAATTTAATTTAATTTGAGTCCCACTCCAGGGACTTGAGCACAAAAATCTAGGCTGACACTCCAGTGCAGTACTGAGGGAGTGCTGCACTGTCTGAGGTACCGTCTTTCGGATGAGACATTAAACTGAGGCCCTCAGGTGGACGTAAAAGATCCTATGGCACTATTTCGAAGAAGAGCAGGGGAGTTATCCCCGGTGTCCTAGCCAATATTTATCCCTCAATCAACATCACTAAAACAGATTATCTGGTCATTATCGCATTGCTGTTTGTGGGAGCTTGCTGTGTGCAAATTGGCTGCTGCATTTTCTACATTATAGCAGTGACTACACTTTAAAAAAAAACTTAATTGGCTGTAAAGCGCTTTGGGATGTCCGGTGGTTGTGAAAGGCGTTCTATAAATGCAAGTCTTTTTTCTTTTACATGTTGTGATTGACCAAAATCACATTGGTTTTATTAATGTATTGACCTAAGAACATGTCTGGAAATTCTTCCCAAAAAATTTCTGCTGCTGTATTAAGTCACATTATGGCAATATGTAATACTTGGATAGTGAAACCACATAATCTGGCTCTAGGAATGCATACATTAAGACCTTTACTGTGCCTAGATCTATCTAAGAGATTATTTGGCATGAGTAAAGCAATACTTGACAAGGTAAAATCAATAATAGATTTTTTGACTTTGTGCCAATTTAGACATTTTAATTAATTATGGTGAAAGTAATGCACACCTACAGACTAAAATAACTTGCGTTAATGTTTTGTGTGTCGTTTGGAACAAAAAAAATGCAATTGTATATTTTTTGGTGTGATATAAATCAAATATATTGAGCAGTGAAAATTTATTCCTCCCATTAATACTGACTGCATAACTTCACAATTCTGCCATTTGGGAGGTACATGGGTCAACTTTCCTTAGAAAGACGCTTCAGTATTTCACATGACCTATCTTTTTTTTATCAGTGAGAGCTGTAACAAGTGTGTGCACAGCATATCAGAATCTTAGTAAGCTAATATTATTCAGAAACTATATGAGCAGAACATTGGACCAGAAATTGCTGGAGCAGGGCATGCTGGTTAACTAGACTTTTTCCTGCACCCTTCAGCTCAAAATATTTTGCCCTGCAAATTGACACGGAGAGGGCAACAGGACATCTGGGACGACGGGACCGACAGTGTATCTCATTAATCACTGAGATTTAAGAATTGAGAAATAAACAGAGGAAGGACTGAGAAGGAGGGTGAACTAGAGTGGGCGAATTCAATGTCAAATCAAGTACAGAAAGAGAAAATAGAGAGGGAAAGAAAGACTGGATTGAGAGAGAGGGAAAAAAGAGAAAGGAAAAGTAAGGGGAGAAGAAAAATGGAAATTTTACTTTTAAAAAAAATCTCCAACACCAACTCACTACCCGAAGGAATGAGCCTCCACACTTTTAATTATTCACTTCTTGGGCCAGAGAGGTTGATTGGCAGTCATTAACAATTATCATGTAATTAAAAGGGTACTTGCACTATTAACCACTAGACTTAACTTTCTATGGCAAGTTTAATGGGCAATTATTGTGACATGCTGCAACTTTATAAAACTCACGGGGAGGTTAAGTGCGAGATGCTGTTTTTGTGAAGCTAACGGCAGAGCGGCACAAATCGTCCAGCAGCTTGTGGTGTTTCGCAATTCACATGTTGCTGGCCGATTTGCACATTAGTAACGGCGTGCGTCGTTCACAACGCATTATTTTTCCAGCAAATTCCGGCCCATTGTGTTTTGAGATCATTAAAAGATTTGCTGAGGGTTTCTTTGGAGACCTAGAGCAAGTCTGATAAATTCTCACATCGCATTGTTTTCCATTACTGGCTATTTTCCATGAGCTTAAAGTGTTTCAGTTTCAAAATATTGCTTCCTGTTTTGGGGGGAAAAACATGTTACGGGGATGTTATTACCTACTTATTATGCATCACAACAAGATTTCACATTAAATTCACAACAGGATTTATTTTACTGTATCTGTTGTCTTGCTAAACTTTTGAAAACAATCGCAATAAAGTCCGATAATGCAAATGAGCCCTTAAAAGCACCAGCTATGGTTTACTTTGAAGTTAAATGTGGCAGCTACATCCATTTCAGAACTTTAAAAATAGAGTATTTTATTATGAAAAGTGCAGTGTTTTGGAATATATGGCTAGATTTCTCTCTCCCTGCATGCTGTAGGTTTCCGGAGTAGGAACAATGGAATCTTTATTTTCCATTAATGAGGCATATTGCATAACCTACAAGTGACTTACCATGTGCAACGAGTCGATAGTCTACTTAGCTATTGTGCTTTTCTATTTATACCATACATTTGGTATGTATATCTATCTAATTACATAGAATTTACAGCACAGAAACAGGCCATTCGGACAGTGTTTATGCTCCACACGAGCCTCCTCCCACTCTACTCATACTTAATCTCACCCTATTGACACACATCCTTCTATTCCTTTCTCCCTCATGTGTTTATCTAGCATCCCCTTAAATGCATCTATGCTACTCGCCTCAACCACTCCTTGTAAGAACATAAGAATTGGGAGCAAGAGTAGGCCATAGGGCCCTTTGAGCCTGCCCCTCCATTCAATAAGATCATGGCTGTGATAGAGTTCCACATTTGAACCACTCTGAATAAAGAAGTTTCTCCCGAATTCCTTATTAGATTTATTAGTGACTATCTTGAATCTATGGCCACTAATTTTGGATTGCCCCACAAATGGAAGCATCTTCTCTCTACTTTATCAAACCCCTTCATAATTTTAAAGACTATTGCTACTTTAGAGTAGGCTCTCTGACTTCCATGGATGTAGTTTCTCTGTTAGATGAAGATTCTTTTTCTGTTCTCTACAGTAAGTAACCTCTATATAGAAGATGTAGAAAGGTACCCTTACCAGTACAAGTATATTCAGGACAAAGCAAGAGGTTATAGCAGTTAAATTGAACGGCTCTACCCACTAGGTACAGGCAGAGGTAAGAGTGTCAAGTAATTGTACAAGTGTCTGAGATTAAGGATGGTGAGTTAATCCAGGTGGCAGACACCATCACTTATGGTATCACCAACAGTGGATCCAAATGGAACAGTTAACCCCGTCGCCAAAGGGGCTCATCGACTAAACACTCCCAACAACTGATGCCATTAATCTATCCAATAGACTGGCTATCTAATGCAGTTAACTTGTCAGCTATCTAGGAATTTAATCTCACTGATCTCAATAAAAATAATTAGTGACTCAGTTAGTGCTTAATTATGATGACCATGCTGAATTACTTTTCCAACCTCTTGCTCAATTTGTAAAGTAACTCTGTCTATTAATAATTATTCAAACTGCTGTACCCAATGTTTAAGTTTTGCTTTTGCAGTAAATAAATAGTTGAGTGCATGACTTATTGTCAGACTTAACATAAGAATTAGGAGCAGGAGTAGGTCATACGGCCGCTCGAGCCTGCTCCGCCATTCAGTAAGATCATGGCTGATCTTCGACCTCAACTCCACTTTCCCGCCTGATCTCCATATCTCTTGATTCCCCTAGAGTCCAAAAATCTATCTTTCTCAGTCTTGATTATACTCATCGACTCAGCATCTACAACCCTTTGGGGTAGAGAATTCCAAAGATTCACAACCCTCTGAGTGAAGAAATTCCTCCTCATCTCAGTATTAAATGACTCTGCCCCCTAGTTCTGGACTCTCCAGCCAGAGGAAACAACCTCTCCGCATCTACCCTGTCAATCCCCTTCAGAATCTTCTATGTTTCAATGAGATCACCTCTCATTCTTCTAAACTCCAGAGAGTATAGGCCCAATCTACCCAATTTCTCCTCATAGGACAACCCTCTCATCCCAGGGATCAATCTAGTGAACCTTCGTTGCACCGCCTCTAAGGCAAGTATATCCTTCCTTAGATAAGGAGCGCAAAACTGAGCACAGTACTCCAGGTGTGGTCTCACCAAAGCCCTGTACAATTGTAGCAAGACTTCCTTACTCTTGTACTCCAACCCCCTTGCAATAAAGGCCAACATGCCATTTGCTTTCCCGAATTGCTTGCTGTACCTGCATGCTAACTCTGTTTCCTGTACGAGAACATCTAAATCTCTCTGAACACCAACATTTAATAGTTTCTCACCATTTAAAAAATATTCTGTGTTTTTACTCTTCCTACCAAAGTGAAAAGCATCACATTTCCCCACATTATACTCCATCTGCCACCTTATTGCCACTCACTTAACCTGTCTATATCCCTTTGCAGGCTCTTTGTGTCCTCCTCACAGCTTACTTTCCCACCTAGCTTTGTATCGTCAGCAAACTTGGATACATTACACTCGGTCCCTTCATCCAAATCATTGATATAGATTGTAAGTAGCTGAGGCCCAAGTACTGATCCTTGCAGCACCCCACGAGTTACAGCCTGCCACCTGAAAATGACCCGTTAATCCCTACTCTCTGTTTTCTGTCTGTTAACCAATCCTCTATCCATGCTAATATATTACCTCCAACCCCATGAGCCCTTGTCTTGTGTAGCAACCTTTTATGTGGTACCTTACCGAATGCCTTTTGGAAATCCAAATATACTACATCCACTGGTTCCTCTTTATCTACCCTGCTAGTTACATCCTCGAAAAACTCTAATAAATTTGTCAAACATAGGCCCAGAAATTCAGGTCGGAGGCTTCCCGCGGGTGCAAGCATAGCGGGTGCACTTACATAGCGCGCCTGCCGTTGTGCTGTGGGCCCGCGCGGGATTCCGATCCTGGGCCTCCTCCAGCTGCCGGCGTGCAGTGCTCGCGTATCCCAGCGGCGAAGCTAGTTCACAGCGTCCCCTGGGATCACGTGGGCCATGGGGAGCCAATCGGAGCAGGAAATCTATGAATAGAGATCGGCCCCAAAACCTAAGTAAAACTTCAAATAAATTTATTTTTAAAATAACAAATTACATAAATTAACTATTTTAAACAAAAATTTAAATTTTTGAAAAAATATATTAAAGTTTTTAACGGGGCTAAAAATAAACTTACCTTTCTTTAAAGTATTTAAAAATGATAAACCTGTGGAAAAAATGTTTCAATTTTACTTAATTCACCTCTTACCTTGTTAAAAGCAGGCCTTGCGCCTGCTTTTTCCACGCGCAGCTGCTAGGGACTTACCCGCACGGAGAAACCTGTATTAAAAAAAAATAGCTGAAGTTCGCTGCGTTCGCGCTGCCTCTCCCGCGCACGCAGTTGACCTGCGAACCCCTTCCTTCAAGAGACCGGAAATTCCGGTTTCCCGTGCATGCGCGAAACCGGCACTTCCGGTGGCCCGACGGGTGAGTAGACAGCGTGTACTCACCCGTGGGGACCCAAATTTCTGGGCCACAATTTCCCTTTCATAAAACCATATTGAGTCTGCCTAATCATAGTGATTTTCTAAGTGCCCTTTTACCACTTCCTTAATAACAAATTCCAACATTTTCCCAACAACTGATGTCAGGCTAACTGGCCTATTGTTCCCTGTTTTCTCTCCCTCCTTTCTTGAATAGCGAGGTTACATTTGCTACCTTACAATCCGCTGGGACCGTTCTAGAATCTAGTGAATTTTGCAAGATCACAACAAATGCATCCACTATCTCTGCAACCACCTCTTTTAGAACCCTAGGATGTAGGCCGTCAGGTCCAGGGGATTTAAAAACAGAAAATGCTGAAAATACTCAGCACATCAGGCAGCATCTGTGGAGAGAGAAACCGAGTTAACGTTTCAGGTCGATGACCTTTCGTCAGCTTTTGTATAGGTCCAGGGCATTTGTCGACTCTTAGTCCCATTAGTTTCTCAAGTACTTTTCCTCTACTGATCTTAATTACTTTAAGATCCTCACTCTCATTAGCCCCTTGGTTCCAAACTACTTTTGGTATGCTTTTTGTGTCTTCTGTGAAGACAGATACAAAATATTTGTTTAAATTCTCGACCATTTCCTTATTCCCCATTATAATTTCTCTTGTCTCAGCCTCTAAGGGGCCAACGCAGACTTTTGCTACTCCCTTTTTACATACTTGTAGAAGCTCTTACAATCTGTTATTACATTTCTTGTTAGTTTACTCTCATTCTATTTTCTCCCATCAGTGTTTTCTGCCCCTTGTTATTTCTTGTCTCCAACCATACTAATTCTACTTCCTGATCTTCCGAGCCAAGATCCTTTCTCATTGCAGTCCTTATGTCAATTCTTTATTATCAGGAGTACCCCCCCTTTCTATTCTGCCTGTCTTTTTGAAATGTCAAGTACCCTGGAATATTTAGTTCCCAACCTTGGTCACCTTGCAACCACGTCTCTGTAATACCTATTAGATCAAAGCCATTTATCTCTTTGTGCCACTAATTCGTCTATCTTGTTACGAATGCTTCATGCATTCAGATAAAGTGCCTTTAATTTTACCTTTAACCTTTAACACAAAGTTACAAGTGCTGACTCAACTTCCTGTTCACAGTAATTAGCACCTATTCAAGACAAACATTTACAGCTGATTGACAGTTAACTGTCACTGACGGGCAGTTTCTATTAACTACAGTTTTTAAACATTCGAAGTTAAATTCAAAATGTTAAACTAAGTTTCACTTTTAACAGCTAGTACTTACCCAGTACTTAACAGAGAATTCCACTCTCTCCAAATTCCAACTTTGGCACTTTGTTTAGAAGCACTCCATTTAAGACCACTCTGTGCAGACCACTTCTTCCTTTATGATTCAGCAAGAAAGGGAGATAGGTCTTGAAGTCTGGGAGCATTGGGGAGGGAGGTCTTAAGGAGCACTCGGAATATATTTTTGGAGTTTATGAGCATTCATTCACTCAGTTGCTTGTAAATATCCTAATTGAGGACAGACAAGGAACTTAATTCAATCTGAACCTGGTGGGGTAAATGAGTTTGGCTAGTTGACTTAGGCATCACTTAGTCCTAGACCTAAACTTCATGGTAAACTCCAGATGGCTTGTTAGTGAGGAGTTAGTGATTCACCTGCTTCTTTGAAATATATTTACCAGGGTACCTAAAACCAAGTATTCTTACAGCCTTACCAGAGACAGCGATGCAAGCAGAACCCACATTTGCTGTAAGAGGGATGTGGATAAATATTTGAAAAAATAAAGGGGCTGGGGAAAAGGGTAGAAGAATGGGACTAAGTAAATAGCTCTTTGTGACAGCTGACACAGGTGGAATAGGCTGAATGGCCTTCTGTGCTGTAAACTTCTGTGATGTGTTAAAAATGTCAGCCTGGAGTGTCCACTTGAATTCGACCCAGATATCCGCTTCATCTGGGTGGAACCAAGTCAAACAATGTAAAATATTGCGGCGGTTTAGTCATAAACTAGTTCCGCCCATAATTACATTACGTCCAGTATCCACGATCTTTTAAGTCCATTGAATGAACACTTGCTGTTATGAGGTGTAGTAGTAGACAAATGAAAGCACCATGTCTGGATACGAATATAATAATAACCTCATGACTTTGTTTACCTCTGTAGCAAATGTGTAGAAAACAAGAAGTTCACCGCTTGGTATTTAGCAGTACTGGGGAAGGAGAGTGGGATGGAGTTTGTCTGCACTGGGGGTGCTCCTGGGCTTGAGAGCTTCTTTGTTTCAAAGTCTATTGAAGAAGCAAACTGTAGATTGAATTCTCACCGCATTGGCCCTGAATTTGCGGTTGGCGGCATAGCTAATGAGTACACCGCCAACATCCGAATAAATCCACATTTGCCTCGTGCGAAGCCCCCTTCGAAAAGTTGCTTTGCAACACTGCGGAGTTGTGCGCAGCGCAGTGGTCCACGGATCCCAGGGGCTCACCATTGTGTGTAAGTGTACCTGGGATCACGTGGGGCGGTGCGCCTTTCACTTCTTAGCCAATCAGGAAACATAGAAATCTCTGATGGGACAGCATTAAGCTTTGCAGAAAGTCCATCTGAGCAACTGACCTGGTTTTATTTTTACTGTCAGACTGCACTTTCCCAAAGATTGCTGAAGCATCTTTCTTTGATTTGCATTCATTGATAAACGATTTGATGTCGGGCTTCGGCTTTTAAATTGCTAACTATTTAAAAGAAAAGCCCATTTTAAATAAAAAAAGGACTGGTAAGCTGAACAAGTCTGAGGTTTTACCTAACGCAGCAAATTGAAGTTATTTTGATTTGCACAGTTTAACTTAAATGCATAAATATTAAAGTAATACTTTAGTGCACTTTAGCAGATAGTCTGGCCTCTGGATAGGAACCATAAAACTCGATTGGGATGCTTTTTATGCGCTGTAGCATAAACCTAGTTCAAAATTAATACAATTTTTTCATTCACCCCCTCCCCTTACGCCGTGCAGCAGGTTCCTGCACCTGTTTACACCAGCCGTAAAATCCCGAACCTGCGGTCAATTTCCAAGGCAGTATGACGGCGTACTCGGAGTACGTCGTCATATCAACCACGAATTCAGGGCCATTGTTTCAGACAAGTCTGATATTTAATTTTATTAAGTGTTGCTTTTTTATGAATTGCTCAAAAATGGACAATACCAGTTGGAACAGGTGTGGTTTCTCTGAGGGTTAGAAAGCAAAAAATTGGTTAATGAGAATGTATTACTCTTTTAGCCACCTCCTTTATTTTGGTTGAAAATTCAGTTTAATAAATCCCCTGAACCAATTTTGTGGCTTAAGGAATTTTCATTTATGTAAAAACTTAGAAACTACATAAATAACCTTTTGAGCATTTTATTAAGTGATTTTTGTTTTATGGACATTTGTTTATTAAATTCTGTACAAGTCAGTAAATTCACTGACATTGCACGAAAATGTAAGTGTTCTGCTTTTGTGTGCCTGGCACAGCTTGAGTGAATACTGGGAAATTGCGTCCTCAATTCTGTGAATTTCTGTCCTTTAATTTTCATGGTTGGGAATTCAAGGTCAGAAGGTCTGCACATGGCTGATATGTGTTCGCTGGGAGCACAGAAGCAGAATATTTACCTTTTTTAAAAATGATTTAAGGCTGGAGTATCAAAACAGGAACAGGCTGATAATGCTCATAAACTCCTAAAATGTATTCCGAGTGCTCCTCAAGGCCTCCCTCCCCAATGCGCCCAGACGTCAAGACCTATCTTCCAGTGATCCTGGTGCTGCTTTCTTGTGCTTTCAGATCGGAGGAGGACTCTCCTCCCCCCGCCCCTTCACAACATACTCCTCGACAACCCGCCCCCATCCCAATGCTGCCAGATCCCAGGGCTGCGTCCAATGTTGATAAGTCGGTGTCTCTAGTAGTATTCCTTGATGGCAAACCCTGAGTTACTGTGAGCAATATTATAAATTTTTTTTATTACTTCATTCTTTTCTCTTTTTTATGTGCTTCAATGAAAATATTACATAACGTGCAGGAGGAGTACATAACTAAATCTGATCCCACTGCCAGCCCTGCAGTTGCTGACAGAAGGCTGACCTGGAGGAAAAAAATGTAATTCTCAGAACCTGACCTCTAAATAATTAATGCATTTTATAACGTTCATCTGTTGCAAGAAAAATTTCAAATGCAATGTACAGCAACGTTTGACTGTTTCTTTCCAGCGCTGCCATTCCCAGCAGACATTTCAGTGTATGAATAAATCAAGCATTGTTGTTGATGATGGGAGTAAGTATATATAAAATACAATATATCTGCCTCAGTCAGTATGCTTAATTTCCAGCACAGGCATTCCAACAGCCATTTCAGTATATGAATAAATGCACACAGGCGTGCTAGCATTGCTAATGGCAGGCCAAACTTTTTTTAAATGATGAAATCTGCCAAACTCAACCTCTAACTAATCAATTGGGTCACATTGATGCCCCCCAAGTGAAATATGAAATACAATTTCTACTACTGTATTTAATTCCACACTGCTGTATCTGACTGTGATTTTGACATTAAACACTGCCAAGTAGTTGAGTTTGTATTCTGAGAGTTGACACACTCCTTGACCTTTTGGAAGATGTTGAGCGTGATGTGTGGTTAGATGCATAGAGTGGACATACTCCTTGACCTTTTGGAAGATGTTGAGCGTGATGTGTGGTTAGATGCATAGAGTGGACATACTCCTTGACCTTTTGGAAGATGTTGAGCGTGATGTGTGGTTAGATGCATAGAGTCGACTATCATCCATATAAGTAATATTTTGTGCCCAGTTCCTGTTTTTGTGTTGCTTTCTGTCGGGAGCTAAGGTAACGAGGAGGAGAGACCATTGTCTGTTTTCCCTGTTTTGGAGGGAGAGTATAGAAGAGCTGAGGTTATTGCAGCACTCAGTGAATGTGGGATTCATGTGTAGGATATTGATTCACTTCCTGGGCATGATGCCAAGGGCATTCACTTGAATAGAGTGAACAAGAATTCCCATTCCGTCCAGTCAAATCACATCTCTGTATCTAGGCAGAGTACTAGGGTAGGAATGTTGGTGCTGTTGAAGTGTCGCAGCACACTGCACAGGTGTCTGGTGTTCTCTCCAGAGCACCAGTCCCTTATGTGGCCATGAGCCAGGCTAAGGGTGAGCGGCAGACTGGCCATATGGGAAATCAGGAGATTTCCCAAGTGTCCCTGTGAATGATTCCATAGCTTCACCCCCCCCCCCCCCCCCCCCTTTCCATGAGAATCCTTAAGAATCCTGCACCTTTCAGTCTGCCCGTTCAGAGTGACCGCTTCCAACCACGTGGCTAGACTTCAGACAATATTTTTAGCAGGGATATGGGTCCACAAGATAAACAATAACCATTGTTTCCATTTACATAGTACCTTTTAATATCTAAAAAAAAAATCCAAGGCACATCATAGAATAAGTATATGAAGCGGCGGGTGGTGTCTTTTGTCCTTTGTGTATTAATAGGATTGTGTTGTTCTGAAAGTTCTTGGAATTAGAAAAAACTCTAAAGATTAGGAAACAATGAGTACTCATTTGGGGATTTGGGGGGTGGAGGTGGGGGTTGGCGGGGGTGGTACTGAGTGGGGTACACCAGGGATTGGTGTTGGGATTACTACTGTATAAAAGATCACATTAATGACCTGACCTGGTACAATGTGGTCAAATTTGCTGATGACATCAAACTAGGAGGGGTAGTGAATTGAAGGAGGCAGTTAAGAAATTATAGAATGAGTTAGACCAAATATATATGTGGGCGGAGCAATGGAAGATGATATTTATGACCGATAAATGTAAATGTAGGAAGTAAGTGTAGATGACACATGGGGGTGAGTTTCCACAGGGATCTCCAGCTTGTCTGCAGTAGCTTTGCCAAGAAAATGTGCGGAAGCCCCAGAGAAATGGCAGTTGAGTGAGAGAATCCCCGTGGAAATTTACCTTTGCACTCCATGAATGATGTTGAAATAGCTAAAGATGAAGCTGAAAGAACCTAGGATGTTAAATTTATCCAACTAATGCAGAGCAACAATCTACAGAGTCAATGCAATGTTGAACGCCATAGCCAAAACAGTAGAAAATAAGTCCGAGGAAGTCACAGTCAGACTTTACAGTGCTTTGGTTAGACCACATCTTGAATACTATGTTCAATTCTGGTCACCAAAATATGAGAGAAATATTCAAGCACTAGAGGCAGTGCAGAAAAGTGCACGAGGCTGATCCTAGTGTCAGAGGTCTGATTTACAAGGAAAGCCTGGAGAAACTTTTCAGCCTCATGAGGAGGTTCCTGAGCGGTCATCTGATAGAGATGTACAAGTTAGTTGAATAGAAAAAGTAAATCTGGAATATTATTTTACATTGTGAGACACGGGTTCAAACTAGTAAAAGGTAAATTAACTGTCATGAAATTCTTCTTCGCACAGAAAGTAATCAACGTATGCAGCAGACCTCCATGTAGAGTAGAGGTGGCAAAAACCTGGAAGCATTTAAGAAACTTGGATGCTGCAATTGATGAGTGAATTAAGATGGGCTGAGTGGCCTTCCTTGGCCGTACTTATCTTGTGATCAATCCTGTTCTTATAAAGCATGTATCCTCTGGCTCACTGAGTAACGTCATGAGAACCATTATCATTTTCAAAAAAAACACTTTCTCCTTCAGGTACCATTAACTGATCTTGTCTGTTAAATGTTAATATGGCTTGGGTTTCAAAAGACAAAATAACACTGCTTTATTGTAGCATCCTTTATTAAAAGTATGTTTTTTTTTAATAAAAAGGAGGTTAATGTTTGAGTTGCTTCTTCAAATCTCTTCAGTGTGAATCAATATCCAACAAATTTCCTTGGGATCCTCTCTTTTCTTGTTAGACTGGGGAGGAGGGAAAGAGTCGAACAGGATTTGGTGAACACACCTTATTTTCAATTTCTAGACCACACGCTGTTCCAAACACTGATTAATTTGCATTGCATCATGAAGTGGGTACGGTAGCATAGTGGTTATGTTACTGGACTGGTAATCCAGAGGCCTGGATTAATGATCCAGAAACGTGAGTTCAAATCCCACCATGGCAGCTGGGGAATTTAAATTCAGTTAATTAAATAAATCTGGAATTAAAAACTAGTATCAGTAATGGTGACCATGAAACTACTGGATTGTTGTAAAAACCCATCTGGTTCACTAATGCCCTTTAGGGAAATAAATCTGCCGTCTGGACCTGGTCTGGCCTTTATGTGACTCCAGACCCACAGCAATGTGGTTGACTCTTAACTGCCCTCTGCGGTTCAAGAAGGCAGCTCACCACTACCTTCTTCTCAAGGGCAATAAATGCTGGCCTTGCCAGCGATGCCCACATCCCATGAACGAATGAAAAATAAAATGGCATTTGAGTTAGTGTTTAAAACTGGGCCATATCTTGGACTTATTCTTTTCGAAATATACAGTCAGATTAGATGAGATAACTCAATGTGTGTATTCTCAGGAGCATCTTGTAGTCTGACTCAAATTTGAATGGAAATAAAGCATTTAGTCCAAGTGAAAGTGTCAGTCAATATTCTTAAAATAGTTTCCTTTACTCAAAAGCTACTTCACGCTTGACTTGCCTTTGTATTATCTCGGGAAGTGGATTAAGGCGTTCCACATCTTGGACAGTTAGGGGCTGTGTCTCATTGGAACTGTGGCCTGACAGGTGTGTGTTTATTGGAGTGTAGATTTTTTTTCACGCAATCCCATGTGAACTTGTTTTATATTAAAATAAATCTCGCCTAAGTGCCGGTGCGGATCTTGGATTCCAATAGTGCAGTGCAAATTATTTAAGGAAAAATACTGAGGTTTAGATGAAACTGCTGACAGTAGTGAAATTTCATTACTTCTAACAATAACTATTAAATGGATGTTGTTCCCAACTTGACAGATTAAATTTGCTGTAGCAGAAAGATTTCTCTGTCCTCAGTTTCCTAGCATGGTAAAGGTGCCTTGTGGTGTTGCTTGATCAATGTTGAATACTGTTTGAGCTAGTTTCTCTCTCATACTTTTCTGGTACTTTAGCTGCTTTCAGAAGTTTAGGGCTTTATTTAAACAGTAGTGAAGACTTTCCCTTCTTTCCTGGTTGTTTCTATAGTGGAAAATCATATGCGACTATATGGACTTTATTCTTGTACATTCGTTTTACATGACAAGGTTGCAGCAATCTCTTGTATAGCTAAAGATAGACTGATTAAAGATTGAATTACATGGAATGTACAGCACAGAAACAGGCCATTCGGCCCAATTGGTCTATGTCGGTGTTTATGCTCCACACGAGCCTCCTCCCACCCTATCTCATCTAACCCAGTCAGCATATCTTTCTATTCCTTTCTCCCTCATGTACTTACCTAGCCTCCCTTAAATGCATCTATGCTATTCGCCTCAACTACTCCTTGTGGTAGCAAGTTCCATTCTATCACTCTTTGGGTAAAGATGTTTCTCCTGAATTTCTTTTTGGATTTATTAGTGACTATCTTTTATACATCTTCTCTATATCGACCCTATTAACCCCTTCATAATTTTAATGACCTCTATCAGGTCACCCTGTCGGCCTTCTCTTTTTTAGAGAAAAGAGTCACAGCTTGTTCAGTCTATCCTGATAGTTATAACTATCAGTTCTGGTATCATTCTTGTAAATCTTTTTTGCACCGTCTCCAATGCCTCTATATACTTTTGGTAATATGGCGACCAGAACTGTGCACAATATATTACGGAAATTTGTGTTTATTAAAGAATTGGTAAAATCACTAATAATGCACTAAATTTCTGCTTTTGTGCTCCTGCTGGAGGCTGGGAACGCACATCTGGAAATTCCAAACCGCCTGTCTCCGACATTCTGTTCATTACTTTTAAGAAGCAGAATATTTATGCTTAAATGCTTTAATATGGGAACACAAAATATGAAACTGGCTGACAAAGGGGGAAAGTGATGGTGGTTGGGTTCCTGTCGATGCAAAGGCTACGGTAGCGTAGTGATTGTTACTGAAATAGTAATCCAGAGGCCTGGACTAATGATCAAGAAAATGAAAGTTCAAATCCCACCATGGCAATTTGAAAATTTGAATCCTGTTTACTGGCATCAGTAAAAATGACCATAAAGCTATTGGACTGTCGTTAAAACCCAACTGGTCCTTTAGGGAAGGAAAGCCACCATTCTTGCCTGATCTGGCATAGATGTGACTCCAGTCCAACACCAACGTGGTTGACTGTTAACTGCCCTCTGAAATGGCCTAGCAACCAGGCCCACTACCACCTTCTCAGGGCAACTAGTGATGCCAACATACCAAGAATTGAAAAAAAAAGCCGCAGACAGGTCGTGTGGGAGGCTGAATGGTGGAGACATGGTGAGGGGTTGGAGTCTGATTGTTCAAAAGTGACTAGTGGCGAATTGGGTATTATTAACTGGGGCCACCTTCTCCCGCAAGGCTGTTGGCTCCGATTCCCCTCAATAAATCATATCCCAGAAATCCATAGTGGTACCAGACTCTTTCATAGTCTCATTTTTTGCAAATTTACGCAAAAATATTTTTAAATGTAATTTTTGGCTATTTAAATAGCCACTTCTTGGATTTTGAAGATAGTGGGGGATAGAAAGGAGTCTTGCAGGAGTATGAATCCCACTCCATTGCCTGGAGTCCTCTTCAGACAGGGACTGAAGTGCGTGTGTGTGCGCTCAAGGAAGTTCATGGCAGTGGTAAGCTTGGGAAGCTGGATCTGCCTGGTAGGTTTGACCTGGAGCTGGGACAGTCTTTTGAAGCGACAGGTTCCAGGACATGTGGCCATGTGACTCACTTAGCTTCACGCAGGGCAGCGCTCTGTGTTTTTAAATTTTTGCTTTGTTTTGGTGCTGATGGCAACTATGTGTTTGCAAACGAGCCCAGTAATTTCATCGCAAAATAGACCATATTTTAGATATTGCAGAATGGCTAATGTATCTCTTATCTTTAGCCCCCACTGGTTTCTAAACAAGTAAGTGTTGATGGCCTTACCTTCAGCTGTCTAGGTCCCACACTCTGGATTTGCCTCCCTAAACTCCTCTGCCTTGCCACCTTTCTCACCTCTTTCAAGACCTACCTTAAAATCCACCTCTTTCACCAAGCTTTTGGTCACCCCTCCTAATATCTTGTTCTTTGGCCAGGTGTCCACGTTTTGATTGATTATGCCTCTATGAAGCACTTGGCGATGTTTTACTACATTAAACGTGCCATATAAATACAAGTTGTTGTTGTAGGTGGCTTAGTGAGTTATAGTTTCAAAAATTACCTTCGGACCAACAGCAAGGTAATATCCTGATTTATACACGCGTCCCTTTTTTGGTATGTAAAATACTTGTCTGGGGAGGGTCACTTCTTACTTTCATTCCACCTTGGTTTGGGGGGGGGGCGGGAAGAAATCAAAATATTGTGCACAAAAATTAACTTTAAGCAGGTGGCTTAAGGAGGAGTGTGTCCACAGTATGTATTTTTTTCTCACTGTAATTATCCTCATTATTAAAAGACCTGCAAGTTAGTTGTCTTGTCTAACTGATTTTTAGCATATGTCTTTAGCACTATAACTAAAATAGGTCTTCCTCAATCTTCAAAGTCCAGTTTTCACATCGGTGTAGTGCTGCTGATGACACACAAGCATTCCCCTTATTAACTTGAATTTACAGTTCTAGAGAGTATTGTTAAATACTTCTTTTTCAATTGTTCTTCATTATAACTGTTACTTTGACTATTTGGTCGACTATCCAAGTAAATTTTATCTACATATCAAATCCCATATACAGAAATCTTGATCAAGTTTTTTGGAACTTTTCTTTCTTCTCAGCATTCATTTGTTGTCTTTGTATTTATTTTTAAATCTAGATTGAAAATGTATCTGATTTATCTTCTGCAGTATCTTTTTTGGATCTGCAATTAGACTGCATCATTGGTGTATCTTGGTTTGTTTCATTTTCTATTCATGGCTTTACTGTTGCAAGTAGTCTCCTGCGTACACTGCCACTTTTGAATCGACCCAAACTGCTTTGCATTGATGTGAATGTGGCAGTATAATTGCACCATAACTTTTTTTTGCACTCAGCTTCACAGCAGTCATCTGCTTTTGAACAGCCTGGATGTTCAACAAAAGATTGCTGTATTCAGTATCCTGCTGTTGCCTGTTGTACTTCACATTCAACTAGTCTGAGGCACTTTCCTGTCTTTTTGAAATAATATTTTTATATAGGAACAGGAGTAGGCCATTCACCCCCTCAAGTTTCTGTTCAGTCATTCAGTTAGATCATGGATGATCTGTACCACAACTCTATTTACTCACATTTGATCCATGTCTCTTTGATACCCTTACCTAACAAACATTTATCGATAGCAAAATACTGCGGATGCTGGAAATCCAAAATAACAACAGAAAACGCTGGAAAAACACAGCAGGCCAGGCAGCATCCGTGGAGAGAGAAACAGAGTTAACGTTTATCATTTATCGATCTCATTCTTGAAAATTTCAATTGACCCAGCACACTCAGCCTTTTGAGGGAGCTCAGCTCCAGATTTCCACTACCCTTTTGTGTGAAAAGGTGCTTCCTGATTTCACTTCTAAATGGCCTCGCTCTAATTTTAAAGTTATGCTCTCTTGTTCTGGATTTTCCCCACCAGAGAAATTAGTTTCTCTGTATCTACCCTATCGAATCCCTTATTCATTTATAAATGCCTCGATTAGATCACCCCTTCAACCTTCTAAACTGAAGGAAATACAAACCAAGTTTATGCAACCTGTCTTCATAATTTAACCCTTTAAGACCTGGTATCATTCTAGTGAGTTGGCGCTGTTACCCCTCCAAGGCCAATATATCTTTCCTGAGGTTTAATGCCCAAAACTGAATGTAGTATTCTAGATGAGGTCTGACCAAGGCTCTACAACTGAAGCATCACTTCCTCACTTTTTAATTCCAGCCCCTTGAGATAAAGGCCAACATTCCAATAGCCTTTTTAATTACTTTTTGTACCTGTGCACCAGCTTTGTGATGTGTGTGCATGGACACCTAAATCCCTTTGCTCCTCCACAGCTCCTAGTTTCTCATCAAGAAAATATTCTGATTTGTCTTTCTCCGATCCAAAGTGGATGACTTCACACTTCCCCACAATGAACTCCCATAGAAACATAGAAGATAGGAGCAGGAGTAGGCCATTCGGCCCCTCGAACCTGTTCCGCCATTTAATGAGATTATGGCTGATCATCCAAATTCAGTACCGTGTCCCTGCTTTCTCCCCATATCCCTTGATCCTTTAGCCTTAAGAAATATATCCAACTCCTTCTTGAATATATTTAATGAATTGGCCTCAACTGCCTTCTGTGGTAGAGAATTCCACAGGTTCACACCACTCTGGGTGAAGAAATTCCTCCTCATCTCAGTCCTAAATGGCTTACCCCTTATCCTTAGACTGTGACCTCTGGTTCTGGACTCCCCCGCCATCAGGAACATCCTTCCTGCATCTAGTCTGTCTAGTTCTGTTAGAATTTTATAAGTTTCAATGAAATCCCCTCTCATTCTTCTAAACTCTAGCGAATATAAGCCTAATCGACCCAATCTCTCTTCATATGTCATTCCTGCCATCCCAGGTATCAGTCTGGTGAATCTTCACTGCACTCCCTCCATGGCAAGAACATCCTTTCTCAGATAAGGCTGCCAAAACTGCACACAATACTCAAGGTGTGGTCTCACCAAGGCCCTGTATAACTGCAGCAAGACATCCTTGCTCCTGAATTGAATCCTCTCGCTATGAAGGCCAACATACCATTTGCCTTCTTAACTGCTTACTGCACCTGCATGCTTACCTTCAGCAACTGGTGCACAAGGACACCCAGGTCTCGTTGCACTTCCCCTTTTCCCAATCTATTGCTGTTCAGATAATCTGTCTTCCTGTTTTTGCCACCGAAGTGGATAACCTCGCATTTATCCACATTATACTGCATCTGCCATGCACCTGCCCAATCACCCAACCTGTCCAAATCATACTGGAGTTTCTCTGCATCCTCCTCACAGCACACATGCCCACCCAGCTTTGTGTCGTCTGCAAACTTGGAGATATTACATCTAGTTCCCTCGTCTAGATCATTAATATATATTGTGAATAACTGGAGTCCTAGCACCGATCCCTGCGGTACCCCACTAGTCACTGCCTGCCACTCGGAAAAAGACCCGTTTATTCCAACTCTTTGCTTCCTGTCTGCCAACCAGTTCTCTATCCAAGTCAGTACCTTACCCCCAATCCCATGTGCTTTAACTTTGCATGCCAATCTCTTATGCGGGACCTTATCGAAAGCCTTCTGAAAGTCCAAATACACCACATCCACTGGTTCTCCCTTATCTATTCTACCAGTTACATCCTCAAAAAATTCCAGTAGATTAGTCCAGCATGATTTACCTTTTGTACCATCTGCCATATTTTTGCCCACTCCCTTAATCTGTCCATGTCCTTTTGTAACTTCCTGCTCCCATCCACACAATTTGCTGTGGCTCCTAACTTAATGTTATTTGAAAATTTGGATGTACAACTCTCAATTCCTTCATCCAAGTCACTGATATATATGGTGACATCACCTACCATCACAAATCCATGCTGACTCTTAAATCAACTGATTCATTTCCAGGTGCTCAGTCACTGTGTTCCCAGTGATAGATTCCAGTAACTTCCCCATAATTGATAAACTGACAGGTCTGTAGTTACTCTCTCTCTTCCTTCTTAAATAATGGAAAGATATTTGAAATTTTACAATCCAAAGGCACAATTCCTGAATCAAGAGAGCTTTGGAAAGTTATGACTAATGCACCTACAATTTCCTCACCAATTTCTTTTAATACACTGGGGTGGAAACCATGGGGTCCTGGAGATTTGTTTACCGTAAGCCTTTTTTTTTTCTCCATTTGTATCCCTTTGTTTCTTTTCATAGTTCTCCAAGTCTGCTGGATTTCTACTTTTTCTTGCATTTGTGTAAGCCTTTTCCTTTAGCTTACTGCTGTCTCTCACCTCATTTGTTGATTAACTACACAAGTGGGGCCTTGCCCATTTAGGGGTATGTACTGGTTTTATACTGTGCCAAATACTTTGAACACTTTTCACTGTTTATCTGTAGGTTTGCCCATTAACAGTTTAGCTGGGTTTACTGTGGTCAATTCATTTCTCATCCTGTTGAAATTTTCCTTCCTTAAATTTAAACCTTGCACTTTGACTCTCCCTTCTCCCTCTTACACCTAATATAAAGTTCAATCATATTATGGCCACTATTTGTACTATGCTCCCTTACAGATTGTTAACTTTCTGGTTCGTTACTCATCAATAAATCTGGTATGGCCTGTTCCCTTGTCAGTTCTAACACATACTGGCCTGGATTTTTTGGTCAGTGGCAAAGGAACCACGCTGTCCTCAACAAATAAAAAGCTAACCTTAGATTTAGTGGGTTCCAGAGCACAGACTTCCTCTTTTCCGATGCCAGTTTCAATTTGCTGCCATCTACAGGGGATCTGTGGCGTCCAGCAACATGGCAGGCAGGCTGATCAGCCAATCAGATTGAAGGATTTACACAGACAGCAAAGCAGGAAGTAAAAAGCAGGGAACATAAATCATTGTACTTTAAAAAAAAAAAAATGTTTTATTAAAAAATCTACAATTTTTAAATGTTCTTCCGAGAGAATGAGATTCCACACAGGGTAAAATTAGTTTTTCAGGGCCAGAGAGGTTGTTCAGCAGCAATTATCACTTATTCTGTTAAAAACAGTTACTCCTGATTGTACAAGCCCTAACATTTTCATCTGTCTTTAGAGTGAGAATAGTGGGTAATTAGCCTAAGTTCATGCTATTACAGTGATCTCTGTGTAGGTTCCATGGGCAAAGACTGCAACAGCACAGCCTATGGAGGAGCGGGGTATCCCTGACAGCAACTTCTGAATTTCAGCGTTTAACTGCGCATGTGTGGACGCCAGAAGTTGCTGTCAGTTTTGCACAGTAATGACGGCGAGTGCTGACCGCCTCGTTGTTATTACTACTGCAAATTCCGGGCCATTGTTCTAGAAAATTGTCCTGCGAACATCCTAGCAATTCATTGCCTTTACTAATTGAGCTGTTTTGCGTCTATGTGGAAATTTAAAAGCTCCCAATGTTTATCCCTCAACCAACATCGCTGAAACAGATTATCTGGTCATTATCACATTGCTGTTTGTGGAACCTGGCTGTGCACAAATTGGCTGCCGTGTTTCTTTCGTTACAACAGTGACTACACTTCAAAAGCTCTTCATTGACTGTAAAGCGCTTTGCGACATCCTGAGGTCGTGAAAGGTGCTATATAAATGCAAGTTTTTTTAAATTATAACCACATTGTTTTTGCTACATCCTTCCCTGGTCTCTGTATTTATATATCTCCCCCACTACATCATTATTTTTGCTTCCATCTACTACAATTTATCTTATGCTTTCTTGCTGTATCTGATACTTTGTGGTCTGTTCTACCTTGTCACTGTCCCACTGGTTAGCAGTTTTTTGTTTTATTCTTTTAATAATTACAGTGGAACCTTGATTTTCTGTCAGAATGATCGGCAGCCCAGCTCTCACTAGCAGATAATGGGCATTGGCAGATAATAGATGTGCCACTCTATTATCTAGAATACCTATATCTAACATTTTGCTCGTATTTTTGTGTTGTTTTCAGTCCAGGCACTTTTACTGGAGTGCACTTACACTCTTTCATATATGATACAAAAAGATTTCTCATCAGTGTTATTTTTTCTCACCAACCTGGGTTGGGAGCACAGGTAATTGAGGTAATGTTAGCTGGGTAAGTTTTTTTTAAAATTCCAGTACAGTTTTGTGTTCTACAGACTGTCCTATCTTCATGGCAGTTCACTTATACTTGCAAATGGCAGGAAATAAATTATCTAGTATTATAATTGATTATATTTGCCTTGAAGCAGTGGAGATGCATAATGATTATTATTATGGAATGTATCTATGTTGAACCCACCTAATAAAGCTCCAACAGTTTTTATTGAGACTATATCGGACTGACTAATTGTGGAGTTATCTAATTCAGAGTACAACATAACTATTTAAAAAAAAAGCATGTTTTGATGTAAGAGTTGTCTTCATCAGGAAAGCTTAACAGTGATAGTAAAACGAAATGGACTCCGGTTATGAAGGAGTTAGTTTAGGTAACTCCTTCACAATTTTCAGTCTAGGTTTGCTGAATTTTGTATTCTGTGTATAACACAAATAAAGATTGTAATAAAGAATAAAAAAACACAGGAGGGAGTAGAGCTCCATGGATCACTTTTTAAAATTGACCCACCAAAGGAATTGTGCCTATTGGATGATTTAGGTCAGATAGCTCAAGCCAGAAATTGTTACTATTTCAAAATCAATGGGAACTGCCAGGTGAGACTCCTGTAGCTCATAGAAACCGTAAGATTGCTAAACATCGGGACAGATATGTTGCTATTCCGAAGTGGACATAACTAATGTGTCTCGCATGGATAAAGCCACTTTGCTCACTCCTTCTAGATGTAAGTGTGGAAGTCTCTGCTCTTTTTATTTGTTGAGTTAATTCACCTGGAAAATAGCATGCTATCAAATAAGACTGTTCCCTCCGTATAATTTGTGCCAACTGTGGGTCTTAGCTAGCTGTTTCTGCATTAAGGTCACATATCAAGGCCATTGATAGCTGCCTTGGGTGGCACTGAGAATGTGAGTGGTGATTAGGTGCCACCTCCAGTTCCTTTCATTCTTCCCCCTCACTTCTATGTCAGGTTTCCTGGGATTACCTTTCCAAGTGCAGAACTTTTATGCTTCGACAAAGTAGGCAAGAAAATACTTGCAGAATCTTTTCTTGTTTCTTTCTGCTTCTTCCTGTACTTAAGGGGGAGTACTTGCAGAACTGCAGATTGGATTTCTCAGATGGCTGGGATCAGTTTGACATGCATGCTAACATAGAAAACTACCAAAAACTAATGAAAAAAATGACGGTCCCAGAAACTGGACACTCAAAGTGGCTCTGGTTTTAGAGTTATGACATGAAAAAAGTTGAGTGCAGTGAGATGTGAGTTTGTTGTAATTGAAGCTCTCTCTATATCCAATATTGTTTCCCTTGTACTTGAGGAAAAGACCATAGTTACACGAGAGCCTGCAGTTGAATCAGTGTTGCAGACACAAGATTATGATATATTTTCGGGTGGGGGACAGGCAGTCCAGGGGAGACGGGCATGTTTCTAGGAAAGTTTAGATTTTTTGACCAGTTGTTCCAGCATTTTGGAGTCTGTAATAATTCTGCATTTCAAGCCAAAATGATTTATCTAGGTTACAAATAATATAAAGTACTGTTTACTCTTGATAATTCATTCATTCACATTTTTTAAACTTAAAAAAAGGAATTAAACAATCATTCAAATTAAGCCATGGAAATAAAACAGCCAAGTGGGCATTTAGTACTTAAAAAAAATTTAATTACGCAATTTTAAATTCGGAGTAGTTTTATGGAATTTAGTACAACTCTGTACAGCCCAGTTTCTTCCAGTAGAAATGTGATGCATACCTGGTGACTGTCCACACTTTGTGCAAATGGTTTGTGTTTCAGACTCAGTGTTTGCTTTTAAATCTTTTGCTGCTAAAAATAAATGCTGATTTTAATGCTTTTGCCCTCGTCCAAGGTCACTCCTCCAGGATGAGCTACCACGGGACAGCTTTCCAGGCATGGTTGGACAAATTATTGGTTGGTAGGCAGAGGGGGAAGAGAGCTGAGTGGGGAATTTCACAACTCTGTGCCACAAGCTTTTAAGAGAGAAACTTTCAACTGAAATATTATTAATAAAATTGCATTCCGTGGTTCTTAGCTTAGCAGCTCGAGTGGTTTAGCTCCAGTTTCTGGTGCAAAGTTCAGCTGACTTTTCATGGTGCAAGCGTTTTTGCGCGCTCTCTCGCATTCTCTCGGCGCGTGCTCTGGCTCTCTATCTACAAACAATTATCTGTCCCATCAAGCACGGACACGACATAACCTGATGTAGCATGCACTGAAGAACTATACTACACTGGCTTATTAGACAACCTTGGAAGAGCATGTGAAATTTGAATCCATAGATTTTTATTGGCAAACATGGATGCTGGATCTAGAATGCTGACTGTTCACATGAAAGGTTGGTATGTATGGATATACAAAGGGAAGCATTAGGCTCAAACTCCAAGCCACTGCAGTGACTGGTATCTGGACCTCTGTCCCTCTGCCAATGGAGAGCACTATTGGTGAATGCTGTCACTGTCTGTCTCCTAAATAGCAGAGGAACAGCATTTTAGGTTAGTACTTGAACAGAGTCATCGAGCAACAGAGACCTTCACTGATTTCCAGACAGTTCAGTTCTTTTATGAAAGGCATGATGAGTGCAAACTAAGGAGATGCCATAATGCTTAACCTATAAGAACAGAAGGAACCAGGCTGAGCACACTGTCCTGTTTAATACTTTCATTTCAAGCTCTTATGCTGGAAATGTATTTTCTTGTATTTAGGATATCACTGCCAGCGTCAGATGCACCTAGGTGGTCCCTCCTTGAGTGTCCCAGATGCTTTTGTTCCATATGGAGTCGGCTGCACCCATACACTCTCACCCTACGTTGTCAGCCATTCCCAAATGCTCTGACATCAGACTAAGCCAGCCATAACCACTGACCTCCACCAAACACTAAGCCAGCCATAACCACTGACCTCCACCAAACACTAAGCCAGCCATAACCACTGACCTCCACCAAACACTAAGCCAGCCATAACCACTGACCTCCACCAAACACCAAGCCAGCCATAACCACTGACCTCCACCAAACACTAAGCCAGCCATAACCACTGACCTCCACCAAACACTGAGCCAGCCATAACCACTGACCTCCACCAAACACCAAGCCAGCCATAACCACTGACCTCCACCAAACACCAAGCCAGCCATAACCACTGACCTCCACCAAACACTAAGCCAGCCATAACCACTGACCTCCACCAAACACCAAGCCAGCCATAACCACTGACCTCCACCAAACACTAAGCCAGCCATAACCACTGACCTCCACCAAACACTGAGCCAGCCATAACCACTGACCTCCACCAAACACCAAGCCAGCCATAACCACTGACCTCCACCAAACACCAAGCCAGCCATAACCACTGACCTCCACCAAACACCAAGCCAGCCATAACCACTGACCTCCACCAAACACTAAGCCAGCCATAACCACTGACCTCCACCAAACACTAAACCAGCTGCAAGCAGACACTGCCACTTCACTGCATGCTACAGCCAAATGCCCTCCGAACTCTGTCAACCGCACCCCAATTTCCCCGAGCCTATACAGTATCAGCTGTGCTTGACTGTCCTCGCCCCATCTACTGCCAACAAGAGGAGTTAACAGACTTAAAATGAAACCAGGAAGTTTATTTGCCCTTCTGTTAATATTGAACTTTACTCTGGGAACCCTACAGTTTTCAGCCTGCCGATATTATCAAGTAATTGCCATACAATAATGTTGCGTGACAGTCAGTATATTTGTATTTTGCAAATTAAAATATTCCTAAATATTTAGCACAATAAGTGACGACGTGATAATTTCTTGTTACTGGCAGCAAACTGTATAATAATGTAAATGAAAACAGTATTTATCTGCTAGATGCTTTGCATCTGCAGCTGACTAGATTAATGAGCAATTGAAGTCCTTGACACAGCCGTGCAGGGCCAGAAGTGCGTCACCAAGGTGCATTAAAAGGCAAAGGTTCCACATTGTGGAAGTTTAAATTCTGCGCTGATTGCTATCCGTTCATCAGAATTTACAGACATTAGTCAAAACACAAACTGGAATGTGAAGCACTGATGATTGTGTATGACCAAATTGGAATTCTGTAATAATATTTTAAAATTCTTATTAACTCTGACTTCCTAATAATAATTCATTTTTAATAAAGATGATTGTAATACTTGGAAATAGGAAAGAGTCATAGTCAGCAGTTGTTACGGTGGTTCTGTACACTAAAGCGAGGTGCATATTGATGGCCATGTGCCTCACACATCTGTGTTTGTCTGTTTATTAACTATTACTGACTGACTTCCCTCAAATTATGCTTTTTTTCCCCTTTGTTACAAATGTGTAGTGCCATGCTTCATAGAAAACTTCTAAACTTTGATATCTTTCCAGGTCTCTGGATGGATGCAACATTCCTTAGATCTTGTTTTCAGGTTGTCCTTGAAACATTTCCTCTAACCCCCTAATGTCCCTTCTCCTGTCATCGGCTGGCTATAGAATACTGTTTTTGGAAGCTATGTGTTTGGATATATGGACATGTTGGACTGAAGTGGTGACAGTACAGCCATAACTTTGCTGATGATCATGTTGGTGTGCTGCAGCACTTTAGTGTTGGCTGCAAACTTATCATTCAAATATCATGAGCGATTGTATATGCCTTTGGAATCTTTCTAGTTACTTCACAGGTCAGTGGTGAACAGTCTCTGTATCACAGCAGTGAGAACATGTAGTGAGCACCACAGAGTATAATTGCAGCTTTGTCTTTCAGACTTCGCTTGTTCAGAATACAAGTAAAGCACTGTGTGCTGCATTGCCCTTTTTGATGTGGCTGTTGATTTTCCTAGTCCACTGCACATAATTGAATATGGTGCTCAACTCTAGAAAACTAGCCATGCCATTTAGCCTTAACATGATCTTGGAATCGTTTTAAGCTTGACTTGGTGCAGTCTGGTGTATACCGCTTTCAGGTATTATCTTTGACTTTAGTTACCTTGGTGTCTCGCCATTTATCTTGCAACATTTGAAGGTACGACTGCATCTTATAACTTGCTTCAGTATACTTTCCATCTTGGCTTGTGATCACATTGGCAGTTGCGTAATAGCAAAGCTTTGTTTAAGGAGCAGCTATTTTATTCGTTCATGGGATGTGGGCGTCGCAGCAAGGCCAGCGTTTATTGCCCATCCCTAATTGCCCTTGAGAAGGTGGTGGTGAGCCGCCGCCTTGAACCGCTGCAGTCCCTGTGGTGAAGGTACTCCCACAGTGCTGTGAGGTAGGGAGTTCCAGGATTTTGACTTGCAGATGATGAAGGATTGGCGATATACTTCTAAGTCAGGATGGTGTGTAACTTGGAGGTGGTGGTGTTCCCATGCGCCTGCTGCCCTTGTCTTGCTAGGTCAGGGTAGGCAATTATTTGGGCTAGAGGGCCACTTCAGTTTTGGTGAGCTGTTGAGGGCCGCACACCAATGTTCCCCCTAGGGTGCACGGCTGCGTGGACGCGCACCAATCGCAAGGTCCCGCGCAGGCTGCTCACCAGCTCCTGCTGCTGGAAGAGATACTGCGCATGCAAATTTAAAGGGACTGCGCAAGAATAAATATTCGCGGGAACATTGCACAAACATAAACATTGCATAAATATGAACATAAATTCAGATAGTAGTCAGATACTATCTTAAATACACAATGTAGTGTAAAGTAGTAAAATCTTGTGTTATTAAATGAATGAAGTGATTGATGGATTACATGTTATACTGAAAGTTATGTGGCTCGAATCTGCAGGGCCTCTGACACGAGAGTTGTTCTCTTTTTAGTGTGCTGAATACGGGAGCCTGAGGCTTCGCAAGGCCTGAACTACAATCACGCGCCATTACCTGGTGTCCTTGTGCTCCTATTGTAAATCCTTTCTTTCTTCGGTAAAACGAAGAGTCGTTGAGATGAGCAGCCATGACTCGACAGACGAGGACCGTCCAATGCACACGCAGCGACACCCCCACCAGCCAGTGATGAGCGGCGGATTTGGCAGGTTTTTGAAGAGTGCTTCTCTGAGCCAGAGCGGGAGAGAGCCGCAGACAGCCGTTGGACTGGCTCTGAGACACAAAGGGAAGTGGATCTGTAGCAGACATATAGCAGCAGTTCCGGCAGCTTTAATTTTTTTAAATAGCTCTGGTTCAGGGTCGTAGCCTACTCCAAGGCCGCAGTAACCCTGAGCGAGCTCTCCGCGAAGCGGGGGTCCTTGCAAGACTCAGACGACTGTGCAGCTCAAGCTCCAGTGGGCCGGATAGAATGAACTGGCGGGCTGGATACGGCCTGCGGGCTGTATTTTGGCCACCCCTGTTCTAGGTGGTAGAGGTCGTGGGTTTGGGAGGTGCTGTCGAAGAAGCCTTGGCGAGTTGCTGCAGTGCATCTTGTAGATGGTACACACTGCAGACACGGTACGCCGGTGGTGGAGCGAGTGAATGTTTAAGGGCTGCTTTGTCCTGGATGGTGTCGAGCTTCTTGAGTATTGTTGGAGCTGCACTCATCCAGGCAAGTGGAGAGTGATCCATCACACTCCTGACTTGTGCCTTGTAGATGGCGGAAAGGCTTTGGGGAATCAGGAGTAATGCTCCCTGTAATTTTTTTTCGGCCACATGGCCCATTTCAAAATTCTGCGCATGCGTGCTTTTTTTCCAATTTAAAAGCCGGCTTTCTAGCTGCATGGGAGCTCGAGCAAAGCTTAAATGGAACTTTGGTCAGGAGGTGAGTCACTCACTGCAGAATACCCAGCCTCTGACCTGCTCTTGTAGCCACAGTATTTAAGTGGCTGGTCCGGTTGAGTTTCTGTTCGATGGTGAGCCCCAGGATGTTGATGGTGGGGGATTTGACGATGGTAATGTCATTGAATGTCAATTTCTGTCGCTATAATCAAATGAGTCCAGTTACCTCTCCTTGCTGAAATATATCGTTTCAGCTAAGGAATAGAGATGTTTCTTGAAGGTACACCAGTATTAACATTGAAGATTCAAAGTTGTTTGCCAATTATTTTTCTGGGTTTCAGTATGTTTAACATGCAAAACTTGTAGCTTTTTTGCACAGTTTTGCCTTGTGGTCTTTGACAAAGGCCATTTTGAAGCAATTTAAATGCTGATCCATCTAGCTGTTTGCTCATTGCTCTGGTTATTTTGATATCTTGAATAACTGTACTAGAATGCAATTGATTAGATGCCATTGTTCAGGATATGGGTGTATCCATGTGCAGTTAACCAATGCATGAAAACAGCAGAGCAAACTGTACAGTGCTCTGGTCAGACTGCAGTTTGAGTACTGTGTTTGTTTACTTCTGGTTGTCAAGATGCAAGGGAGACATTCAAGTGCTGGAGGCAATACAGAGAGAATCCATTCCATTACACGTTATTGATTCTTTGTTTGAAGAACAACTTTGTGAAATCACTTTTAAAATTGCCTCTTACTAGTTTGAGCCAGTGTCCCCTTGTCCTACTCTTGCAGTTCAGTTTGAACTAACATTCCGGATTTATATGTTCCACAATGTTTACTATCTTTATATAACTTTTAAAGTCTTCTCTCTGAAAAGGCTGAAAAGTTTCTTCAGTCTTTTCCATTGGCTTAGAGCTCTGACGCTATGGAGCAGCTGTGTGGCTTTGACTGTCGTCTTGTGTGCCGGTGAGCAGAATTGGACACAATACTTGAGGTGTCGGTGCCCATAGCATTGTACAAATGAAGCATGACCTTCTCTTACTTGTACGTTACTGTTTGGCCTATATAGTTCAGCATTCTGGTTGCTTTGTTAATTGTTCAAGCATTGTAGAATATGTTGAAGTTGAATCTACTAAAACCCTGAAAGTACTTTTCAGTTTCATCCTTGGCTATTTCAGCAACATACACAGAGTATATATGTCTTTTTTTTAATCCTAGGCGTGACAGTTTACACTACACCATATTAAATTTCATCTGCCATTGTTCTGCCCACTTTTGTGCAATTGATTTTGTATCTCATGAGCTGCCTCCTCAATCAACTAACCCTTCTAGTTTAGTATCAGCAAATCTGATCAATTTACATCGAGGTACTGAACCTTAAGCCATTGATGCAAATTTGAAACCGTAGTCATGACCATACTGAATCTCCGCATCATGCTGATCCCTGGACCACTATTTTCATCACTCACCCCAACTCCTCCAACTTCTACACTCAGTATGAACTGTTTCAAACCACTTAGCCAGTTTCTTATCTATTGTTGAGATTTATCTGGAACCTCATCATCTCTGAACTTAACTTGTAGCTTTTAACATGAAACTTTGTCAAATGCTTTTTGGAACTCGAGATACACCAGTTTGTGGGGCTTTCCACAGTTTACTTAGGATGTCACTTCCTCAAAATTTAAAAAAGTTGGTCAAGCAGAATCTGTCTTTTCAGCATTTACATTGACTGCTCTTTACCAGGTTCCATACAGATTCTCAACTTTACTCCTGGTGATCAATTCCTTTATTTTGCCTGGTATTAAAATAAGACTAATGGGTCTGTAGCTGCTTGTCTGTTTTTGTTGTTGTTTTTGAAAATGGGCACCATGTTGGTCTGTTCCAGGTAAAAATCTACCTCCCTGAGAATTGGTTTGTTTTAAGCCCTGTTGTCCTGTGTTTAATTGAAGTCATTTATTAATTTTAGCGAGGTTATCCCTATTTAGGAGGGTCATGTTGCTCATTTTCTACCTTGTGAATACTTGGATGAAATAATCATTCAGCATATCTACTATTTTCTGCTGCTCCTCTGTTCAGCTCTTTTTGCATCTTGCATAGTTCCCACCTCTTCTAACTCTCTCATTAGTGTTAAAGCACTGAAGAAATATCTTGCTGTTCTGTTTCACATCTGTAGCTATGCTTTTTTTCCTGTGTCTCTGCCCCACTGCCCAACCTTTTAACATGTTTCTTGTCTGTTTCTATAGTCACCCAGTCTGACCCTTCACCTTTCTACCTGCCTTATTTGCAGAGGTGGTTCTTCCTCCTTATTTTGCTTGATTTTTTTTTTCATATGTTGTTGGTCAGTTATTTATTCTGCGCTCACTGATCATAAGTATGTATTTATTCAGCATGCTCAGGATTATGTCTTTTTTAAAGATACTTCACCCTGCCAATCAGTTAAGTTTAAGATGGACCCTCATTCCTTTGATATTGGCCCTTTTTAAAATGATCTCTGGTCCTCGTTATTTCTGAATCCCAGATCTCCTCTAACTTGATGATGTGGTTTCAATCCCCTGAGGGTGCCATGACTTCTGTTTCCTGTATGCTGTCTGGATCATTTAATATTACATTTATTAGAGCGACTCAAGAAATTCTAACACTGAAAAGATACTGAGCTTTATATCCATATAAAAATGAGGCTCCAGAGTTGGATAATTAATGTTCATGGGAGATGGGGCTTACCTAGATTTAGGAGGGTCCAGGGGAGACGCTCTGTACTGGTGGGGTCTGGGGCAAAGTGTGGACAATTTTGGTTATTTGTGATGAGAATGTAATATGCAGATGGCATAGCGAGATCATTTGAGACAAAAAATAAAACTAACAAACTTCACACTCTGAACTTGTTTAAAAGTCAGAAGCCACCACGAAGTAGAGAGAGATGAGGAAAATGGATAGAAAGATGAGGCGAAAAGGGTCACATGGAGTGCTTCCCTTTAAGAAATGTGCACAGAATAAGGATTTGAAGAAACTGGAGTTCTGTTTGCTATGTTAATGTGTTTGTATTCTGGATCTATCTTTGGGACAGGAGGGGTGGAGAGAATGTATAATTGTATGTTTTTAAATTTTGTTAACCTCCCTCACAGTCCTTGGATGACTTCATCCTCCTTGTTGGCTCTTGACTTCTTTAAACTGCCCCTACCAACCCCAGACTGGCTGCTGGACTGGTTATCTCTGCTCTTTAGCCTCTCCTCTACAGCCTTCCTTGCAGTGCCTAACTCCCTGCCTCTTGTTTATGTAATCTAAGGTTTCTCCCTGCAATCAGCTGCATCTGTATGGTGGCTGGATTAAAGCTCTCTCTCAGCCTTTCTCTCCCCATTCTGGCTTGAACACAGCTGACCCTCTTCACCTCATCACTTTTTTTCTCTTCTAATAACATGTCCCCCTTGGCCCAACCCATCTGATTCGATTCCTCAGCTGACCTCTTTTACTGCTGCATCCTCAGACTTGTGTCTGTTTCTGAGGAGCGCACAGCCTTCACCTGCTCCATCCCTGGTAGTGTGTGCCATGCCCACCATGGCATCCATTACTGCCTCTCCCAAGGTAGCAACCTCACCTGTCTCATCCCCTGCTCCTGGTGACCATCCAGCTCATTCCCCAAGGGTTAATCTTATTTCCTCTCCATTCCCCTATCCCCCTCCACTACCCTCTTCCCAGCCCACTTGTAGGTTGTCGAACACTGGCTCCCCAGAATGTTCGCTTCCTCACAAATATGACCCTCTCCATCCACAGCCTCATTCTGGTGTTGACATAAACCTTGTTTATGGGGGGTGACTCCTTCCCCCATCCAAATCTGCCATGCCAGGCTCCACCACGCCAAGCTCCACATTTCACCATCTGCTCTGCTCAAACTGCAGTGCCAGCAGCATGGCTCTCATTGTTAAGTCCCATCTTGGGCTTCTACTTCCCTCATTGGAGCACCTCTTATCCTGTTCTGCTCCTCCCATTTAAATTTTTTCTTTTAAGTACTCGTATTTTATTATCCTTTCAAATCCCAAAGCAACAACTTCATCAAGATCGCCTCCCTTGTCTCTTACCTCAGCCTGCCCATTAAGTGATTGAATAATCATCGATGACTTCAAGCTCCATTTTAATTCTGTTTATGCCCTCTCTAATTTCTTTGCCCTCTTTTGAACCTTCACATCAACTGGCCACCCACTTGACCTCACCATCTCCGAGGTTTTGATCACTGAAATGGCCACATCCGGCCACTTCTTCACCGTTCATGCCATCCATGTTTTCCTGCCTTGCATTATCTATGCTCTTTACCCATAGAAAAAATGCCTCCACCTCCCTCACCAATTCACTAACTCTCAACTCCCTTCACCCATATGAAACCACTGCTACTGTTGACCAGATGGGTAGATAGATTCATTCTCATATCTTTCCCTCCTTCCTTCCTCACTTGCACTGAAACACACACTTTAAAAAAAATATATATAAATTGTATCTCAGTCAATCTTTAGAAATTTGTTGTCTTGTTTTTCAAAATAATTTGAAGATAAACTATTGAATAGAAAGAAAAGTATTCTATTGGTACCGACCGGTCAGTCAGTCGGGTATGATATTGGGTACAGTGCACAAGCTAGGACTGTGGGATCCAAATTCAAACATAATCATTGAGCACAGAATCAACCCATTGTGCCTGTGCTTGCTCTTTGAAAAAACTATGCAATTAGTCCCATTCCGCTGTTCTTTCCCCAGAGCCCTGCACATTTTTACTTTTCAAGGATATATCCAATTTGCTTTTGAAAGTTACTGTTGAGAGTGTGTCTTATCTGTTGAGCATGTGCATTTCTTTGTTTAATGTTACTTCAGTTTTCAAAACAAAAACACCAGTTGAATTTTCAAGCCAACCGATTGTCTCACCTAGGTTTTGTTGATCATTAGAAAAGGTCAGTGCTAATAATGTTCACCTGTGAAAGAGATTCTAATTTCTAAAAAAAAGGAGAGAAACAGATGAGCGAGAAACAAAAAGAGTTAAGGAGAGGAAAATTGAAGAAAAGACTGAAGTAGACGAGGGGAGACAATGAGAAACAGCTAAATGAAGACAGCAAAGAATAGTAAGAGAGTGGCCATATTCTCCAACTTATCGTTACACAAATCAAGATCTACTTGTATATAGTTGAAGATGATGGGAGAATGATGTTTTTGAGATTGGTCACTGAGCCATTTAAGGTGGGAGAGGGGTCTCCCTCTGTCCATTCTAAAATGGAAAGTTCAGAATAAAAAATAAACACAAGTTGCAGTCATCTGAATGTTGTAATCTGGACTGTGTATTTTGTGGAGAAAATCTATGGAGTAACTTAGCAATTATATTTCTACAATTTCTTTACAAAATGGTTGGTTCCTTGAGCTGGTTTGCAATGTGCTTTTATGCCAGTGTGAGTTGGGAGCTCAAGTGTTAATTTTTATCGTAAGTAGCACTTGCATGGGAGATCAGGATGTTTTCTCACCACCTGCTTTTTTTTCATCGTTGCACGTGCAGCCTAACAACTCAGTGCTCTAACAACTCAATTGCCTTCCTATGGCATGTACATGCACAATTGTGATATTTTCCAGGCCTCCCACCATGCTAAATCTTGCTTGGGTGGTATGGGTATGGTGACGACTACTTGCCTGTCCCTCAAGGGAAAGAGGGGGAAAGCACAACAAATCCAAAAGGTAAAAATTCACAAGAGATCAAAAAAGCAGTACAACAAATTCAAAAGATAAAAGCGTACACAAAAAACAAATGACAAAATGTGCGAGAGTCATACAAAAATACAGATACAGACAGAGCCACATATAAACTGTGATGAGTGTGCACAGTGAGTGATTCAGACAGACAAGTAAGGCAACAAGAGCCATACAGAATGAAAAAACACTGAGGGAAACTGAGTTCAAAACAAACAGAAAAGAAATGTAAACACAAATGATTCAAGAGTGGAGATGAACAGAGATACAATCGCATTGGAGAAATGCACAAATTTTAATTTCCTTTCTGTTCAGGAACATTTTGTCATGGCAAATCAACAAATTCTTGGATATTATCTTTTATCAAAGATTTTTTTTTGTGATTTTTAATTTAGTGAACTAGAAATTATTCCCACATTTGCTGCTCTGATGCTTAATTGCAGTAAAATGCGCTGATCTTGTGGGGGTGTAAACAAGATTTTCTTAAAACTTGAACTTCACAGGAAGTCATAGATAATTGTTAAACTATATTCTCTAAATTTTACATCCCAATTATTATTGCAATGTGAATATTTCCATTAAAGCAAGGGTGTCCAAACTGTGGTGTGTGAGCTATACAAGCCCCCAAACCATGGCACCTCAGACCTATTGTTGTTCATTGCTCATATGCTGGTTTTCCCTGTTTGAGTTTTGTGGTCTTGTAGATTTGGAAAGGGAATTTTGGGACTTCCCTGTACAACAGAAGCAGAAGGTAGTATTTGGTCTCAAAGTTTGCAATCTTGGCTTGGATTCAAAATTTCATTTGAGGCAATCTGTTCTTGCATGTGCCTTACTGCTGATGCCAGGAAGAACCTAGCTTCCTTCGGGGAAGGCTTAGCATGCTGAAATACATGTAGCTTGCTACGCATAGTACAGCAAGATTTTATCATAAGCTATTTTTACACCTCTGTGATTACAGACAAAGAATGTTTGCCCTCTGTCTGTTCATTGGCTGGTTTGTTGGATATTCTAACTGTTTTTGAAGAATTTAAAAAACTGGACCAGTTTAAAGAGCAGATCAATAGAGCGTGTTCGGTACAATTCTGTGATTTGGTATTTTCAGTCTATAGACTGATTCTCGAGAGACACCAACATCCAGCTTTTAGCTCTTCTGCTTCCATTAAGTGGCGTAAAAAGAATGGGAAATTGCTAATGTATACAATCCTATTATTTTTCCTGACTTAAAAGAGCACTTTTTGTTGTTTCATTTTTTTAAAAACTTAAACACTGCTCAGATTGCAGTTGCAGATTCTTTTAAAAATCCCTATTTTATCCACAAAATAAAAAGCCTGCTGAATTGAATTTAAAAAGATTCGATTCTTAAATGTTTGCACTTCATGCTCTGGACCCATCACGAGTTGCTGAAGTCAGAATCTACATACTAAACCCTGCTTTTGATGATGTTGTAAATTGAGATGATATGGTTCTGGGTTCGGTTCAGTCTTTGAGAAAATAATTTCTGTTGTCTCAATCTCTTAATTGTCACTTTTGAATTCTAACTTTTCAATTTTTTTAGTAGTAATTGTGGAGCCATATAGTTTGAAGTTCTGCATGAGGGCTTATTTATTAACCAAACTGAAAACTTCACAAAAGTAGAAAATGCTATGGCAAAAGTATCCCAGGTATTGATTTTAAACTAATAGTTGCCAGCCATTTACAATTAATAGTTTCTGTCACTTGCACAGGCTATATGAACATTTTTTATTCCATTGTGTAATAAAGTGCAAGTCCTGACAGCCATATTTATAAAATAATTAGCATATTATTATGTATGAAGTAATTCGATTCACTGCAGTCCAGAAACACTTTTTGTTTGTTTGGATCTTTTAAGTGTTCAAAACCAACTCTGTTCCATAATGTGTTTTGGTCAATACTATGGCGAAAGTTAATGTTGTGCTTCCTATGCAACTGCAAAAGTGCCTGAATGTCTTGTTTCCCCCACCCTACCCTCTTCTTTCCATCCAGAGAGAAAGAACCCAAATCTTAACCTCTGCCTCTCCCGCCCCTCCCCCCCCCCGGCTCTCTGTGTTTAAGGATTAGCTCATCAGGCTGCCAATCAATAATGCCCCCTTGGATCAGACACCATCCTCACCCTGGGTGTGAGCCATGTCATTGAACTTCCAGTTTAGGCTTCCTGCTGAATGAATGAAACAAATCGAGCATTGTAGGTGGGAATCTCCTCCTTGAGGTGGAATAGCAGCCTGACTCTGGCCCATTTCCCTGGGTGAAGTCATTGGATATGCACTATAGGCTCCCAGAGCGATTCCTGCCACCAAGAGTGAGCCCATCAGAGTCCAGCCACAAAATTACGGTGGTGCTTCAGTGGGCCTGCCGTTGCAACAGCATATAAGGCAGTTGATACTTAAAGGGGCAAAAGACCCCCGACTGTCAAGCACTTCACCCTTGTTGGCCTTGATAGAGACTGAAGCCTACAACAGCAAGTGAGTCAGAGCCGATTTGTAGGGAGAGGAGGCCTCTACTGGGTTCTTTCTATCTATTACCTGGCCTTGGCCACTACTGCTGCAACCCCAGACCTATCGCCGCATTCACATGGTGATCTTGGGAAGTTGTAGTAACTGGAATGCACGGGAGAGAAAGGGCTGGACCTTGTGGCACCATCCACATTGGCATATGCCAGCGGGGGAGGGGGACTGCGTTTGAGGCACTGAAGCATAGATCTTGCCAACATTTCAGGTGGGATCGCAGACGAGAATCCAGCCCTATAGGTGCAAACCTCTTTGGATTATGGTAAGAACCCATTGTCTCAAACTAATCGGGTATGTGAGAAACCCAATTCTGAGACCGCTGGTATCCCAGAGGCTATTTCTGTCCTAAACGCTATCTTTAGTAGCTTGTATTTTTCTATAAATTAAAACCATCTGAACCATCATCCTTTTCTGATCAATAGATGAATATCTAAAAGCGTGACTCAAGTTTATTAGTATTTCAGCAGACATTATGCTTTCTGGTGGCTATTTCCTGTCTCCAGTAGACTGTGGTAAGTTTTATTTTAAGAAGAAATGTTTTGATTTTGTCCTTTTTAAGGAGGAAGTAATAGAAGCTTCAGGGAAGAGAGAAATTTTGCTAGAGTTAGAGGAACGTGACACTGACAAGTTGGTGACCAGACTATTCACAAAAAGAAAATCTGTGCCTACAGTAGCTTGTTCAATTGCTCTCACTTTGAGAAAGGAGCCAGGAACGTGGGGGAAAAACAGCTGGTAGAACCTAATGGTACAGATAAACCATGCTGTGACCAAATGGCAAAGAAAGCAACCATGTTCTATGCCAGCTCCCTTGTTTCATGCAGTACAGGTCCGTATGAGAATTTTTGTGCATTAACAAAGTTCTTTTTGTGTTGGGTGAAACAAAATCTATGAAAGTATTTATTTTTATGCAAGAGGTGTCTCAGTCCCATTGTTGAATCTGTAGTCCATCTTAAGTTCCAGAAGAGTAAGGTTATCAGTGTTGAAGCTTTGGTGTCCAAAACATCTGCAAACTTGTGCATTTTAATAGTACACCTTCAGTTTCTAGTCTGGTTATAAGCTGTTTGTTCCGCTGCCTATTGGGTGGCTTTCCCTGTTGAAGTTTTTTTTAATATGACGTGGGTTTATGCTTTGCAGTGTATCGTTTACTCCTTCAGCCAGCAAGACGAGGGAGATGATGACTGCTGTTGAAATTCTTAGTACAGAGCCATTCACATTTAATAAGAGCCAGGGAAAAGCTGACTGACTTTGGACAGGGGATTCAATCAAGTGGAAAATGAATAATGCCTCCTGCAGACATTACTGGAGCCAGTGTAGGAGGGCGAATTTGCTTTCTGTTCACCTATTCGTACAATACAGTACGACGATTATAACAGCTCAAATCTTTCTCTTGATCAAACCAAGAATGATTCGAGTAGTAGCTTGAGCTTGAATACTATATCCACAGCTGCTGCATTTCATCCAGAAAATTGTGCCGTCTTGGCTTTTGGACCAAAAAGCGGCGTTTTACAGTTGCGTCCTAAAACCTGGCTTTTCGTTTAAATATTTCGAACATACTATATTGAAAGATTTAATATGCTCTTGTTCAAGTTCAATTGCCATGAAAGAAAATTTGCGTATGCTGTTGATATAGAAGACATCTCAATTTTATTTTTGTTTAGTTTTGGAACTAATCTTTAAATGAAAACAGTCCTGAATAAAATTTATAGTAAAGAGAGGAGTGTATACAATACTGAGGCCAAAACCCCAAATATAATTCGGCACGCTGAATTGTATTACTTAATATTTTAAAATCTTTAATTATAAATGATTTGTCAAGTTAATTCACATCTATGACAAATATTTTCATAGACATGTTTAACAGGAGAGCAGATCTTAAATTTTATTAACTGTAACCTTTCTGCATGCATCCCAGTGGATGGCTGATTTACATAATTGTATCTTACAGCGGTGTATCTGCATGTTTTTGCACTGTTATAATATGCACATTGTTTCCTGAACCTCACTTGGCATGCTACTAGCTTTCCTGTTCCATTCACAAAACATAGCTTTGATACATTGGGTTTGACTTTTATTACCAATTGAATTTTGTGCTTCTTGAACACAATCAATGGCCTGGAATTTGCGGTGGGTAACAACAACGAACTAACAGCGTTCGCTGTTATTACCCCTTTGAAACTGACCGCAACTTCAGGATGCAGTGCATGCGCATCCTAACGTGGAAATCCTGAAGGAGCGGTCAGTCATTCACTGCTCCGACACAGACTGTGCTGTAGACCACCTCTGCCCCCCCCCCCCCCCACATAGCTGGCAGTGTAATCAGTGAAACTGACAAAAACTTGGGCTTTTCCGCGGTAATATCGCTGTTAAATACATCATTAAAAGTTAGGCCTTATTGGATTAGGTATAACTGGGGTTTTAACAGTGTATTGACTGCTAAACAAACATTATGGCCCTGAAAAACTAATTTTAATTTTGTGGAGTGTCACATTTCTCTATTATGATAATTACAATTTTTTAAAAAACTTTTAAAAATTTAGATTTTTTTTGCAGTTCGTTCATATTTATTTCAGATTTACCTTTTCCCCATGTGAGAACTCCAATCTTTGTTTTGCTCCCTGTGAAATTTTAAAATGTCTGAATAAAAGCAACTCCTTCACTTTCTGGTTCCTGTCTGAGAGAATTGTGATTGGCTGCTGAGACCGATTGTTGACGTCACAGCAGAGCGCTCTACATTGATCCCCATTATCTTGCACTGAAATCACTTGCACGTCGAAAAAGGCAAACTTCTCGCCACAGAGATCTTTTGTGGGCAGCTTTTTTCGGGGCCAGCAGTGAACGGGGTAAAAATTCGGTATTGCCTTTGGGGCGCTACCTTTGCTGGGGCGCTAATTACCCGAAAAAATTGACGCCCTCGGGGCTGATTTTCCCAGGTAGCGCCCCGAGAGGAAGGAGGAGCGCTACTGGAAGCGCGCTGCGAGCCAATATCGTGGCGTTACGTGTCGCAGCGCCGCAGTACTGCAGGCCTTCCTCCCCTTATTAAAGGGTAGGGGCCTGGCGCAGCGCGTCCTGGCGCCCAGCTGGGCCACCAGGGATCGGGAGTGCCGGCAAACGAGCCCGGCACTCGAGAGGTATGCTGGGCTCATGGAGAGCAGCCGGCACCCCGTGGAGGGGCTTCACGGGGGCCGGGGACAGCAACTGGGGCAGGTGCTGGCAGGTGGCCAGCAACAAAAATGGCCGCCTGCCACCTCCCCTTTAACTAGCGCCACCCCGGCCGCAGGTAGGCCCCCCCTGACCCCGGCGGACATGGTGTCCGGTAAGTCGGGGGGCGCCACCAATGTTACAGCCCGGGCGCGGCGATGACGTCATCGGCGGCGCAGCACCGCACGGCGCTAACGGTTAGCGCTGCCGCTGAATTTTGTGGGAGGCATTAGCGGCGCCGCTCCCAGGCGCTAGTTGATTTGCGCCCGTTAGCGCCAATCAACCGAATTTAGCCCCCATGGCCTTTGCTTCGCTGCTGACGCAAATTCCGGGCCAATAAATTTCCAGTCATCGATTAAGAAAACTAACCTTCCTGGAAAAAGATTTGCTCACCTCTTTGCATTTCTCTGGTGGGCTCTGGGAGCAGCTCTGGACAGCATTGGCACATATTTTTTTTGACTGATGTTCAAGTTATGTCCCAGCTCTAGTCCCACCATTATTGGTTGTCCTGTCACTTCTGGGGCCTTTGACAATTCTCCTGTTTCAAGCATGTAGGTACCCAAAAATATTTTGAGGTCTTTTTACATAATTTTTTATGATTTCTGTCTAAAGAGAGTGACATCCTTGTCCCGCTCGTCTCCTTTTTATTTTAATTTTGCTGCTGGTTGTTCTGGGTTACACAGTGTGATGCATAGATTCAATTGCTATATACAGTGCAAGTGCAGGCTCCCCACATTTACTTCACTGTACCTGACGAAGGAGCAGCGCTCCGAAAGCTCGTAATTTCAAATAAAACTGTTGGACTATAACCTGGTGTTGTGCGACTTCTCACATTTACTTCACAAACTGGTTCTCTTAACTTGAGATCACATTCTTAAGCCCATATTTTCATGAGCCCCCAAGGCAATTGGTTCCCCAAATTCTGGGTATTTATAATATGGCGAAAGAGAACCACAAATATGCTGTCGGCTGCACTCCCATAATATATATGCGCCTTCTTGCTTTTCCCCTAGTCAATGCCAACTGTTGTCATATAGTCAAATTTAGAGGGGGAGGGAAAGATGAAAATTAATTTTCAGATGACTCCTGCAGTAAAGATCACTGTAGCTCAGGACCTGTGATCCTTTCGGGTGTCCTACAAATATCCTGAAAATCATTTTAATTCTTCTTTGTTGTCTTGTTTAAAGATCCTTTGGAATATTTTTTAAATGTGTAGAGGATAATTATATTTTTCAACATAACATCTTATGTAAATGCATTCTGGCCTAATGTAATGATCTTCACGAACTTCACAGATTAATCACAGCCCAATACTTCACTGGGTCAGCCCATACAATTGCTATAACTGTGTTGTCAAATTTCTACTGAAAAAGCCAAGTCTGAATATAAGTGGCGAGTAACATGTTAATACTGTAGTACTTTTGCAGTAAAAGTACTAAACAGGTGGCAACATTTCTGTACAGTACAAGCAGTAATTCTGCTAAAATGTAGGCATCAGAAAACTTCTAGCAGAAATCTGTAACTTTTCTGGGTTCCATAATTCACTAATGCAATTAAATGTACCCATTGAATTACCTTTTAGTGTTTTTAAGTGCCTTCATTAAAATTTTTACTTGAAGGCCTCAGCTTCTCAAAGGCTGGGCCTGAAGTTGAGATATTTGCTCAGAGCTATAATGTTGCGAACTTGATTTGGGTCGTCTGAGCGTGTGCAGTGCCCCTAATTTCCCAGGTTGCATCAGGACCTTTTAGTCAGCTATACTGAGGAATATTTTTTCTATAAATACTAGCAGGTTCTGCTCAAAAAAAATCTAAATTATTTAAAGAAAAGCTGGAGGGCAAATTTCAAAACCTTTACTGAAGTAAGTTAAGTTTTTGTTTCACAAAGTGGAATGTCTTTGAGAGGAAAAAATTACTGTTCTGAACTTGGTTTTGTTTATATGACTTTCAGGAAGTGTGTTTGGGGAGAGCAGGACCTTTTCATGGACCGTTAGTAGTTTTTAAAAACTTGAATTTTGTAGCTGACCGATTATTGTAGTTGTGTTTTTTAAGTTAGAAACAGCCCATGCTAATCACTGACATCTGTGAGACAAGAGTATCTAATTCCTAACACCTGTGAGACAGTGGGGAAGAGAAAGGCACAAATTGAGAGAAAGGCACACGGGAAGTTCCATTCATCATTCAAATTGGCGGGGGCGGGGTAGGCGGTGGGAGCAGAGGTGAGGGGAAGGGTGGAAAGTTGCATTTTGAAAGCAAGCAAAGCCCCTTTGAGAGAAACCAATAGGATGGTATGGTGGGAGGGAGGAGGGAAAATGGTTGAGGCTGATGTGGCCTTTGGTGTACCACCACTGTCTCTTGGGGGAGTGGATGGGGGTTAATGGTGAGCTAAAATACAAAGGAACAAAGAGAAGGGGAGGTTCCAGGGGTCGAGTGGATAGTTCAAAGGGGAAAAGGTGGGAGTAGTGATGGGAGTGAGGGGGTGGGGAAGCGTGAGTGATTGGGGAAGAGGATGAGAAGGGAACCACTGAAGGCCACATTTTACTGCAACCCCCATCTTAAATACAGCCGAAGCTGTTGGTGTCTCCTTTCCCCACCACACCACCTCTGCCGCACACACCTCTAACTTACCTTGTGCAATGATGAGGGAGATTGACTAGTAATATATTAAAATGTATATGTCGTGTGCACTTTCTTTCAGCTTTTCCATTATAAATTCTTATGTCCACTTTTATAATAGAAGCTGCCGAATGTAAACTTACCATAATTGCAAGGTGTAATTACAGCATGACGTGTTTACAGCACGGCGAATTTACATGGGCAGCTTCTTTATAAAAGTGGACATAAGAATTGATAATAGAAAATATCAAAAAATTGACTGACTTTAAAATGGATATTGAATTATGTTTGCATGCCCTAATTTAATGGTCTTCTGCCCTCTAACCCCATTTTACCTGATGTCTATACTTGGTTTTGACTCCCTATGTGCAATGCCATAGGAGATTGACAAGTTGTAAATAAAATTATGTTCTGGAGATCTCTTGGGTCTGAGTCTATTGTAGAATAACCCATAATATATTATGGTGGCAGAGGTTGTTGTCTGCAAACTATGAGAATGAGTTTGATGGAGACCAAACAGGCTTGAAAAAGACGAGGCCTAAAATTGGGTAGAAGAGATTGTAAAAGCACAGAGAAATGGCATCCATTACAAACTCACCAGACTGGTTTGTTTCAGCAAACCAGCAGAATGGCCAAGGTGGTGAAAGTGATTTGAAAGATTAGAGTTGCTTCAGGCTTAGATTAAAAAAAGCAGAATTGGAGTAATGCATGGATATATTTAATGGGTGAGCAAACCAAAGATATTTAATGTTCTTTTCAACTGTCCAAGAATGATGGTGATATTCATGAAACATTACAAGATCGATTTGGAAAAACATTTTGTAATCGAACAGAACACCATTTTTGAAAGAGCTGAATGCAATCAAAGGAAATGAGGACAAACCAAATTGATAGTTTCAGAATAGTCCTGTACTTGTGCTGTTTGGAACACTGCTCATGGTACTCTGCATAAATAAATGGGAACAGCAGCATAGTGGTAATGTCACTGGGCTAGTACTCCAGAGGCCTGGACTAATGATCCAGAGACGGGAGTTCAAATCCCACCACAGGCAGCTGGGGAATTTAAATTCAATTCAATAAATCTGGAATTAAAAGCTAGTATCAGTAATGGTGACCGGATTGTCGTAAAAACTCATCTGGTTCACTAATGTCCTTCAAGGAAGGAAATCTGCCGTCCTTACCCGGTCTGGCCTATGTGACTCCAGATCCACAGCAATGTGCTTGATTCTTAACTGCCCTCTGAGGTTCAAGGCGGCGGCTCACCACCACCTTCTCAAGGGCACTTGGGGATGGGCAATAAATGCTGGCCTTGCCAGCGATGCCCACATCCCATGAACGAATAATAAAAAAAAAATGTGTAATTGACTGAGATTTCAGTTAGACTTCAAGTTAACCCTCGGTAAAGTAACAAATGAGACAACATGGAGCTATTGAGACAGCAAGTAATCAGCTGGTAGGGGGAGCAAATAATAGCCAGTTCAAAAAGTAGAGTAGACCAGACTGGAAAAACACAGCAACCAAAGTATTCTCCCAATCAGGATTATAGAAAGGGAATGAAAACTCTGAAGAAACAGGGTACATGTGATGGATGTGGGAGCTTTCCAGCATATCACAGACATTCCTGTCTCTAGTTAGAGGAGCAAAGTCTGATGGTGCTAAACTTTAACGTAGTAAACCGTCCCAAGGCGCTTTACTGGAGCGATTATCAAACAAAATTTGACACTGAGCCACATAGAGAGATATTAGGACAGGCCATATATCCAAGTTTGCCAGTGACACATAGGTTGGTGGCATAGCATAGTGTAGACAGGAGCATAAAATTACAAAGAGACATTGATAGATTAAGTGAGTGGGCAAAACTGTGGCAGATGGATTTCAGCGCAGGTAAGTGTGAGGTCATCCATTTTGGACCAAAAAAGAATAGATCTGAGTTTTTTAAATGGTGAAAAGCTAGGAACAGTGTTGGTCTAAAGAGATCCAGGTACACACGACAACTTACATTTATATAGTGCCTTTAACATAGTAAAACATCACAAGGCCCTTCACAGGAGCGATTATCAAGCAAAATTTGACACCGAGCCACATAGGAGATACTAGGAAGGGTGATCAAAGTGGTAGGCTTTAAGGAACGTCTTAAAGGAGGGGAGAGGTTTAGGGAGGGAATTCCAGAGCTTGGTGCCGAGGCAGCTGAAGGCATGGCCACCGATGGTGGAGTGATTAAAATCGGGGATGCGCAAGAGGCCAGAATTGGAGGAGTGTAGAAATCTCGGAGGGTTGTAGGGCTGGATGAGGTTACAGAGATAGGGAGAGGCGAGGCCATAGAGGGATTTGAAAACGAGGCTGAGAGTTTTTAAATCTAGGCGTTGCCAGACCGGGAGCCAATGTAGGTCAGCGAGCACAGGGGTGATGGGTGAGCGAGACTTGGTGCAAGTTACGATATGGCCAGCAGAGTTTTGGATGAGCTCAAGTATATGGATGAAAGGACGGCCATTAAAGTATAAGAAATAAGAGCAGGAGTAGGCCATACGGCACCTTGAGCCTGCTCTGCCATTCAGTAAGATCATGGCTGATCTTCGACCTCAACTCCACTTTCCCGCCTGATATCCATAGCCCTTGATTCCCTTGGAGTCCAAAAGTCTATTGACATCTGTCTTGAATACACTCAACGACTCAGCGTCCACAGCCCTCTGGGTAGAGAATTCCAAAGATTCACAACCCTCTGAAGAAATTTCTCCTCACCTCAGTCCTAAATGGCCAACCCCTTATCCTGAGACTATGCCCCTGAGTTCGAGACTCTCCAGCCAGGGGAAACAACCTCTCAGCATCTACCCTGTCAATCCCCCTCAATATCTTACATGTTTCACTGAGCTCACCTCTCATTCTTCTAAACTCTAGTGAGTATAGGCCCCTTCCACTCCATCTTTCCTCATAGGGCAACCCTCTCATCCCAGGAATCAATCGAGTGAACCTTTGTTGCACCCCCTCTAAGGCAAGTATATCCTTCCTTAGGTACGAAGACCAAAAGACCCTGTGCTCAGTACTCCAGGTGTGGTATCACCAAAGCCCTGTACAATTGCAGCAAGACTTCCTTACTCTTGTACTTCAACCCTCTTGCAATAAAGGCCAACATACCATTTGCCTTCCTAATTGCTTGTGGTACCTGCATGTTAAATTCCTGTGTCAACCAAATCCCTCTGAACAACAACAATTAAAAGTTTTACACCATTTAAAAATATTCTGTTTTTCTATTCTTCCTACCAAAGTGACTAACCTCACATTATACTCCATCTGCCACCTTCTTGCCCACTCACTTAACCTGTCTATATCCCTTTGCAGACTCTATTCTCCTCACAGCTTACTTTCCCACCGAGCATTAATGTGGATAGATCTTTGATGACCTGCTGCAGGATCTGAATTCTTTTGGCAAAAAAACTTGGTTGGGCCTGCTGCAGTAATTGATTTCAAGGTGCCACAGAGGTTGCGGTAGTGTAGAGGTTTTGTTACTGGGCTAGTAATTCAGAGGCCTGGACTGATGATCCAGAATGTGAGTTCAAATCCCACCATGGTAGTATGAGAATTTGAATACAGCTTTTAAAAATTGGAAATAAAAAGCTGGTATCAGTAAAAGAAATCGTGAAGATGTTGGAGTGACTGTGTTTATATTTCAAAACCAAATAACTTAAAATCTAAATTTGTATAGACTTGACCAAGTTAATCAGATAAGCCTGGAATTTACTCCTTGGCTGCAACCCGGAAGTTGGACCTGAAGGTGTGCCCATTGCCGCTCCCATTCTGTCGCTGTTGAGTTACGCTCAAATTTCCTGCAATCTTTTTAGAATGCGCCGGGGATGTTAAATGGGCATAAATCAGTATAAACAATCGGGGCCCAAGGAAAGCACCAAACGCAACAGATATTTCTCCTCCAAGTATGAAAATTATAGTTTCAACTCATTCAACCATGTTTAAGAAACTACAATCAGAGAAGCTTTTCAATATTTAAGGTGACTTGTACTTATGCCATAACTTGGAGGCGTGGCTAGTTTTATGGGTGGTGATGCGTACAGGCAGAGGGATCGATGGACGGCCGTAAAAGATCGAGGTGATTTGGGCGTATTGTACTTGCGCGTGTAACTCACTGCGCCCAACATTCCGCTATCTTTTAGACGGCGTAATTGATTTGCACCACGATTACACGTGTCTCTGGGCACATATATGGAGGAAATTCAAGGCCATGATGCCCTCAGTAGATTAGACCCAAACTCAGCTGGAGAAGGCAAAGTCTTTCAGAATTGGATGCCAGTTGTGCATGCTAGAAGATCTGACTGCCAAAAGAATCTGTGGTGGTTACAACCTTTGTCACAGTGTTTGGGAATTTGTGGACGTAAAAGATCCCATGGCGCTATTTTGAAGAAGAGCAGGGGTGTTCTCCCCACTGTCCTGGCCAATATTTATCTTTCAACCAACACCTGAAAGCGTGTTATCTGGTCATTATCACATTGCTGTTTGTGGGATCTTGCTGTACAAATTTGCTGCCACGTTTCTTACACTTCAAAAGTTCTTCATTGGCTGTAATGTGCATTGGGACCTCCTGACATCGTGAAAGGCTCTATATAAATGCAAGTCTTTTTGCACCTACAAACTTGTGTGAAGGTTGTTGCTTCCTCATCCACTGTAAATCAGTTCAGAAAGCTTATTTTCCACACTTAGAGAAAACTAAACGTTTTGAAGGAACTCATGAGCTTGGATACGGAGTAGTGACCAATCGAGAGCATTCCAAGAAATAAAGAACTTAATATGTTGCTTACTCTGAGATTATATGATCCTGACAAAGGGAGCCAAGTATCTCCATATGATCCAGTGGCTAGTCTACTACAAAACTCCCAACAAGGACAATCATTTCCAGTCACGTGTGCCTTGCCATCAGTGAGCACTGCAGATTGATGCTATTCACAGTATTTAGTACAGAGCAATGAATCAAGCAATCCCATTCAATTTCCTGGGGTAGTGAATTTGATTGATTGACAGCTGGGTCTGGGCTGTAGACATGGATCAGGCCTGTGATTCCCTGATGTCCTTTCTGCAGCCAGCAGCTTTAAATTGTAGGCTTGTATTTGGCTGAATGGGTTTAACTCTGCAGGCAGTCTGAAGCTAGCAGGGCCACTGAGCTTAATCAGGAGGGAGGTGTGGGGCAGAAAAAATTACTGGCCCATTATAAACTTAACCGCAACGGCACTGCTAACTTAAGTGTGTGACTGTAGCTTTGAAACAGTAGAAGACCCCAGGGGTCAATCAGTTGACGTCATTGAGCACCTCAGTCCATTAATAAAGGTTTTAACCTTTATTCTGCATTGGTGAAATGTCCATTGTAGGTTAATTAGATCATGAAAGGTATATGGTCTTCACATAAACTTAAGACAGAGAGTTCAGAGAAAGGTCTTTTGCTCGCGCTCTTTTTTCTCTCTTTTTGGGAGACAGAAAGTGATCTGTGTTTTCAAAGTCTGAACTACCTTATTTTCTAAGTTAGCGAAAGAAGGTGAGCCAATGTATAGAGATTTAGTAAATCGCATCTTTATTATTTTCTACAACTAAAGAGCTTGGAGGAATTGATTACTCTCGCTGTGAAAACTGTTCATGCATTTTGTATAAATAAACAAGTTGATGGTCTAAAGCTTTGTCTTGCCTTGACTGGTTGCTTGCTTTTTTTAGTCCGTCTCCTGTAAAGTGAGGAGAATTCACATGGAGTCATGTGTTATATTTCAGTCACCAGTATACAGAGCATGGGTTCTCTGTTATGATCCCTGTTATGCTGTCATTTAACTTGATATTGGCATGAAAAATGCACTCGAGATCATATTTACTTACAGGAGTGACTGGTGCTGCTGAACCTGAGGAAATATCAAGAGTAAAAACCCCAAAATTGTGGTATGGAGTTTATCGAAAGGTAGGGGAGTTGGACACTAATGACATCTTGGAGGGAAGTAATTATTTGCATAATTTCGCCACCCAGCTGCTAACTTCAAGACTCTGCACCAAAAAGCTGAAGCTAGATATCCGCACCATGCAGTAGTCTGTCCCAGGGCAGGGTAGAGTGAAGCTTGCATTTAGTAATAGCTGATCTATCCTCGTCTTTCTCCAATCTTTTGAAGGAAGCTAGTTCTGGGGAAATATTTGTGTTTGGGGAAATCTTCTGGAAAATCCCCAAGATAAAGTTATGACTTTTGAGAATTTCTAAAATCTACTTTGGCAAAAAAAATTCCTACTTGCAAGACTGAAGTTTTAAATGACGACGTTAAAATAAAAGTAGATACTTTAATAAAGCCCACTGCTGAATTAAGACTCTCCAAGTTTTTTACTACTATAATTAAGGGCACATGTGCTGGCAGCCCCATAGACTTCAGCTGCCTATTGAGTGTTTCTCAAGATCACACACCAGAATCCTACAGTAAGTAAAGTTAAGAAATGCACTGATTACACTTATTCTTTGTGGCCCACCATCAAATCAATTAACGCATCTGGAGCATATCTTCAGCTTTCCCAAAGTAGAATGATGTGCCTGAATCTTCATTTCTTGAGGTTTATCAGGAAGCAACTGTATTTTCATCAAAGAAAAAGGTTGAGTGGATTCATGACTTGGGTGTTAATAGTTCAGGCTGGTACCCAAAACTGCTTATGTAGGCAAGCCAGCATTCCTCATGAACCAAAATGGCTTTATACGTGATTTATACAGGATACCCCGCAGTGAGCACTTACTTGTACCACTGGCTTATATAGAAGTGGTGCAGGATAGCAATGCACTGTCCTAATCTCTTCATTAGGTGGAAAAATATCATGCTAACGGACTGTGTGGCTCAGGTTCAAAACATTAATTCCTCTTCCATTAAGAGGCCATAATATACGCAGAAACAAGTTAAATCTGATAAAATGATACAGTTCATAATTTTAACCAATACTTTTTAAACCCATAAAAGCTCTGATGATTCGTAGTTCTCTTGAGTAACTTCAGAAAATTTGTGTTCAAAAAGCTTTGTTGGAAATGAATCCTCATTAAGCTCCGATAAACTGGCAATCCATATATCAGCACACAATATAGGAAGGGTCAGCAGCCTGGCTTATGTATCTCTTTTGTCCAAGTTTCCACGGGATGTGGGCGTCGCTGGCAAGGCCAGCATTTATTGCCCCATTCCTAATTGACCTTGAGAAGGTGGTGGGAACTGCCACCTTGAACCGCTGCAGTCCGTGTGATGAAGGTACTCCCACATAGATGTTGGGTAGGGAGTTCCAGGATTTTAACCAATCAGGGTGCCAATCAAGCGGGCTGCTTTGTCCTCGATGGTGTCGAGCTCATCCACAAAGCAGCCCATTTGATTGCCACCCCATCCACCACCTTAAACATTCACTCCCTCCACCACCGGCGTACCGTGGCTGCAGTGTGTACCATCTACAAGATGCACTGCAGCAACTTGCCAAGGCTTCTTCGGCAGCACCTCCCAAACCCGCGACCTCTTCCACCTTGAAGGACAAGGGCAGCAGATGCATGGGAACACCACCACCTCCAAGTTCCCTTCCAAGTCACACACCATCCTGACTTAGAAGTATATCGCCGATCCTTCATCGTCACCGGGTCAAAATCCTGGCACTCCCTCCCTAACAGCATTGTGGGAGTACCTTCACCACACTGACTGCAGCGGTTCAAGAAGACGGCTCACCACCATCTTCTCAAGGGCAATTAGGGATGGGCAATAAATGCTGGACTTGCCAGCTACGCCCAGATCTCATAAGCGAATTTAAAAAAAAAAGGTAAGTGGAGAATATTTCATCACACTCCTGACTTGTGCCTTGTAGATGGTGGAAAGGCTTTGGGGAGACGGGAGGTTAGCCACTCGCTGCAGAATACCTAGCCTCTAACCTGCTCTTGTAGCCACAGTATTTATGTGGCTGGTCCAGTTAAGTTTCTGGTCAGTGGTGACTTCCAGGATGTTGATGGTGGGGAATTTGACGATGGTAATGCCATTGAATGTCATGGGGCAGTGGTTAGACTTTCTCTTGTTGTAGATAGTCATTGCCTGACACTTGTGTGGTGCGAATGTTACTTGCCATTTATCAGCCCGAGCCTGAATGTCGTCCAGGTCTTGTTGCATGCTGGCATGGACTGCTTCATTATCTGAGGAATTGCAAATGGAACTGAACACTGCAATCATCAGCGAACATCCCCACTTCTGACCTTATGATGGAGGGACTGTCATTGATGAAGCAGCTGAAGATGGTTGGGCCTAGGACACTTCCCTAAGGAACTCTTGCAGCGATGTCCTGGAGCTGAGATGATTGGCCTCTAAGAACCACAACCATCTTCCTTTGTGCTAGGTATGACTCCAGCCAGTGGAGAGTTTTCTCCCTGATTCTCATTGACTTCAATTTTACTATGGCTCCTTGATGCCAGACTCAGTGAAATGCTGCCTTGACACCGCACTGCACCTGCAGAATTCAGCTCTTGTCCATGTTTGGACCAAGGCTGTAATGAGGTCTGGAGGCGAGTGGTCCTGGCGGAACCCAAACTGAGCATCGGTGAGCAGGTTATTGGTGAGTAAGTGCTGCTTGATAGCACTATCGACGACAACTTCATCACTTTGCTGATGATTGAGAGTAGACTGATGGAGCAGTAATTGGCTGGATTGGATTTGTCCTGCTTTTTGTGGACAGGACAAACCTGGGCAATTTTCCACATTGTCGGATAGATGCCAGTGTTGTAGCTGTACTGGAACAGCTTGGCTAGAGGCGCGGCTAGTTCAGGAGCACAAGTCTTCAGCACTGCAGCCGGGATGTTGTCGGGGCCCACAGCCTTTGCTGTATCCAGTGCGCTCAGCAGTTTCTTGATATCACGTGGAGTGAATCGAATTGGCTGAAGACTGGCTTCTGCGATGGTGGGGACCTCGAGAGGAGGCTGAGATGGATCATCCATTCGGCACTTCTGGTTGAAGATGGTTGCAAACACTTCAGCCTTGCCTTTTGCACTTGCGTGCTGGGCTCCACCATCATTGAAGATGGGAATGTTCATGGAGCCTCCTCCTCCCGTTAGTTGTTTAATTGTTCATCACCATTCACGACTGGATGTGGCAGGATTGCAGAGCTTTGATCTGATCCGTTGGTTGAGAGATCGCTTAGCTCTGTCGATAGCATGCTGCTTCTGCTGTTTAGCCTGCATGTAGTCCTGTGTTGTAACTTCACCAGGTTGGCACCTCATTTTTAGGTACACCTGGTGCTGCTCCTGTACACTCCTCATTAAACCAGGATTGGTCCCCTGGCTTGATGGTAATGGTAGAGTGAGGAATAGGCCGGGCCATGAGGTTACAGATTGTGGTGGAATACAATTCTGCTGCTGCTGATGACCCACAGCGCCTCATGGCTTCCCAGATTGAACTGCTAGATCTGTTCTGAATCTATCCTATTTAGCACGGTGGTATTGCCACACAACACGATGGAGGATGTCCTCGGTGTGCAGGTGGGACTTCGTCTCCAAAAGGACTGTGTGATGGTCACGCCAACCAATATCGTCATGGAAAGTTGCATCTGCGCCAGGTAGATGGGCGAGAATGAGATCAAGTGCATTTTTCCCCTCATAATTGGTTCTCTCAACACCTGCCACAGGCCCAATCTGGCAGAACATAAGAAATAGGAGTAGGTCATTTGGCCCCACGCGCCTGTTCTGCCATTCAATAAGATCATGGCTGATCTTCTACCTCATCTGCACTTTCCTGCACTATCCCCATGTCCCTTGATTCCCTTAATATCCAAAAATCTATCGATCTCTGTCTTGAATATACTCAACGACTGAGCCTCCACAGCCCTCTGGGGTAGAGAATTCCAAAGATTCGCCACCCTCTGTGTGAAGAAATTTCTCCTCATCTCCGTCCTAAATGGCCGACCCCTTATTCTGAGACTGTGACCCCTGGTTCTGGACTCCCCAGCCAGGGGAAACATCCTCCCTGTAAGAATTTTGTACGTTTCAATGAGATCACCTCTCATTCTTGTAAACTCTAGAGAATATAGGCCTAGTCTACTCAATCTGTCCTCATAGGACAATCCCCCATCCCAGGAACCAGTCTGGTGAACCTTTGTTGCACTCCCTCTATGGCAAGTGTATTCTTCCTTAGGTAAGGAGACCAAATCTATACACCATATTCTAGGTGTGGTCTCACCAGGGCAGTAAGATGTCTTTACTCTTATACTCAGATCTTCTTGTAATAAAGGCCAACATACCATTTGTTTTCCTAATTATTTGCTGTACCTGCATGTTAACTTTCAGTGATTCATGTACAAGGACACCCAGGTCCCTCTGAACACCAACATTTCCCAATCTCTCAGCATTTAAAAAATACTCTGCTTTTCTATTTTTCCTACCAGAGTGGATAACTTCACATTTCGCCACATTATATTCCATTTGCCATGTTCTTGCCCACTCACTTAGCTTATCTATAATCCCCTTGAAGCCTCTTTGCATCCTCCTCACAACTTACATTCCCACCCAGCTTTGTATCATCAGCAAATTTGGTCCCCTCATCCAAATCATTGATATAGATTGTGAATAGCTGAAGCTGAATCACTGATCCTTGCGGTACCCCACTAGTTATAGCCTGCCAACCCAAAAATGACCCGTTTATTCCTACTTTGTTTTCTGTCCGTTAACCAATCCTCAATCCATGCTTGTATATTACCCCCAATCCCATGAGCCCTAATTTTGTTTAACAACCTCTTGTGTGGCACCTTATCGAATGCCTTCTGAAAATCCAAATACACCACATCCACTGGTTCCCTCTTATCTATTCTGCAAGTTACAACCTCAAAAAACTCTAACAGACTTGTCAAACACGATTTCCCTTTCATAAATCCGTGTTGACTCTGCCCAATCCTGTTGTTATTTTCTAAGTGCCCTGTTACCATGTCCTTAATAATAGATTCTAGCATTTTCCCTACTACTGATATCAGGCTAACTGGTCTGTAGTTCCCTGTTTTCTCTCTCCCTCCTTTCTTAAACAGTGGGGTTACATTTGCTATCTTCTAATCCACGGGAACCGTTCTAGAATCTATGGAATTTTGGAAAATGACAACCAATGCATCCACTATCTCTATAGCCAACTCTTTCAAAACCCTAGGATGTAGGCCATCCGGTTCAGCGGATTTATCGGCTTTCAGTCCCATTAATTTCTCCAGTACTACTTTTTTTACTCATTCTAATTTCTTTCAGTTCCTCATTCTCGCACGACCCTTGGTTCTCCATTATTTCCGGGAAGTTTTTTGCATCGTCTTCCGTGAAGACAGACACAAAGGGCTGGATTTTCAATGACCCTTGGAGGCGTGTGAGGGGTTAAAATAGCTAAAAGTGGCGGGCGGACCTGATCCCGACTCCATTCCGCCTCCACGTAATTTTGACACAATCGGTCGCGGAGCTCCCGACTCCGTCCCGCCTCCAAGAGGCGGGAGAGGCCATTAAAGCCCTTAACAAGCCCTAAATTGGCTCTGTAATGCCATTTTGAAACGTTTTAGCTAGTTTAACCCTTTTCTGACGTGAAGCACGCCTGATGTGAAACACGCCAGTGAAACCTGGCGGGAGCACAAGTGGATAGCTGACTATGAGCTGCAGGTCCACTATTACAACGGAGATGTGATGAAGTACTGTAGTAGTATTAGGTCTGAAAGTCGCCTCTGATGCTGCTGCATTGAATGTCTTCAGAGACTGCCTGGGAGGACTTGGTTGCAAAAAAAAATTCTCTCTCCCTCCTCTCTTTCTCTCTGAGATGCTGCTCATTTTGCATCCAGGTCCTCTCTCAGCAAAGCCTTCAATGCAGCAGCAATGATGACATCATCAGAGGCAACTTTCAGACTGAAACCACTAATTGGTTCATGGGTTCCCACATGCTGGAACTCAATTGCCCAATTAAGTGAAAATTGCCTCAATCTCCCACATCCAATTGCAGACGGGTGGATAACACGAAATGCGGATGACACGACCCCAACCCGCCCCAGTATCAAAATCCAGCCCAAAGTATTTGTTTAATTTCTCTGCCATTTCCTTATTCCCCATTATAATTTCTGCTGTGTCAGCCTGTAAGGGACCCACATTTATTTTCACTAATCTTTTCCTTTTTACATACCTATAGAAGCTTTTACAGTCTGTTTTTATGTCTCTCGCTCGTTTACTCTCATTCTATTTTCCCTTTCTTTATCAATTTCTTGGTCCTCCTTTGCTGAATTCTAAAATTTTCCTAATCCTCAGGCTTACTACTCTTTTTGGCAACATTATAAGCCTCTTCCTTTGATCTAATACTGTCTTTAACTTCTCTTGTTAGCCACGGTTGGACCACTTTTCCTGTGGGGTTTTTGTGCCTTAAAGGAATGTATATTTGTTGCAAATTATGTATTAATTATTTAAATTGCCTGTCCACCGATATACCTTTTTAAATGTAGTTTCCCAATCTACCTTTGCCAACTCGCTCCCTCATACCTACGTAGTTTGCTTTGTTTAGATTTAAGAACTAGTTTCGGATTTAACTAAATCACTTTCAAACTCAATATTAAATTGAGTCCCGTTTTGATTTTTTTGTTGCGGTTTATTACAACTGAGTGGTTTGCTAGGTCATTTCAGAGGGCAGTTAAGAGTCAACCACATTGCTGTGGGTCTGGATTCACAAATAGGCCAGACCAGGTAAGGACAACAGATTTCCTTCCTTAAAGGACTTTCGTGAATCAGATGGGTTTATACGACGATCCGGTGGTTTCATGGTCCCCATTATTGATACTAGCTTTTTATTCCAGATTTATTTAATTAACTGAATTTAAATTTCCCAGCTGCTGTGGTGGGATTTGCACTCACGTCTCTGGATCATTTATCCAGGCCTCTGGATTACTAGTCCAGTAACATAACCACTATGCTACCGTACCCCACATATTTGCACCCACTTACAAAATATTTGTGCCCACTTACAGGCTAATCTAGATAAAAGGACTGGGGATGCAATGAATGCAACTACTGTGGCTTACGTAATTTAAACATTTCAGTTCCTTGGCCTCGCTGTAGATTCATAGTAAAAATACATAATATAGAAATTATTATAATTCAAAACCGATGAATCTTCTTCTATCACACCAGGCAATTAAAATGCTGAGAAATGTAGGTGGATGTAGGCTGTTTAATTCTAGCTGTGAGTGTAAAATTGGAGGGCACCCATATAAAACAAGCCTCAGGAAGATGAGAATTTATTGCCAACCCACAGAGTAGTAGAGCAAACTCTTCGCAAAATGGACTAGCTCAATCAAAAAAAAAAGGTGGATAAATGTTTTGGAATTGATTGAAGGCTATAAGGATAAGTATAAACAATATTAGTTTAGTGACAAATGCGGCAAACAGCAAGGGTTGAGCAATAAAGGTATAAGGACAGAAGTGGGCTGTGACATGATCTGTTTAGGGGTGGGGTTGGGTGCAAATGTTGCAAAACATTACCTTAAGAAATTAAACACGTAAAGTAAAACCCATGATAGAATAGACTGTGTCATTTGGGGAAGGAAGGCACAGGGTTCATGATCGACTTTCTTTTCCCTATTTGCTTCTTGGTAACTAGCTCCAAAATAATGTGATGTATCAGGGCTTCCAGCCGTAACTGTTAAAACATGCTGAAAAGGGAAGCTTGATTGCAGCATCGTCATAATAGAAGTAATTACATTCTGCTGTAATTTCTGTTATGGTTTTGTGGGAATCTCAAACTTTCCTGTGGGTTAATTGATGGTTGAAAGAGCACGTCGTCCAAAACGAATGGCATACAGGTATATAGGATGGAAATAAATACTTTGTATGGAACTAATGGTAGGACTGGGAAAAGTTCCTCTAAACAGACAGACAAATTCAGGTCACGTACCAATGTCGCTCCTGAATTGGCTGCTCGGAATTGTGTAAAATTAGAGCTGGGTCATTTGCCACAAAAAAACTAATTTCTGTGATGCAGTGGGTTATCTATTTACTTTGGTTTATTTTCTTTTTTGGGAAGATAGATTTTATGTGGAACATAATTATTACACACTCTAATCAGGGTCACCATAAAGTGAATTGCAATTGAAAGTTTGACAACCTCAGCTAAATGTTTTTTTAAAATGTGCAGTATGGTATGGAGAATGTTAACATTGCGACTCAACTGAAGTCCAGCTTGTCTGATGACACAGGAGCTCACGATCAGTCCAATAATATACAAAATTAGCTATTGTGCAGTGTGAAATTATATATTGCAACTCTAGTTTTTCTGCTTTTCAATGTGACCGGAGCTGTCACTTTTGTTTCTAAGCCTTGATATCCAGCATATTCAAGCTTTTATTTTTCAAAAAATCTTGCGGCACCAAAATGGTATCTGTTGAAACAAAATTCACGTTCAATTGTATTAAGTTGATGTTTTAATTAGGACACCTTGTTCTAATATAAATATATGGTATTAAATAATAATTTAGGACTTTATGCTGGCCAATCACAGTGCACTTTTAGCTTTTTACATTTTTTTTTCACAGGCAACTTAATTGACCTGAATTAACCTTAGTTTGAGAGTGCATATTAAAATTAGAAGCATTAGAAATAAATTGCCAGAACTGGAGGCTGTGGTGGCAGTCTGGGACTATGATTAGAAATATCAGAAATAAGGCTAAATCAAAAGATTGGAAATTAATTTAACTTTCAGGAGTATAGACTGTTCAGAAGGATGACGGGTAAAACAAAGTGGTGTATTCATATATGTTGGGAACAACTGGGAGGTAAATGAAGTTGATCCTGTGGGAGAGGGTAACCTGTTCCTATTTCTTATGTTCTGTGTGGAGTTGATTTCGAAGATCAGCCATGATTTTATTGAATGGCGGAGCAGGCTCGGGGGACCGAATGGCCTACTCCTGCTCCTATTTCTTATGTTTTTACATAAAGAACTATAGTAGGGCTTTGATATAGAATACCATCAGACTACTCTTATAGGTAAGCTTTAATTCCTTGTATCCTAGGGAAGTGGTTTTTTAGCACTTAAAACAGGGAAAGTGTTTAAGATAAAAGTCCAAATACATACACCAGGATGAGGTTAATTTTGTAAGGACAGAGTTTGTAAGCAGCATGTTTCCTGGTCAAGGGACAATGTCCTCTCATGCGAAGTACTATGACCATAGAATGCAAAATCAATACTTTAAGAATCCAAGTTATAATAGTTACCTCACCTGATGCTGTAGTAATGTTGTGGCACAGTATCCATCTGCAGCATTAAGACGTTACCGTATGTAATTGAAGCAGCCCTCTTTATTTATTAGTCATTCTTTCCACACCCTAGTTGGTAAGACACCCAAGTAAATCTGTGTGAAATATGTACACTGAATGCACTCACCTAGAAATTACTGTTGGTGATGGCAGACAAACACTTAAACAATGTAATGTGATATAAATATGTTATTATTTTAATGGAGGTGGTAACCCATTTATTTTAAATGGTTACCATCTCCCCAAAATAGCATTAATGAAATGTCATATGTGCGTGTTGAGCATTTTCCCACTAATCACCAACAGTAATAGCTAAGTTTTTTTTCAAATTCAGTTGCCACTGTACATCTATATGTGCTTTTGTTTTGGTGCTTGTAGTTTTGAAGGAAACTGGAGTGACCCTGACTACAGGCAGCATAATCTGGGTAGCAGCATTGAAGTAGAGGAGTTTGTGTCTCATTTGTGTTAGAGACATTAGTATAAAAAGCCGCATAAAGGGACAGATAATTCCATACCTATCCCAGGATTTTCTCTAGTTTCTGCTCGAGATGCCTCACCATTACGTTCGATGCTCCAGGGCAGGAGACGCTAGCACACAAGTCTCGAAGAAATCAAAAAATCCTAAGAAAAAAACAGGGGATCAAAGAGTCCAACATCCAAACTTAAAAACTTCTTCATTGCTCCAAGACTCTAATGGTGGGCACACCTACTATTGCTGAACTGTGGCTCCAGGAGTACACAAACCCAAATACTTGTAGAACCACCCAGGGACCATAGAAGAAGTTTTCTAATTGGAGATAGAAACATAGAAGATAGGAGCAGGAGTAGGCCATTCAATGCGATCATGGCTGATCATCCAAATTCAGAACCCTGTCCCTGCTTTCTCCCCATATCCCTTGATCCCTTTAGCCTGAAGAAATATATCCAACTCCTTCTTGAATATATTTAATGAATTGGCCTCTACTGCCTTCTGTGGTAGAGAATTCCACAGGTTCACCACTCTCTGGGTGAAGAAATTCCTCCTCATTTCTGTCCTAAATGGCTTGCCCCTTATCCTTAGACTGTGACCCCTGGTTCTGGACTCCCCGACCATCGGGAACATCCTTCCTGCATCTAGTCTGTCCAGTCCTTTCAGAATTTTATAAGTTTCAATGAGATCCCCTCTCATTCTTCTAAACTCCAGCGAGTATAAGCCCAATCGACCCAATCTCTCCTCATACGCCATTCCTGCCATCCCAGGTATCAGCCTGGTGAATCTTCGCTGAACTCCTTCCATGCCAAGAACATCCTTCCTCAGATAAGGCGACCAAAACTGCACACAATACTCAAGATGTGGTCTCACCAAGGCCCTGTACAACTGCAGCAAGACATCCTTGTTCCTGTACTCAAACCCTCTCGCTACGAAGGCCAACATACCATTTGCCTTCTTAACCGCCTGCTGCACCTGCATGCTTACCTTCAGCGACTGGTGCACAAGGACACCCAGGTCTCGTTGCACTTCCCCTTCTCCTAATCTATTGCCATTCAGATAATAATCTGCCTTCCTGTTTTTGACACCAAAGTGGATAACCTCGCATTTATCCACGTTATATTGCATCTGACATGCTTCTGCCCAGTCACCCAACCTGTCCAAATCATCCTGGAGTTTCTCGGCATCCTCCTCACAGCACACACGCCCACCCAGCTTTGTGTCGTCTGCAAACTTGGAGATATTACATCTAGTTCCCTTGTCTAGATCATTAATATATATATTGTGAATAGCTGGGTTCCAAGAATCGATGCCTGCAGTACCCCACTAGTCACTGCCTGCCACTCGGAAAAAGACCCGTTTATTCCAAAATGTTTGGAAAATAAGAGCATCCTGAGTGGTTAAGTAATTCACAAAGTTCCTGCTAAATTGAAGTGTACTTTTGTCAATCCCTTAAGTACTTACAAAAGCTCTTGGAAATTGAAGAAAAAGAGAACATTCCAAGAAAATCCAGGAGAATCATCCAATCTATTATCGAAACTTCCCCGCCCACCTTTTCAACAAGAAATTAATTGTGGACACACTTGGTCTTGAACTGTTAACCCTTCTGGTTCTATTTAAATCATACAGAAATGTAGATAACTTGCCCAATAAAGCCAAGTTTTCCTATGCCAACTTTCTTGAATTGAAAGGCTAAGCAACATGCAATATGGAGAAGACAAAAAAGCTGGAAAAATAAAAATATCCTAAGCAGTTCGATGCAAGTTGCTAGGAAATTTGAAAAAACACAGGAAAACCACACAAATTTGTCAGATTCACTAAAGCTCCTGTTGAAAGAAGATATAAGGGTACTGCAGATGTTCACAATGCACAGTATTGATGTTGCATAACCTATCCCAAAGGAAGGTCACTATCTCTTTTTTAAAAAAAAAACCTTTATATCCTTGTTTCTAAGAATGTTAACAAAATCCAGAGCAAGAAAGGCCATTTAGCCAGAGTGCCTGCTCCATCCAGAGTTCATGTAGGATTGGTCTATCATGGACGCCCTCCGACACTACCTGTTGACCTCCTACTTTAGGGAATGCTAATTTACTTCTCCCACCTCCCCTCCTCACCCCTTTCTCAATTGGTCCAACTCCTTTTTTAAGAGTGCTAATTTGATCCTGAATTAGTTGCTTTGTCTGGGAATCTGTTCCACATGTCTACTATCCTGAGGGAAATGCTTCTTTTGTAATCTATAACCGTGCTCAAGGCTTGTGAATTCTGTATTTGTGTCTTCCTAGTCCTGTGCTTGTTCTCAGATATTTGCTTCCACCTTATCTACACCTTTGGTTAAAATTGAGCATTGTATCTGTTCACAAGGAGTAGGGACCTACATTTGACACAGCTGAAACCGGGAGGTTTAAAATAAATCAAGTTTGTAGTGTATATGTTTAATGTTCTTGTGTTTGCACTTAAAGGTGTTTTTGAAATTGTGAGACTACTTATATTTGGTTTGTTCTTTTATAGGTTACGAGAAAACTGAGGATAACTCAGAAAAAACCTCATTGGCTGATCAAGAGGATATGAGAATAATATTTATTAACCGACCTCAGCTAATAAAATTTTGTAGCAATCATGTCAGGTGGGAATAATTTTAATTACCTTTCTATTGAAAATCTGATTGTGATGTTCTTGTTTGCTTTTTCCCCTGGCATACTTCAGAGCACTCAGTCCTTCATGTACAGTGGTGTATTAATTGCATTATCCCACTAATATAAAGATTTCCATGTCCATTGTTAACTCCTAAAGTTATTTAATAAATAGTAAATGTTTGCAATTGACCAAAGGTAGTAATAGATTTCACAAAAGAAAAAATATAATATCTAATAATAGCCCATCTTCTTCTTCTTAGGCAGTCCCTCAGAACTGAGGATGACTTGCTTCCACACTAAAAATGAGTTCTCAGGTGACTGATGAGTCCAATGCGGAACCTACAGACTCTGTCACAGGGGGGGCAGACGGTGGTTGAAGGGGCGGGTGGGTTGATGTGCGCTCCTTCCACTGTTTGCGCTTGGCTTCCGCTTGCTCCCGGCAAAGAGACTCGAGGTGTTCAGCGCCTTCCCGGATGCTTCTCCTCCACTTTGTGAGGTCTTGGGCCAGGGATTCCCAGGTGTCGGTGGGGATGTTGCACTTTTTCAAGGAGGCTTTGAGGGTGTCCTTGAAGCGTTTCCTCTGCCCACCTGGGGCTCTCTTGCCATGTCAGAGCTCCGAGTAGAGCGCTTGTTTTGGGAGTCTCCTATCGGGCATGTGGACGATGTGGCTCGTCCATCGGAGCTGATCGAGCGTGGTCAAAGCTTCGATGTTGGGGATGTTGGCCTGAGTGAGAACACTGACATTGGTGCGCCTATCCTGCCAATGGATTTGCAGGATCTTGCGGAGGCAGCGTTGGTGGTACCTCTCCAGTGCTTTGAGGTGCCTGCTGTACATGGTCCATGTCTCTGAAGCATACAGGAGGGCGGGTATCACTACTGCTCTGTAGACCATGAGCTTGGTGCTGGGTTTGAGGTCCTGGTCTTCAAACACTCTCTTCCTCAGGCGACCGAAGGCTGCACTGGCACACTGAAGGCGGTGTTGGACTTCGTCATCGACGTCTGCCCTTGTTGACAGTAGGCTCCCGAGGTATGGAAAGTGGTCCACGTTGACCAAGGCCTCGTCATGGATTTTGATAATCGGGGAGCAGTACTGTGTGGCGGGGGCAGGTTGGTAGATGACCTTTGTCTTACGGATGTTTAGTGTAAGGCCCGTGCTCTCGTACTCTTCGGTGAAGGTGTTGACGATGGTTTGGAGTTCGACCTCAGAGTGTGCGCAGACGCAAGTGTCGTCTGCATACTGTAATTCTAGGACAGAGGATGGGACGACCTTGGATCTGGACTGGAGGCGACGGAGGTTGTACAGTTTCCCGTTTGTTCTGTAGATTAGCTCCACTCCAGCGGGGAGCTTATTGAGGGCGAGATGGAGCATTGCAGCCAGGAAGATCGAGAAGAGCGTTGGTGCGATGACACAGCCTTGCTTGACCCCAGTCCGTACGTGAATTGGGTCTGTGGTGGATCCATTGGTCAGGATCACGGCTTGCATGTCGTCGTGAAGCAGGCGGAGGATGGTGACAAACTTTTGAGGGCAGCCGAATTTGAGGAGGACATTCCATAATTTGCTCCTGGATCTCCTGGTTCTTCTCGTCTAACCAGTCTTGGTGTTTCCTGGTTGAGTGACCGAGCGTCTCTTCACAGGTGCTGATTATGGAGGCCTTGAGTGCAGACCAGGCGCTGTGGACACTCTATATCTCAATCACTGAGAGTCGTCAGGTTGGTTGTGAGGCGCAGGCTGAATAGGGCTTTCTTAGCAGGGTCTTTGAGTGCTCCAGCGTTGATTTTCCTGCGGCATTGCTTCTGTTGCCGCCGCTGTTTTGGGGCTACATTGATGGAGATGACAGAGCGGATTAGGCGGTGGTCTGTCCAGCAGTTGTCAGCTCCTGTCATGGCGCGGGTGATGCGGACGTCCTTGCGGTCCCTCGCTCGGACGATGACGTAGTCTAGCAGATGCCAGTGCTTGGAGCGAGGGTGTTGCCATGAAGCCTTGTACTTGTCTCTCTGATGGAACAAGGTGTTGGTTATGACAAGGCCATGTTCTAAGCATTTCGTCAGGAGGAGGGTACCATTGGAGTCGGCTTTCCCTACCCCCTCTCTGCCGATCACACCTCCCCAGAGGTCTGTGTCCTTTCCAACTCTGGCGTTAAAGTCGCCAAGGAGGATCAGCTTGTCGCCCGTTGGGACTCGGGACAGGGATTGTTCGAGGCTGGAGTAGAATTCCTCTTTGGTCTCGTCTGTGGCTTCCAGTGTTGGGGCGTACGTACTGATGACCGTAGCGCACTGGTTCCGGGCTAGGGTGAGCCGTAGAGTCATGAGGCGTTCGTTTATTCCACAATGGGAGTCTCTTGAGACGTTCAACTAGCTCATTTTTTATGGCGAAGCCTACCCCATGGAGGTGGCGTTCTTCTTCAGGTTTGCCTTTCCAGAAGAAGGTGTAACTACCGCCTTGCTCCTTGAGCTGGCCTTCCCCTGCCCGCCGGGTCTCACCTTAGGGCGGCGATGTCTGGCAATGATAGCAGTACGGCATTCTGGGCTGCCGCTGTTGGGGTTGTCCATGAGGGTCCTGACGTTCCAGGTCCCAAACTTCATTTTAAAGGGTGGAAGATACCTGTGCGTGAATTCTCTTAACGTGGGGTGGCCGTTACAGACCAGCTACCACATGGGCTTGACAGAGCAAGGTCTTGGTCCAATGGCAAGGGGATCCAAGACGATTGGAGACCAGGCTCTGCTACATCGGCCTAACAGACACACACACACAAACATACTCCTACTGTCGTCCTCCCTCCTTCCCACAGGTCCTCCCTGCCTGGGTTTCATAGGCTGCAGTGTGGTCCTCCCGACCCCGCTGTTGGTCCTCGCCCCTGGGCCCCGTCCTTGCTTCTGGGTCCCGGCCCAGGAGCGAGGTTGAGGCCCAGGAGCGAGGTCGGGACCCAGAAGAATAGCCCATGTATGAACTGAAAGAGAGCGCAGAGTTGAATGCAAATTTGATGCATTTTATTTCTCATTGAGAGATGGAACATTAAAGGAGTGGATTTCCGTGTGGATTGTCGTTGTCCACCATAACTTTAGTGGGAAGAGCCCCGGAAAAATGGCAAACACTGTTAACACTGTATTTTCTGGCAGGAGAACTCCCACGTGGATTTACCCAAGTCTTTAGTAACTAATCAATTGATAATGTGGAAAAAGGAACTTTTGTAGAAGTGAGAAAATTGCAGCATAATTTTGTTTTTGTCTTTATAAAATCACAGAATGATACAGTGCAGAAGGAGGTCATTCGGCCCATCATGCCTGTGATAATAGTGCAGAAGGAGGTCATTCGGCCCATCATGCCTGTGATAATAGTGCAGAAGGAGGTCATTCGGCCCATCATGCCTGTGCTGACTCCTTTGGTAGAGCTATCCAATTAGTCCCACTCCCCTGCTCTTTCCCCATAGTTTGGTCATTTTTTTCCCTTTGAGTATTTATCCAATTCTCTTTTGAATGTTATTGAATCTGCCTCCACCACCCGTTGAGGCAGTGCATTCCGGATCACAGCAACTCGCTGTGTTTTAAAAAAAAAAAAAAAATTTTTAAAAATGTTTCCTCATGTCGCCTTTGGTTCTTTTGAAAATCACCTTAAATCTGTGTCCTCTCGTTGTCGACCCTTCTGCCACTGGTAACAGTGTAAATAAGGAGAAACTATCAAAACCCTTCAGAATTTTGAACACCTTTATCAAATCTCCTCTTAACCTTCTCTGCTCCGAGGAGAACAACCCCAGCTTCTCCAGTCTCTCCACGTAACTGAAGCCCCTCATCCCTGCTACCATTCTAGTAAATCTGTTCTGGTTCCTCTCCAAGGCCTTGACATCTTTCCTAAAATGTGGTGCCTATAATTGAACACAATACTCCAGCTTGAGCCCTAACCATTATTTTATAAAGATTTAGCATAAATTCCTTGCTTTTGTACTCTGTTCCTCTATTAATAAAGCCAAAGATCCTATATGCTTCTTTAATAGCCTTCTCAACTTGTCCTGCCACCTTCAAAAGCTTTGTGTGCAAACACCCCCAGGTCTCTCTGTTCCTTCACCCTCTTTAAAATTGTACCATTTAGTTAAGAACATAAGAATTAGGAGCAGGAGAAGGCCATATGGCCCTTCGAGCCTGCTCCGCCATTCAATAAGATCATAGAATCATAGAATTATAGAAATTTGCGGCACAGAAAGGAGGCCATTCGGCCCATCATGTCTGCGGCAGTCGAAAAAGAGCTATCCAGCCTAATCCCACTTTCCAGCTCTTGGTCCGTAGCCTTGCAGGTTACGGCACTTCAAGTGCATATCCAAGTACTTTTTAAATGTGATGAGGGTTTCTGCCTCTACCACCCTTTCAGGCAGTGAGTTCCAGACCCCCACCACCCTCTGGGTGAAAAATTTCTCCTCGACTCCCCTCTAATCCTTTGACCAATTACTTTAAATCTATGCCCTCTGGTTATTGACCTCTCTGCTAATGGAAATAGGTCCTTCCTATCCACTCTATCTAGGCCCCTCATAATTTTATACACCTCAATTAAATCTCCCCTCAGCCTCCTCTGTTCCAAAGAAAACAACCCCAGCCTATCCAGTCTTTCCTCCATAGCTAAAATTCTCCAGTGCAGGCAACATCCTTGTAAATCTCCTCTGTACACTCTCTAGTGCAATCACATCTTTCCTGTAATGTGGTGACCAGGACTGCACGCAGTACTCTAGCTGTGGCCTAACAAGTGTTTTATACAGTTCTAGCATAACTTCTCTGCTCTTCTATTCTATGCCTTGGCTAATAAAGCAAAGTATCCCATGTGACTTCTTAACCACCTTATCTACCTGTCCTGCTATCTTCAGGGATCTGTGGACATGCACTCCCAGGTCCCTCTGTTCCTTTACACTTCTCAGTATCCTACCATTTATTGTGTATTCCCTTGCCTTGTTAGCCCTCCCCAGATGCATTACTTCGGATTGAATTCCATTTGGCACTTTTCTGCCCACCTGACCAATCCATTGATATCTTCAGGTCGAAGATCATGGCTGATCTTTGACCTCAACTCCACTTTCCCGCCCGATCACCCCCCATATCCCTTGATTTCCCTACAGTTCAAAAATCTTCTGTCTCAGCCTTGAATATACTCAACGATTCAGCATGCACAGCCCTTTGGGGTAGAGAATTCCAAAGATTCACAACTCTGAGTGAAGAAATTCCTCCTCATCTCAATCTTAAATGGCCAACCCCTTATCCTGAGACTATGCCCCCTAGTTCTAGGCTATACTGCCTCTCCTCATACATTCTACCAAAATGTATCACTTCACACTTCACTCTGTTATATTTCATCTGGCCATTTTACCAGTCTGTCTGTATCCTCCTGAAGTCTGTTACTATCCTCCTCATTGTTTACTACATTTCCAAGTTTCTTGCCAGTTTTATCCCCTTCCCATCTCTTCTGAAGGTGGTGATTCTTTGCTGTGGTAAAGCTTTACTGTAGCCAGGTGCCCTTCAGTACCTTGTTCAATCAGCCATTATTCATGTGTAAGGTTAGACACTGCTGACTCTTGTAATATGATTTGATGGGTACTGGCCGGCCTGTGGCCAATTGAGTGAGTGCTGTTTTTCTCTCCAAACCTTACATCCACATTTGGCCGCTTTCAGCAGTGGTCCGTAAAAAGCACTCGAGAGTGGGAACTCTTCGCTGCACCATCCCTCCCATATATTAGGCCAGGTGTAGCTGCCACCCTGGCTGAGATGAGCTAGCACAGACCAGAGATCAAATCTCATTATATTGATCCATATGGATCAGTTACTCATTGGTTAGGGCCAGTGGGTTATTAGAAAAGTTATTCTTTCATTTATATAAAGTGTTATTTTTCCCTCTATTTCCAGGTCTCTGTCTTTCTCTTTTTCTTCCCTCCCAGACGTAAAGAAAATGTGCTGCTGAATAGATGTTTTTACAACTGTGTGAAAGCAGTTGACTTGTCACCTTTGTGTGTGTGTGTGTATATATATATATATATATATATATATATATATATATATATATATATATATATATATAAATAAATAAATATCTCCTTGACTATTTGAACTATTTTTTCCCTCCAATCAATACTTTTCCCTTATTGTTCAGCTAAGATTAGAAACTTGTCTAAAGTGAATTGAAGCCATGAGCATGCATTGCACAAATCCAGAGTGCCGTTATACACTCCGCTGCAAGGTGATTCTCAGTTTGTATCTTTAATAATAGCCAAGTTCTCAGGCATTTTAGCTGTTGAAATGGCCCCACACTTGTTAATTAGTTCTTATGCCCTCCACATTATGGCGGTTCTGAGGGAAATCACAGCCACAATGCCAAATGTGCATTTTTAAATTGGTGGTTACTAGTTAAGTGAGCAAAGTTCCAAAACCACCTCAATATATCTGGATGACAAATTCAATGCAGTAGTTTGGAAAGAATAACTCTGAAATTTCTTTTTTTTTACATTATATTTCTTAATAGCAAAGTAGCCTTTGTATCATGATGTAACATTTTAATGACCTATTTCATTGTCTTCTGATGTTGCACCAGAGTGACATGGGATATGGGTGCCTGCAGTTTACCCTATGAAGTTCCTGATCTTGACTGTGCCAGAAAGAAAATAAGAGCAGTCACTCTTGGTCACTGTCACGTACCGCCTAACAGCCACCCATATAGCACTGGTTGGCAAAGTGCAGGGATTGTAATGATATTCCTCTTTGCTGGAGCTTTACAGGAGTTGGTTGAGTTTTGTCTCCATGTCTCATCAAAATAAGCAACAAGCAAACCATTTCAACCGAGATCAGGTTACCATAAGGCCATGGAAAAACATTCTTTCAGATCTCTTTGAACACAAAAGCAAGGTGCATGTGATAGTTATAGATTTATTGCCCTAATTATGCTAAAGTCTGCTCTTTGGCACATGCCAGAGGTAAATTGGTCTTTCAGGCAATTAAATTAATATTCTCTGAAATGGGAAATTAGTAGAGGCCTTCAGTGTTAATAGGCCTTGTGATCACAGCATGGAATTCTATGTTTGTTGAAGTGAAAATTTAAGTACCTGGCTTCTAGCCCATTGTATCCAAAATCAAATGCTCTTGCTGAAAAATAATACAAACATTTGAGAACATCAGTAGGAAGGCAGATAATATTGGTCATAGTTTACTACTTCCCTACCTAACAGCATTTGGGCGTACCTTCACCAAATGAACTGCAGCAGTTCAAGAAGGCCCACCACCATGTCCTCGAGGGCAACTAGGGAAGGACAATAAATACCGGCCTTGCCTGGGCCCACCCATATCCCGACAATAAATTTTAACAAATGGGGAAACTGCAGTATTATTAGCATTAGCTTTGGCTCGCAGAGTTGGTAAGCTCCTAATTTTAGTTGTAGGATGGCCATATTTGATTTGGGTCAATACTGGAGTTGTTCTTGGGATTCGCCTGAGATTTCTTCTTAAAGTAATTTACCCATTTTATTCAAAGTGATTTTCCTTATTTTATCTACTATACCATCATCTGGTGATGGATCACAGATTCCACTGTGTGAATGCATATTGAGCTCGGTTATGTTTTATGTTCACAGAATTCAGGAATTTAGACATTCTGGCAAGAAGACATAGTAAATTATTAATTCAGTGCTAAGTGGAGAAGTGCATATTTCACTTACTATCTGGCTGGAAAGAAGCTTAGGGGTCCAGCTAAGCTACTTCACTTGCTCTATGGATGATTCCTCATTTGCCCATGTTTGTAAAGCAACTGTAGAGAGCTCTGAACACATTTATCAAATATTACTGTTTAAATTTGGAAAATGCATAAAAAAGTGGGTAAATGTTTTATGGGGAGCGGATAGGGAAGTGGAGTTGAGGCCAAGATCAGATCAGCCATGGTCTTAATGAATGGCGGAGCAGGCTCGAGGGGCCAAATGACCTGCTCCTATGTCTTATGTTCTTATGTAATGCATGTGACACAGAGCTTTGCATATTGAGAACTGAGGTATGCTCAATTCATGAACCCATTATTTTCTGTCTTAATTTTAGCATGTGCCTGAATTCCCGATATGTATTCCAGCGCACAAGGCTCTGAAGTGGGAGTGCTAAAGGCTGAGATTTCCATTAATGTTTTAGCAGACTACAGGTATTTTGGCTTCGGTGGGGGTTTCCTCCTCCTGAGTCGTGTACTGTGATATGGCTCCTACTATGTGTGAAGGATGCTTCAATGAAGAAGAAAGATTATATATCTTGTCGGGGTCTCTTCATTTTTTGATTGAGGGGGATTGCAGTGTCATATCGATCATCTCCTCTGATCTGTGGTTAGGTTGGTTGGTTTTAGTCTGCTTGGGTCTTTTATTGTGAAAGTAAAGTATGGATTTTCCTTAGAGTGAAATGAACTAGTAGAATTGTGCAGGTGTTGGGGCTTTAAACAGCATGGGATTGAAAGTTCACCTATGTCGCTGTTCAGAATTATGCCATAATTCAACAAAAAAGGGCATGTTTAGCATGTATTTTCCCCAGGACCAGCCAAATGCGGCCAGACTTCTAGTGTGTAAAGAATGCAGATTATTTGAAGAATAAACGTGCTACAATGCAGCTAACCTATCTTTCATATTTGATCTCCGATGATGCGACGACTAAAGATGATCTAGTATCACTTTAGTTTAATTTCAGAGCTCAACTAGATCCAACTGAGATAGCCACCATCTGGCATAAAGCTTTACATAAAAATTTGTACTTGTGTTACAATATGTTGCTCAGCATTCAGTTGTAATAACTACAAAGCAACAGCAACCTATTTAAACTATCAACTGCCTGTTTAAATGATTTTGTGAACCGCAGGTGACAATATGATTGAATTTAATTTGTCTTCTGGTACATATTGCATAATGAAGAGTGCAGTAATATTGCAGAGAGCAGGTGTGGTTCATGGATTATTAAAATGTCTTGGATTAGTGCACTGTATTTTGCGACTTTTATCCGATTGTGAGCTGAAGACTGGCTATTACTGTCTGTTGAGTGAAGTGGCTAACTGATCAATTCAATAATTCTTCCCTTGAAAATAACAGCTCCTGCACAGAGCAATATAGCGTTTGTTCATCCTCTTGTGCTCCAGTTCTTTGTCAAAGCTCTTATCCACACATGCTCAATCCTACAAATAATTATTCGATACTTGGTGTGTTCATTTGCATTTGTATACAAATAGAGCTTGTTATGATGGTGGAGATATTCCCGAACACACATATTGCATCATCTAAAAGCCATTCTAATTAGAATACATTGGCCTCAAGTCTGTGAGCTATTTTTTTCTCTTTTGTTTCCCTTTAGCACTGCAAAATACAATCCACTTACATTCCTGCCGAGGTTCCTATACTCACAGTTCAGAAGAGCAGCCAATTCCTTTTTCCTTTTCATAGCTCTTCTCCAGGTAAGCTTGTTTAATTGCACAATGTTTGTTATAATAGTTTCTCCCATTTTAGATATCGACGAAAAATAACTTTATCCTAGAATGTTTGGCTGAAAAACCTTCCTCCCTCCTCGCCCTTCTCCCTGTCCTCCAAAAACTAAGGTAATCGAGGTTGTGTCTTTTTCCTGATTTTTGTGATATGCTGACTGGATTTCGGAAGTCTGAGTCGTACAATTTTCTTGTCCTTTCCCAAAGATATGTGTTTTTTTTCACACACCTTTATAATATAGGATGTAGCCAATTTATTGGAATAGTAGGTAACCTAATAATTTGAACTTGATTGCAGGTTTAGGGTTTAAGCACTTGAGCTACTCGGTCATGAGAACATAAAAATAAAAAAGAGATGCTTCCATGGTGGAGAGGGATACTGCAGGTTCAAGTATTCTAGTCTATATACATGTCTAGAATAAATATGTGATGAAACCGCACAGTAAAACTCTTGGAATTAAAGGCAAATTAAGTAACTGGATTGAAAACCAGTTTAACAGAAAGCAGGAAGTGATGAGACTGAATGCATGAAGTACCTGGTGGAATTTTGCAGGTCATTGCTCTGGATTTTCTGCTGTTCACACTATTTATAATTCATATTGTACAATTGTTAATGACACCAAATAGGGCCAGTATAGGGGAGATTTATAGCATTTAAAGTGACTTGGGGAAATTAAATGAACAGACAAAGGAAAAGCAGATGGATTTTAATACATGTAAATGTAAGATAATGCACATTGGAAGAGGAAATATTTACATAATTAAATGATGCTGCAGCAAATTATTTTTTATATACTACCCTGACCAGAAATTAGCTGGGGTCGTGACCCTGACCTATTTGAGAGTTCTGTCTTGTGCTTGTGTCTGACATGTATGGAAACCCATCACCATACTTAAGTCTCCAAACTAAGCCAGTTTGAAATCTATACAGGTAGAGATTTTGTTTGCCTGATATGGGATGTACTTTCCGTCCTGGTGATGGTTAATGAACCAGGTTGACTGGTCAGTCATTAGGAGCGTTCTGAAGGATTGTGGGCCCTCAAATTGGTTCTCTGAAGGGAACTTGGCCAATGTTTCTCAATCAGCACGAAAACAAACCACATCAACTGATCATTCGTCACATTTGCTGTTTGTGGTACAGTATTGTGCACAGTAATAAAATTACTTTTAGAAGGCTAAATAGATGTGAAGTGCTTTGTGACATCCTGAGGATGTGATAGGGTGCTATATAAATGCAGCTTCTTTCTTTCTATGTCGTAACATCTGAAAGACTGTGCCGGCTACTTGAAAACAATGCTGTCGTTCCCAGAAACATTCTTTATTGGTATACAGCAACAGAAATAGCAGCCGAGTAAATCAGCAAATGCAGAAGTCTGAAGACAGACAGTAAGTTCCCCTCTGACCCAATTTGTGCACTTATGATTGAGTCTCTTGTTCCTCAATTTCAAATAATTAAAAATGGCAGCAAGGATAGTTGTATTTTGATGACATCAAGAAGGCAACCTAATTCCTAAACTGAAATTATGAGAAAATGAAATCGATGTTATGAGACGCAGATGCGTTTCATTACTACAAAAAAGTTTTAAAAAATAATATATACCTTCCCCTTGCTGGGCAGATGCATCTGTAGTATTTGTGTCCCATAAGCACAATCTAGGTTGACCCCCGCCTCTCTCCTCCTCCTCCCCTGCCCCCCGCCCCCCCCCCGGCCTCAGTTCAGTACTGATGGAGTGCTGAACTGTCAGAGATGTAATCTTTTGGATGAGACGTTAAACAGAGGCCCCATCTGCCGCCTCAGTTGGGCATAAAAGATCCCATGTTCCTATTTGAAGACAAGCAGGAGAGTTCTTCCAATGTCTTGGCCACCATTTATCCCTTAAGCAACACGACTATAAATAGATTTATCTGCTTTGTGAGCAATGTTCCCGTTGAGCAGCGCTGCGGCCGCACAGTAGTCTGGAGGTCCCGTGCAGGCCGCTCATGGACTTTTCAATGTAAATAACCGCGCATGCGTGAAAATTTGAATGGGCTGCGCAGCCAGTTAAAGAGCCCGCGCATCAAAAAAAAATTACAGTGATCATTGTTTTTGAGGTCTTGCTGATTCAAATTATTTGAAATTTCCTTGTTTACCAGATTGCTAGCTGATATTGTCAACGGGTCCCTCGGCTTTGGTACTGTCTCCCTCCCTTTCAAATCTACCGTCACCAACCCTGTTGCTCAAAAAACGCATCCTTGACCCCTCTGTCCTTAAAAACTACCCAGCCCCATCTCCTACCTCCCTTTCCTCTCAAGTCCTTCAACGTGTTGTCACCTCCCAAATCCGTGCCCACCTCTTCTGCAACTCCCATGTTTGAGCCTCTCCAATCAGGTTTCCACCCCTGCCATAGCACTGAAATGGGCCTTCTCAAAGTCACAAATGGCATTCAATGTGCCTGTGACCATGGCGTAATATCTCTCCTCATCCTTCGCGACCTGTTTGTACCCTTTGACATGGTTGACTGCACCATCCTCCTCCAACGCATCTCTGTTGTCCAGCTGAGTGGGGCTACCCTCGTATGGTTCCATTCTTATCTTATCAAGTCACAGCCAGAGAATCTCCTGAAACGGCTTCTCTTCCCACTCCCACACCATTATCTCTGGATTCCCCCAAGGAGCTATCCTTGTCCCCTCCTATTTCTCATCTAAATGCTGCTGCTCGGCGACATCATCCGAAAACACAATGTCAGATTTCACATGTACACTGACGACTCCCAGCTCTACCTCACTACCACCTCTCTGGACATTGTCCACTGCACCTGATTGCAATTTTCTGGAGCTAATCCCTAAATGAAAGTTGCGCCAAATGTTAGTCCCTAGTGTTTTGTAACATTTTGCGTACATGTGAAAGGTAATTAGAATATTCAGCAGAGAGATAATGTGTATATTTCTATTCTATTTTCCTCTTTCGTCTAGCAAATCCCTGATGTTTCTCCTACTGGTCGTTACACAACATTAGTCCCACTGTTGTTCATTCTTCTTGTGGCTGCAGTAAAAGAAATCATAGAAGATATCGTAAGTGATCATCCATTAAATATGTTATTAAAGCAACTGTTTTTCCGCACGTGTTTGGAACTTGCTCAGGCAAGAAGGTGGTTAGTTAGAGCAAATTAATATTTAAAAAGAAGCATCCATTTTGAATTTTAAATAGCAATAAACCAAGGTACTGGGCTAGTGAAATTTTTGAATTGTGAAGTATTTGGTGCATGCACGTGGGAATAAATTTGTTAATATTTGCTATGTACTATGTTTTATGCCATTCAAAGTGTAGAAAAGTGCTGGGGAGTCAAACCAGTGTATCTCTAGCATGCAATGCTGGGAAATAGGTCCAATGACTGCATCATGTGTGCCTGTTGTGTTGAATCGAACCATTCATTACAGCAAGCATCCCTGGCCTATTTTTAACAGTTATTTATGTTTGAATGTCTCTAACAATTTAGGAAGTTAGGAGGTCAGCTTCAGCTGCTGCAATCTGGTGATTGGTAGCTAGGAAGAGAAGCAGCCTTTCAGCTGGAGGCATGGTGGTATACATCAGAACATACAAAGTATGGAGAGGATGATATTCTCCAGCACCAGTTGTGTTGAAATGTTAGGGGAAGCATCTTGCCGTTTGGTGAAAATATTTGAATCCTTTTCCTCTTTCCTCAACCATGAATGTCTGAAGAGATAAAAAGAACAACTACAAACACTAGAAATCTGAAATAAAAACTGAAAATACTGGGGATACACATGCCAGCCAGCATCTGAGAAATAGAGATACAGACATGTTAACATTTTAGGCAAGACGCTGCAGTAAGGTCTCGCCCAAGATGTTAAGTTTCATAGGAACAATGCTGACTCTTGTCTAATAGTAGGGTACCATGAAGCTCTTCCCATACCGTGATCTGGAACATTTACATGTGACCCATAACCTCGGGCCTCTTATCCACCTTGAGCTGACCTACCAGAATCACAACCTTTCAGTCACCAAGACTGCATTCTGCCACCTTAGGGCCACTACCCATTTGTTCCTTCATCTCCTCTGGAATTCAGTTCCTGAATTCTCTCCTCTCCAACTTCTTCCCTTCATTTTTCAGAACCTTCAGGTAATACAAAACTCTTCAGCCTGAGTCAACATTTGCACAAAGTCTTGAACTATCATCACTTCTGTCTCTCCAATTTCCACTAGCTTACTGCCTCCGAGCATATCAACATCATGCCCTTATTTTAAAATTATTCCATCGTCTCACTCGAGCCTAACTGATCATCTCCATCCATATTTCGCTGAAATTGCCACCCCCCTCCAGACTCTAGTTTATTGTGCATTATTCTGTTTTAAAAGAGTTGGGGGGGAGAAATTCAGTATCGCCCATTTGGGGCGCAATTATCGGCCGGGCGCAAAGATTAGCGCCTGGCGCTAATTATCGCCACCGACTGCAAACTTGACTTTTATCGCCCCTGGAGGTGATTGGAGCGCTAAATCAGGCGCTACACACCTGTCTTAAGGCGCAAAGGCCGAGGAGCGAGGCGCTACCTCAGAGCGCTGGCGAAGCTCATGTGATGTCAGTCAGCAATGGAACACACACACAATGGCACCGGCCAGTTCTTAAAGGGGATGGTTGATCTTGCTTTCCATCCACATCCTGCTCATTGCAGCCTTGAATCTCGGTCTGGAGAGACCTGCACATCAAATCTGCTGGAAAGAACAATGGAGAGTACCAGGGAAAGAGCTTAGAGTGCAGCCCCCACAGTCTCTTCTAAATCGATACAAGGAAGGGCAAATCAAAATGAACCTGCAAAGTGCTGCTCAGTACCCAAAACTCCTTCACACAGCGTTGAATCTCTCCAGAAGTCAGTCAGTCAGTCAGTCAGTCTCTCTCGCACTCTCACTCTCGCACTCTCACTCTCGCACTCTCACACTCTCACTCTCACTCTCGCACTCTCACTCTCGCACTCTCACTCTCACTCACTCTCTCTCTCACTCTCTCAGAATGCGTGGTTCAAAAATGGCACCAACAATAAAAGGCAGGAAGTGGTCGCCTTTAAATAGCGCTCCCCCAGTCCCTTCATGACTGCAATTCGCTCCCCTCAACCTGTCGTTGCTAGCATCAGGCGGTAAGGCAGGGGGTGCCACTCAATATCTGCTCCGGGGCGTTGCGCACTCGACTGACGTCACGATCTGCCGGCACAGGAGATCGTGGCGGTAGTGTTTAGTGCCGCCGCAAAATGTCTAGTTAATTTTGCGAGCGGCGCAAACATTGCCGCGCCTGGGCGCTAGATGCTTTGCGCCCCATTAGCGCCCTCTTAAGGCGCTAACAGGAGGCGCAACCAACTGAATTTTTCCCCCTTAGTCTTTTAAAATAGGACACAATGAACTTTTACAGGAATAAGTTAATCAGTACAGCTACCACAGAGGAAATCATGGCCTAGAAATTCGGCCATGCAGTGCCCGTTTCTCGGGCGGGAAACGGCCTAATAAGATCTCAATATGGTAGGCAAGAAAGAAAGACTTACATTTATATAGCGTCTTTCACGACCACCGGACGTCTCAAAGTGCTTTACAGCCAATGAAGTACTTTTGAAGTGTAGTCACTGTTGTAATGTGGGAAGCATGTGCACATTTCCGGGCAGAAGTTAGCCTCCCGCCATATTGGTTAAAGCGGCAGAAGTGTAAGTGAGCATCATTTGCTGTGCAGAATAATTTATAAAGGTCATCGACCTGAAACGTCAACTCTCTTTCTCTCTCCACGGATGCTGCCTGGCCTGCTGAGTTTTTCCAGCGTTTTCTGTTGTTATTTCAGAATAATTTATTATTGTGAAGGACGTGTTTGTGATTTTCAAATGCCCCACGCTTCACTCGCCACATGCTGAACTTGCAAAGCATGAAGTGGTGCTAACTGGCAGGAAGGCCGCCATACTGGCTGGCTTTCAGACTGGAGATGGTAGACAGTGGTGTTCCCCAAGGGTCTGTGCTGGGACCACTGCTTTTTTTTGATATATATAAATGACCTGGATATTGGAATACAGAGTAAAATTTCTAAATTTGCTGATGATGCCAATTTTGGGGGTGTGGCAAACAGTGATGATGATTATACCAATCAACTGCAACAGGACATAGAAAGGCTAGCAGAATGGGCAGACGGAATTTAATACAGAGAAATGTGAGGTGATGCATTTTGGCAGAAGGAACAGGGAGAGGCAATATACACTTAATGGCACAGTTTTAAAGAGTGTGCAGGGACAGAGGGACCTGGGAGTTAATGTGCATAGGTCCCTGAAGGTGGCAGGACATATTGAGAGAGTGGTTAGCAAAGCATATGGGATCTTGGGCTTCATAAATAGAGGTATTGAGTGCAAAAGTAGAGAAGTTATGCTGAATCTTTATAAAGCGCTGGTTAGGCCACAACTGGAGTATTGCGTCCAGTTCTGGTCACCACACTTGAGGAAGGATGTGAAGGCCCTTGAGAGGGTGCAGAGGAGATTTACCAGAATGAATCCGGGGTTGGGGGATCTTGGCTACAAGGACAGGTTGGAGAAGCTGGATTTGTTTTCATTAGAGCAAAGGAGGTTGAGGGGTGATTTGATAGAGGTGTACAAGATTATGACGGGTTTGAATAGGCTAGACAGGGAAAGGCTATTCCCACTAGTTGATGGTAAAAGGACTAGGGGACACAGATTTAAGGTTTTGGGAAAGAGATACAGGGGGTATGTGAGGAAAAACTTTTTTACGCAGTGAGTGGTGAGGACCTGGAATTCGCTGCCGACGGAAGTGGTGCAAGCGGAGACACTCAATGTTTTCAAGGGGAGACTGGATAGGTACTTGAGGGAAATAAACTTGCAGGGCTACGGGGATAGAGTGGGGGAATGGGACTGACTGGATTGCTCTGCAGAGAGCCGGCACAGACTCAATGGGCCGAATGACCTCCTTCTGTGCCTCTATGACTGACCTGAATGTGGAGCCGGCTCCTCCTGACCCCAAATTAAAAGATTCTGGCTGCTTCTCCACCGCTATTGGCCCAATCACTACTGGCCCGATTGGCCACCACTAGCACCCGTCAGCCACGGATCGCCCCCACCCGCACTCTCCTCCCTACCGTCCCCGGCCGCAATCCCCCCTCCCCCCCCCCCCCCCCCCCCCCCCCCCCAGCCCTTTCTCACTTTCCTGAAGGCTGCCAACAGTGGCACAATCTTCAATTATACTCACCATTCAGGCGCAGGCCCAAATCTCATACTTTTTAAAGAAAGCTGGTTTGCTATCAGGAAACAGAAAAACTGTGGTTGAAGAATTCACTTTCTGGAATTAGAGGACACAATCCAATGGTACAGTTTTTTTAGAACATGACACTAATTATCTCTGCAAATCAGTACTGCTTGATTTAAGAACATTAATCATGTAGAGATGACTCTCAATTATTTGTTATTTTCCACTACACTATTTCTGGAACATTTCTCTCTTTTTGGCAGTTGAGCAGTTTTAGCATAGAAACTTGGAACTGAATCTGATAATCAAAACCCACAAGGAATGTCACTAAGAATCAATATGTTGCACTTATTTTCAAAATAACAACGCAGAAATGAAGGAAAGTTTTGAAGTTGAGGACATCACTTTGAGAGTTAGCTGCCTAACATTACCAGGCTCGGACCAGTGGGTGTGGATTGGAATTAGCAGCTGGCAGACTGGAGTACGACTAGCTATACATTGGAGTACGACTAGCTATACATTGGAGTACGACTAGCTATACATTGGAGTACGACTAGCTATACATTGGAGTACGACTAGCTATACATTGGAGTACGACTAGCTATACATTGGAGTACGACTAGCTATACATTGGAGTACGACTAGCTATACATTGGAGTACGACTAGCTATACATTGGAGTACGACTAGCTATACATTGGAGTACGACTAGCTATACATTGGAGTACGACTAGCTATACATTGGAGTACGACTAGCTATACATTGGAGTACGACTAGCTATACATTGGAGTACGACTAGCTATACATTGCTGCAGTTCTCTCTGCGGCTGGTGGTTACTTTTAAACTGCGACTGTGTCTCAGCTTAGTTGGCTTCTGGCTAACGGCTGCTGTTTCACTTGCTGTCTGGTTTTCCCCTTTGCTGGTCGCTGGCTTGTGGTTTTACTTTTTTTCCACCGCTTTGATCTACGGTGAACTCCAACTTGCACCAATTTTGTCGTCATCTTTCTGCACAGCTACCGACTCTCATTCCTGCGGCAACAACCTCTATTCTCGAACTCTCTACCCTTCAAATAGCTTTTGGACTTCACTCGCCTGCTTTGGACAATGGTTCGTCGATTCTCCGTGCCGGCTCCATCCTGCTTACGTCAGCTTTGTCCCTCCATGGGACCTCTGACTTTGACCCTTGTCTCCCTACTATTGTCTCCAACCTATTTGCTGCTACCAGGAAATATGTATCCCATTAATTACTACATTTAACCAGAGCAATGTAACCTGAGCTTTCCCCCTGTGTCCATTCGCGTGCGCACTTTGGCTGCCATTCTGGACCCGAGCCATTCATTTCTTCTTCCACTTTTTCTCCCCTTTTCCTTTTCTCTCTCTCTCTCTCCCTGACCACTCTTCTGTCGTCATGCCTCCTTTCTATTTATGAAGCCCAAGATCCCGTATGCTTTTTCCCCTCTCGGATACTCTGCCTTCCCAAATCCCTACCCAATCCTTCATTACTCTTCAACCTTCCTACTCCTGCTGCTGTCCCAGGCTTGAATCCCTCTTCGATAAGCCTACAGCGTCCCTTTGCGCCTCTCTTGGATCCTACGAAGGGCCCATCGAGGCACTCGTCTCTGCCTCCATACGAGCAGCAACCCCAACTGGAGGAAGGTATACAGTGGTGTTCCCTAGGCATCGGTACTAGGACCACTGCTTTTCTTGATATATATTAATGACTTGGACTTGAGTACAGGGCACAATTTCAAAATTTGCAGATGAGACAAAACTTGGAAGTATAGTGAACAGTGAGGAGAATAGTGATAGACTTCAAGAAGACATAGACAGGCTGGTTGAAATGGGCGGACACGTGACAGATGAAATTTAACGCAGAAAAGTGCGAAGTGATACATTTTGGTAGGAAGAACGAGGAGAGGCAATATAAACTAAAGGGTACAATCCTAAAGGGGGTGCATGAACAGAGACCTGGGGGTATATGTGCACAAATTGTTGAAGGTGGCAGGGCAGGTTGAGAAAGCGGTTAAAAAAGCATACGGGATCCTGAGCTTCATAAATAGAGGCATAGAGTACAAAGGCAAGGAAGTTATGATGAACCTTCATAAAACACTGGTTCGGTCTCAACTGGAGTATTGTGTCCAATTCTGGGCACTGCACTTTAGGAAGGATGTGAAGACCTTCGAGAGGGTGCAGAAAAGATTTATGAGAATGATTCCAGGGATGAGGGACTTCAGTTACGTGGATAGACTGGAGAAGCTGGGGTTGTTCTTCTTAGAGCAGAGAAGGCTGAGAGGAGATTTTATAGATGTATTCAAAATCATGAGTGGTCTAGACAGAGTAGATGGAGAGAAATGTTCCCATTGGCGGAAGGGTTGTGAACTAGAGGACACAGATTTAAGGTGATTGGCAAAAGAACCAAAGGTGACATCAGGGAAAAAAAAATTTACGCAGCGAGTGGTTAGGATCTGGAATGCACTGCCTGAAAGGGTGGTGGAGGCAGACTCAATCATGGCTTTCAAAAGGGAATTGGATAAGTACCTGAAAGAGAAATTTGCAGGGCTATGGGCAAAGGGCGGGGGAGTGGGACTAGCTGAAGTGCTCTTGCAGAGAGCCGGCCAAGGCTCAACGGGCCGAATGGCCGCCTCCTGTGCTGTAACCATTCAATGATTCTAACTGTCCCATCCTACTCTGTCACCAACCTTCCCGCACAGCGCACCCACTAGGAGCTATCTTGCCAATCTCCTCCCCGCCCAACTCACCCCTCCCAGCGCTGACCCTGTGGACGCTGGCAGAAGGTCAGTCATCACCGACCCTCTCCGTATCTCCCTGAATGTCTGTTCACTTGTGAACAAGGCCCTTGCCATCCATGAGCTTATCGTGGATGATTGAATCGACATCACGGCCCTGACGGAAATTTGGTTGAGAGGTGATGACGCCTTGCCCTTAAATGAAGTCTCCCCGCCTGGTTATACCTTCCACCACTTGCCTCGCTCCGACCGCTGTTGTGGCGGTGTGGCTCTCATCACCAAATCACACCTTGGTCTATCCCCTTACTCCTCCGGCACTTTCTCCTCCTTTGAGCATCTCACCTTATTCCACCCCTCACCTCCCATTTAAAATTCTTGTTCTCTACCGCACACCCAAGTACCATAAAAATGTTATCACCGAGATATCTTCACTGCTTTCCTCCCTCAGCCTCTGCACTGAGCGACTTCTCATCCTCGGTGATTTCAACCTCCATCTCAATTCATCATGCTCTCTCTCCTCTGAGTTCACTAGTCTCCCATCCTCCCTTAACCTCTCCCTCCATGTAAACGCCCCAACCCATATTCACGGGCACCCCTTGTCCTTGCCATCTCTCGTGGCCTCGCTACTCCCATCATGCCAATCGCAGATAAAGCCATCTCTGAGTCCTTCCTTGTATCGCTCTCCACCCTGCAACCACCCCCCCCCCCCCCACACCCCACTTCCTCCCCATGGAAAAAACTCTCTCCCAACTCTCTTACAACTACTCTTATGAAATCCCAACTGTCCAGCCTTTGGCCCTCCATTCATCACGACATTTCTGCAGCTACCGATCTGCTCAACCACACCCTCACCACCACCTTTGATGCCCTAGTCCCTATTAAAACAATTACACACTCTCTCCCTGGCCGTTCCCCCTGGTATGGCTCTCATCTTCGCTCCCTTAAGTCCAAGGGATGCAGACTTGAACGGATATGGCGGGCAGCTGGTTTAGCCATTCACCGCCAGATCTATCTGGACCACATAAAGCATTATTGGGTCCTGCTCTCATCTGCCAAAATTGCTCACTATCCCAGAATCATTCTGGAATGCAAAGATAAACCCCGGCTTCTATTCTCCACTGCTAACTGTCTTCTTAAACCCCTCTCCCCTGTCTCCTCCACCCTCGCCTCTGACAACAAGTGTAAGGAGCTCATGGACTTCTTTGTCTCTAAGATTGAGACCATCCGTTCAGCTGCCTCTGCCACTTCCCTTCCTTCCCCTAGTCCACCAGGCCAAACTACCTCTAAGCTTCCCCCTGCCCTAGCCCTGAACTCACATCTTTTCTAGTTTCTCTGCGATCTCCCCTCATGACCTCGCTGCGCTCAACTTGTCCATGACGCCCACTTCTTGCTCCCTCAACCCTATTCCCACCAAACTGCTGACCACCCAACTTCATTTTCTGGCTCCTATGTTAGCTGACATTGTCAACGGTTCTCTCTCCTCACGTACTGTCCCCCTCTCCCTCAAATCTGCAGTCATCACCCCTCTCAAAAGACCCCTCCATCCTTGCAAACTACCGCCCCATCTCCAACCTCACTTTCCTCTCAAGTCCTTGAATGTGTTGTCGCCTCCCAAATCCGTGCCCATCTTTCCTACAACTCCATGTTTGAATCCCTCCAATCAGGTTCCCGCCCCTGCCACCGTACCGAAACTGCTCTTATCAAAGTCACAAATGACATTCTTTGTGACTGACAAAGGTAAACTATCCCTCCTCGTCCTTCTTGAATTGTCTGCAGGCTTTGACACGGTTGACCACTCCATCCTCCTCCAAAGCCTCTCCACCGTCTTCTAGCTGGGTGGGACTGCACTCGCCTGGTTCCATTCTTATCTATCTAATCGTAGCCAGAGAATCCCCTGAAATGGCTTCTCTTCCCGCTCCCGCATCATTGCCTCTGGTGTCCCCCAAGGATCTATCCTTGGCCCCCTTCTATTTCTCATCTACATGCCGCCCCTTGGCGACATAATCTGAAAACACAGCATCAGTTTCCACATGTACACTGACGACACCCAGCTCTACCTCACCACCACTTCTCTCAACCCCTCCACAGTCTCTAAATTGTCAGACTGTTTTTCCGACATCTAGTTCTGAATGAGCAGAGGTTTTCGCCAGTTAAATATTGGGAAGACTGAAGCTATTGTTTTCGGTCCCCGCCACAAACTCCGTTCCCTAGCCACTGACTCCATCCCTCTCCCTAACATCTGTCTGAGGCTCAACCACACTGTTTGCAACCTTGATGTCATATTTGACCCTGAAATGAGTTTCCGACTATATATCTGCAGCATAACAAAGACCGCCTATTTCCACATCCGTTAAATCGACCGTCTCCACCCTTGCCTCGGCTCATTCGCTGCTGAAACCCTCATCCATGTCTTTGTTACCTCTCGACTTGACTATTCCAACGCACTACTGGCTGGCCTCCCACATTCTACCCTATGTAAGCTTGAGGTCATCCAAAACTCGGATTCCTGTGTCCTAACTCGCACCAAGTCCCGCTCACCCATCACTCCTATGCTCGCTGACCTATACTGGCTTCCGGTTAAGCAACGCCTCGATTTCAAAATTCTCATAATTGTTTTCAAATCCCTCCATGGCCTCGCCCCTCCCTATCTCTGTAATCTCCTCCAGCCCCACAACCCCCCGAGATATCTGCACTCCTCTAATTCTGCCCTCTTGAGCATCCCTGATTATAATCGCTCAACCATTGGTGGCCGTGCCTTCTGTTGCCTAGGCACTAAGCTCTGGAATTCCCTATCTAAACCGCTTCACCTCTCTACCTCTCAAGACGCTCCTTAAAACCTACCTCTTTTCATCTGCCCTAATTTCTCCTTGTATGGCTCGGTGTCATTTTTTTTGTCTTGTAATACTCCTGTGAAGCATCTTGAGATGTTTTACTACATTAAAGGCGCTATAGAAATAGTAGTAGTACAAACTCCGTCCAATAATGACAATCTATCAGATGCAGGTTTGCTCCATAACCATGCTGTGAAAGGCAGAAGCACCATCAGATATTGCTTGGATGCACATACAGAGCTGCACTTCATGGCAGCTAATTTTTAATGTTGAGGTGCACAGACAGGAGCATCTACCTTTACGAAACATTAAAAATGTTGAAAAACAAGTTTATAAATCTTTTTAGACCACCTAGGCAGCCCAATAGTAAGAGGGACAGAGGTCTAAATTCTTTAATGCTGTCCAGCATTAATTGTAGCTAAGAATATATATGGTAATTGCCATGAACATTGGTGTGCGTGTTTGTAAACTTTGCAGATTATTGAACATTATTGTCTGCACTTTAATTGCTTGCTGTAAAGTTATGTTTTCTATACAGTAATTCTCCAGCACCATGAACTTCAGTTGCTTATTTTTACTTGCAGTTTTTTTTAATTTTAAACTCTAGTATATTTACATAGGATATACGGCACAGAAACAGGCCATTCAGCCCAACCAGTCCATGCCGGCGTTTATGCTCCACTCGAGCCTCCTCCCATCTTTCCTCATCTAACTCTATCACCATAACCCTCTATTCCCTTCTCCCTCATGCTTATCTAATCGCCCCTTAAATGCACCTCTACTATTCGCTGTGGTAGCGAGTTCCACATTCTCACCACTCTCCGGCTAAAGAAGTTTCTTCTGAATTCCCCATTTGATTTCTTGGTGACTATCTTATATTGATGGCCTCTAGTTTTTCTCTTCTCCACAAGTGGAAACACACTTTTCTGTATCTACTTTATCAAAACCTTTCATAATTTTAAAGACCTCTATTAGGTCACCCCTTAGCCTTCTCTTTTCAAGAGAAAAGAGACCCAGCCTGTTCATCCTTTCCTGATATGTATACCCTCGCATTTCTGGTATCATCCTTGTAAATCTTCTTTACGCCCTCTCCAGTGCCTCTCCTTTTTATAATATGGCGACCAGAACTGTACACAGTAGTCCAAAGTTCGTTACAAGTTTAGCATAACTTCACTACTTTTCAATTCTATCCCTCTAGAAATAAACCCTAGTGCTATCTTTGCTTTTTTTATGGCATTATTACCCTGTGTCGATACTTTTAGTGATTTGTGTATTTGTACTCCAAGATCCCTTTGCTCCTCTACCCCATTTAGATTCTTCTTTTTCAAGTAATATGTGACCTCCCTATTTTCCTTATCAAAATGTAATACCTCACATTTATCTGTGTTGAATTTCATTTGCCAATTATATGCCCATTCTGCAATTATGTCGTCTTGTAATTTTTTCCAGTCCTCCTCAGTATTGACTCTTTCCCACCACCCCCCCCCCCCCAAATTTGGTGTAGTCCACAAATTTAGAAATTGTGTTTTTGATTCCAAAGTCTAGATCGTTACTATAAATTGTGAACAACAGTGGTCCCAGCACTGATCCTTGCGGAACACCGCTTCCCACATTCTGCCACTCTGCATAGCTACCCTTTACCCCACCTCTCTGCTTTCTATCTTGAAACCAGCCAGCTATCCATTCTACTACTTGTCCCCTGACTCCGCATTCCATGACCTTATTCATTAGTCTATTATGTGGTACCTTATCAAAGGCCTTTTGAAAATCTAGATAAATTACATTTACTGCATTACCCTTGTCTACTCTCTCTGTTACCTCTTCAAAAAATTGAATGAGGTTGGTCAAGCAAGACTTTCCCTTTTGAAATCCATGCTGACTATTTATTGTTATACTTTTGGTTCCTAGATGTTCTTCCATTTTCTACTTTAATAGGGATTCCATTGTTTTTCCGACCACTGATGTTAAGCTGACTGGTCTATAGTTCCCTGGACATGTTCTATCTCCCTTCTTAAATATAGGTATTACGTCCTCTGGCACTACACCTTTTTCTAACTAATTACTAAATATGTGTACAAAAGTGAGAAGTCGCACAACACCAGGTTATAGTCCAACAGTTTTATTTGAAATCACAAGCTTTCGGAGCGGCTGCTCCTTCGTCAGGTGAAGGAGCAGCCGCTCCAAAAGCTTGTGATTTCAAATAAACCTGTTGGACTATAACCTGGTGTTGTGCGACTTCTCACTTTTGTCCACCCCAGTCCAACACCGGCATCTCCGCATCATAAATATGTGTAGTAATGCCTCTGCTGTCTCTTCCCTAGATTCTTTGAAAATGCGCCCAGAAGGGATTTTATCCTCTGAGTTTCATTAGTTTAGTTAATAAAGCTCCTTGTTTTATTTTAAATGCAGTTATCTCATTACTAATCTCATCATCCAATGCCATCTGCACCTGTTCTATCTCCCTGGTAAATACTGAAGCAAAGTAATTATTTAATATCTCTGCCATCTCTCTATCGTTGCCTGTGGTGTTATCCTGTCCATCCCTTCATGCCCTATTCCCATCCTGACCTATTTTATTTACGTGCCGGTAAAATATTTTACTTTTTTGTGTTCCTTGATAATTTAATTTCATAGTTCCTCTTTGCCTTCCTAATTGTTTTTTTGACTTCTCTCCTAATCTCTTCGTATTCTCTCATCATGCTCTCCCTTGCTGTCCATGTACTTAATGTATGCCTCTTTCCTTACCCTCAATTTTTCCCTTATGGCTTTATTCATCCATGGTGTCTCATTAGTGTTTAGCTTGTTTTTGTTTTTTAGCGGAATATATTTTTCCTAGACTCTGTTGAACACCATTTTAAATGTTTCCCATTGCTGTTTTACATCATTGTTTGCCAATATTGTTGCCCATTTTATTTTCCCAAGTTCTATTCTCATCCCCTCAAAATCAGCTTTTCTCCAATCTATTACCCTGGTCTTTGTCATACTTACGACTTTCTCAATTATTATCTTAAAGTGTATTATAATATGGTCACTATTGCCTAGATGTTCCCCATCTTTTACTTCTCTTATCTGTTCTGGTTCATTCCCCATTACTAGATCCAATAGCGATCCCTCCGCTGTTGGGCTTTTTACATATTTGGTTAGAAAGGAGTCCTGTAGACATTGTAGGAACTCCATTCCCTTATCCCCTTTACCTACCTCTTCTGTCCAATTAATATCGGGGTAGTTGAAATCCCCCGTGATTATTATTCTATGTCTTTTACTCATTTCCCTAATTTGTTTGCATATTTCTTCCTCCACCTCCCTTTCATTATTAGGTGGTCTGTAGACTACCCCTATTAGTGTGATTGATCCTTTATTATCTTTTATCTCTCTCCACATGGATTCTATTTCTGTTTTGCTGATAGCTGTGTCACTTTTTTCTACTGCCATTATGTAATCCCTAATAAGTACAGCTACTCCACCTCCCCTTTCCCCTCTCTATCTTTTCTAAATACTTTATGCTCTGCAATGTTTAATTCCCAGTCCTGATTTTTCTGTAGCCATGTCTCAGTAATCCCTACTATGTCTGGTTCCTTGCAACGTATTATTGCCTCCAGCTCCCCTGTTTTATTACGGACACTGTGCAATGCTGTACAGACAGTTTAACTCATTTTAATAGCAGTTCCTTTGACTGTATTTTTAACCATCTTTTTAAACTCCTGTTCTGTAACTCTATTTATTCCCTGACCATCAATGTCCTCCCTTACTTTACTCATTCCTATGCTCTCCTTTCTTGTTTTGTCAATATTTAGGCTGGTTTCATTTCTTGTGGGTCTTACGAGTTTAAAATTTTTCTGCAAATAATGTATATCCTTTTCTAATTTTTCACATACATTTTGTGAAGTTGCTCTACAGTTTTGCAGTGTATTTACAGGAGAATGCATTGACGTATTGAGGCCATTGGTACATTTAAGTGCATGGGTGGAACCATATGCTTTAGAGACAAGGGTAATTTCATGGTGTCCCTTGGGTTTAACTGAGTTAGGGAGATTTCAAAGGCCCTACCTATGCACGAGGGCCTTGCAGACTTGGGTTTTGCATCCCAGTCAGATTAAAACGAATCCTTAGATTGTGGCTGTGTTCCCAGTTGATCTATTCTTCCCTACGTGTGGAACAAGTCTGGGTGTGTTGTTGCAGATGTCTGGGTCCAGGAAATGGTTCCAGGCCGCTGGTGCTTCCAGAGTACCAGATGGAGTCTGTACATTACCTGTGTTTTCCCCCAAATGCTGCTTGTAGGTAGGATTGCATTTCAATTACTTCTTTAATCAGTGCTTAAAAATAAGATGACATATGGTTGAAAATGCACACATTCTGATAGGAGAAGGTCAGACGTAAGGACAATTACTGTGAATTGCCCCTTTTATTTATGCACGTCATTTTATTTTTTCTGTTTTTTTAATATATTCATACTTGTAGGGCTGCGGTGTTTATTTTTAAGAACTTGGTAAAGACTGCTTTTGATTGCTGTATAAATACGTATCCCACTGACATCAAAGTAAAGTGCTCCAAGGAGATCACATGAAAGAAACTAACCATTAAATAAAGTCCATTTCGAAAATTTTGAGTGGAAGCGAGGCTGAGTAAGCCTTCTGAGATGAGATAAGATTAATGCTCACCCAGAAGGACTTGGGGCAATTAAGGACAACCAGCGTGGAATGTTAAGAGTATTTGACTGACAAGTTAATGGAGTTCTTTGAGGAAATCATGAAATGGAGTGGATGTTATCAACGGATTTTCAAATGGCATTTGATAAGATGCTACATAAGAGCATTATTGATGAAGTTCAGGCACGTGGTATTAAAGGGAGTTTGGGAGCATTGATGAGAAGTTGGTTAAAAGACAGAAAACTAGAATAGTGGTTAATGGATATTTTTCAAACTGGGGAGATGTAACTTCTGGTGTCACCCCTGGATCGGTGTTCGTACCATTGCTTTCCTGATTGATGCAGGGTACAATATCAGTTTCCAGACACAAAATAGGGAAAGTCGTTAATTGTGAAGAGGACTGCAGGTGACTTCAGTAATTTGACATGGTATAATTTGATGAGAAGGATAAGGAGAGGACATAAACACTTCAGTGCTAAAACGTTCAAAAAGCGTACAAGAGTAGAGGTTCAGATGTTCAAATTCAAAGTAGGATGATGAATTGGTGAAGCTGCTTTGTGTTGTAAGATCTAAGGTTTTATTACAACAACAATGATGGTGGAGCCCAGCACGTGAGTGCAAAAGACAAGGCTGAAGCGTTTGCAACCATATTCAGTCAGAAGTGCCGAGTGGATGATCCATATCGGCCTCCTCCAGCGGTCCCCACTATCACAGAAGCCAGTCTTCAGCCAATTCGATTCACTCCACGTGATATCAAGAAACGGCTGAGCGCACTGGATACAGCAAAGGCTATGGGCCCTGACAACATCCCGGCTACCGTGCTGAAGACTTGTGCTCCAGAACTAGCCGTGCCTCTAGCCAAGCTGTTCCAGTACATCTACAACACTGGCATCTATCCGACAGTGTGGAAAACTGCCCAGGTATGTTCTGTCCACAAAAAGCAGGACAAATCCAATCCGGCCAATTACCACCCCATCAGTCTACTCTCAATCATCAGCAAAGTGATGGAAGGTGTCATTGACAGTGCTATCAAGCGCCATTTACTCACCAATAACCTGCTCACTGATGCTCAGTTTGGGTTCCGCCAAGACCACTCGGCTGCCGACCTCATTACAGCCTTGGTCCAAACATGGACAAAGGAGCTGAATTCCAGAGGTGAGGTGAGAATGACTGCCCTTGACATCAAGGCAGCATTTGACCAAGTGTGGCACGAAGGAGCCCTAGTAAAACTGAAGTCAATGGGAATCGGGGGGGGGGGGGGAACTCTCCACTGGCTGGAGTCATACCTAGCACAAAGGAAGATGGTTGTGGTGATTGAAGGTCAATCATCACAGCCCCAGGACATCGCTGCAGGAGTTCCTCAGGGCAGTGTCCTAGGCCCAACCATCTTCAGCTGCTTCATCAATGACCTTCCCTCCAACATAAGGTCAGAAATGGGGATATTTGATGATGACTGCACAGTGTTTAGTGCCATTCACAACTCCTCAGATAATGAAGCAGTCCATGCCCGCATGCAGCAAGACCTGGACGACGTTCAGGCTTGGGCTGATAAGTGGCAGGTAACATTCGCGCCACAGAAGTGCCAGGCAATGACTATCTCCAACAAGCGAGAGTCTAAATACCGCCCCTTGACATTCAATGACATTACCATCACCGAATCCCCCACCATCAACATCCTGGGGGGTCATCATTGACCAGAAACTTAACTGGACCAGCCACATAAATACTGTGGCAACAAGAGCAGGTCAGGGGCTGGGTATTCTGCGGCGAGTGTCTCACCTCCTGACTCCCCAAAGCCTTTCTACCATCTACAAGGCACAAGTAAGGAGTGTGATGGAATACTCTCCACTTGCCTGGATGAGTGCAGCTCCAACAACACTCAAGAAGCTCGACACCATCCAGGACAAAGCAGCCCGCTTGATTGGTACCACCTTGAACATCCACTCCCTCCACCACCGGCATACTGTGGCTGCAATGTGTACCATCTAAAAGATGCACTGCAGCAATTCGCCAAGACTTCTTCGGCAGCACCTCCCAAACCCGCGACCTCTTCCACCTAGAAGGACAAGGGCAGCAGACGCATGGGAACACCACCACCTCCAAGTTCCTCTCCAAGTCACACACCATCCTGACTTAGAAATATATCGCCGATCCTTCATCATCGCTGGGTCAAAATCCAGGAACTCCCTACCTAACAGCACTGTGGGAGTACCTTCACCACACGGACTGCAGCAGTTCAAGAAGGCGGCTCACCACCACCTTCTCCAGGACAATTAGGGATGGGCAATAAATGCTGGACTTGCCAGAGACGCCCACATCCCATTAAAAATGAATTTAAAAAAAACAACAACTTGTATTTATATAGCGCCTCTAACGTAGTAAAAAGTCCCAAGGCGCGTCACAGGAGTATTATAAGACAAAAAAAATTTGACACCAATCCACATAAGGAGAAATTAGGCCAGGTGACCAAAAGCTTGGTCAAAGAGGTAGGTTTTAAGGAGCGTCTTAAAGGTTGAAAGAGGTATAGGCAGGGAATTCCAGAGCTTAGGGCCTAGGCAACAGAAGGCACGGCCACCAATGGTTGAGCGATTATAATCAGGATTGCTCAAGAGGGCAGAATTGGAGGAGTGCAGATATCTTTTTTGGGGGGGAGGGGGGTTGTGGGGCTGGAGATTACAGAGATAGGGAGGGGCGAAGCCATGGAGGGATTTTAAAACAAGGATGAGAATTTTGAAATTGAGGCGTTGCTTAACTGGGAGCCAATGTAGGTCAATGAGCACAGGAGTGACGGGTGAATGGGTCTTGGTGCGAGTTAGGACAAGGGCAGCCGAGTTTTGGATGACCAAGTTTACGTAGGGTAGAATGTGGGAGGCCGGCCAGGAGTGCATTGGAATAGTCAAGTCTAGAGGTGACAAAGGCATGAATGAGGGTTTCAACAGCGGTTGAGCTGAGGCAGGGGCGGAGACGGGCAATGTTACGGAGGTGGAAATAGGTGGTCTTAGTTATGCTGCCATACTATTAGAGGCATACTATACAAAAATGAGATCTTAAATCTATGCAAATTATTGGAATATTGGGGTGGATTTTCAACTTCTTGTCCAGGCGTAAAACTGCCATTGTGGATCAGCCGCCCTTTATAGAAACCACCTTATTTTAATTTTCAAAATAAAAATTGTGTGGTTTCTATAATGGGCGACCGATCCACAACCAGTTTTACGCTTGGACAACAAGTTGAAAATCCACCCCAATCTGTTCAATTTTGGGCAATCTACAAAAGGAAGGAGGTCAAGGCCATGGACAGGATACAGCCGAGATTCACTGCGATACGACCAGGATGAGAGTCTTTAGTTATGAGGGAAGATTAGAGAAAATGGAGCTCCATTTAATAGATTAGAGCGATTAAGAGATCCGATTGAGGCACTGAGTATTGAAGGGTTTTGATAAATTAAAGGGAATAACTATTTCCACTGAATGGTAACTATAGCGTATAAATTTAAGTTAATCACCAAGAGAATGAAGTGAGCGGTTAGGAGAAATTTCTTTACACAAATGGTTGTTAGGACATGGAGTGCCCTACCAGAAATAATGGTGGAAGCAGAATCCATAATCCCTTTTAAAAGGGAAGTGGATAAATATTTGAAAAGAAAAATTATTAACCTATACAGAAAGGAATGGGAGTGAGAGGATAGTCCATGATTTTTCTATTCATTATAGTGAATGAGCACAAAATTGCGGCCATTGTAGGAACAGATATAATTATCAATACAGAATAAGCAAATATATAATTGCATCAGTAGGTAAACCTGTTCCACACACTGCTCCTGCCTGTGCCACTGATGTTATCTGAAACTCTGTCCTTTATATGTAAAGTGTAGTAAATCCACATTTGCTGAATCAAGATTGCTGGAACGTGCATTACTCTGGACCAAATGAGTGACCTGTCTTTCGGTATGCCAGTACAATTTCTCAAAACGTATTGTTCCTGGTAGGGTCAAATTTGTGAGACATTTGTCCTCTTCCAGACATTAATAGCTGCGTTTGCTTATGCAATTTTTGTACTCCAAAAACACTTGGTTATCTCTACAGTGCCCCAACAATATACCTTATCCCTCACTTCAGAAGTCCACCCTGTGTGCCACCAGCATGACTCTTTCATTACCCCCTCCATTGGAGGCCTGAATGAGGGTGCTGATTTAGTCCACATTTTGTCCCATTTTCTGCTGTTGGTAACTCGGATGAGACGACTGTTTCAGTTTCTTGGACTGAACTGGATGTGAAACCAGGCATAAGAGGTGAAAGGGCAATTTTCTAATTAAGTGCAGCACTATCTTCATTGTGGGTTCTATGTTGATAGCTTTGTAGAAGTGTTCAGAATCCTAATGAATGACGGCATATTGATTGTCCACACATCTTTGCCAGCTTTTGGTTGCTGAACTGACTTCCTTGATGTTTGCCAAGTGTTAGTGGTTGCCTGTGCTACAAAAATAGGAACGGCCCCTGGTTGAATAGTTTTATATTTAGAAGTTGAGAAATACCCAGAAAAGAGGCCTTATGTAACGATGGGTTTGTATCTAAAGTGGCTGACTTCTGTTCTCGCCTTCGACTACTGATTCTACCATTGGAATTTCCTTCACTGATTATATATGTGATTTAATATTGAATCGGACAACACGGTGGCATAGTGGTTAGCACTGGTGCCTCACAGCGCCAGAGACCCGGGTTCGAATCTGACCTCGGGTGACTGTCTGTGTGGAGTTTGCACATTCTCCCCGTGTCTGCGTGGGTTTCCTCCGGGTGCTCCGGTTTCCTCCCACAGTCCAAAAATGTGTGGGTTAGGTTGATTTGGCTATGATAAATTGACCCTTAGTGTTGGGGGGGATTAAATATGTGGGGTTATGGGGATAGGATGGGATATGTTAGGGGGAATTAAATACGTGGGGTTACGGGAGTAGGGTGGGATATGTGTACTGTGGGGATTAAAGCAGGGACAGGGTACTGGATTTGGATGATCAGCCATGATCGTATTGAATGGCGGAGCAGGCTCGACGGGCCGAATGGCCTACTCCTGCTCCTAGATTCTATGTTTCTATGTTTCTATGATCATGGTTTCCGATGCAGCACTTCAGCTTGTGACATACTTTAAGAAAGCAGGTGAAAAAGTTGAACGTGCTTTCAAAATGTTTCCCTACCATCCAGTTCCACTGCCCACATCCATCTTCTGTGTTGTCCTGTAGCCAAGAGCCTTCATGTTTCTATTTCTTTTCCTTCCATAGTCACCCAGGTGAAGTATCTTTTAGGGTCAAGAGAACTGTAGCATTTTGGGACTTTCACTTGGATGGCCTTTTAAGGGATTTAAAAAAAAAAGGTTATGATGTTGGATTCTGTTTACAAAGAGTTAATTTCCAGGGAAATGCAGGATTTTTTAATTTTAACATTAAATTGCTAATGAGCTATCCAAGGTGACTGGACAGTCGCACCTTTTGCATGTTACCGTACCTTGGAGACAATGAGTAGCTGTTGACTTTAATTTTAAGCATTTCTTGGCATTGCGATTGAATAATTTATTTACAACACTTAAAAAGCCAAGAATGGTTTTCATTCATTGCACCTGGCAAAGGCTTAACTGAACACATGCAGGTTCCGCAAGCTTCTACATTTAAGAGGAGGCATTTAATTCAGAGTGGTATTGTTGATTGACTGCTTGGTGGGATAATCGCCTACAAATGGGGTTAAGAAAGTGGTCAGACGACTGATTATATCTCTTTCTCTTGCTCTCCTGTGCATTGGAGACAAACCCCGATTAGGAAATAAAAACATGTACAATCTGTAACAGAGAATGCACAGCCAGCTAGCTTAGAAATGGTTAGCTTGAAAGTGAGATTTCGCCTAGAACAGCAGCAAGGTTGCATTTTTTTTAAAGTTCTTTTTATGGAATGTGTAGTAGAAAGATGATGAATCTCTCTGAAAACTGTTTTGAGGAAACTGTATGGTGTTCATGTATTATGAAAACAAACCCATTAGTCATCTTGCTAGATGGAGCCTCTTGACGAGGTTGCATTAGGTGACATGAACTGCAGATCTGAGTTACATTGAAAAGGGAAGGCAATGGCCCAAAAATTAGTGCCTCTACGCGAGAGTACGCACTGTGTACTCTCGCGTATTCTGTCTCCAATTGCCGGTTTTCTGCATGCGCTGAAAACCGGCACTTGGTGAATTCAAAAGGGGGCGGTTCCTAGGTGAACCGCGTGCGCGCTACAGGCTGCGCGCATGCAGTGCACTTAGTGCTTTGGACGCGCAGGTAAGCATGGAAGATTTTACACATAAGAAAGGAGGCGTAAGACCCTCTTTTAACAAGGTAAGTACTTAATTAAGTATTATTTTGAATTTTTTTTAACAGGTATATCTTTTTTAGAGACTTTAAAGACAGGTAAGTTTATTTTTATAACTTTTTAAAAGATTTTAAATTTTTTCAAAAATTAAATTTTTTGTTTAAAATGGTTAATTTATTTAACTATACTTATTTTATTAATGTGATGGTTTTTAAAAAAAATTTAATTGAGGTTTAGCTGTTCTTTTGGGGGGGTATAGTATTCATAGCTTTCACAGCCGTGCTGTGAAAGCTATGAATGAAAGATGGTGTGCTGCCATTGGCTCTAACTGAGTCACGTGATCCCACAGCTCGCACGAATTAACTACGCCTGTGGGATACGAAAGCCCTGCACAGCTGCTGTCCAGAACATCAAGTTCATGCGAGCTCGGACTGAAAAAGCCAGTGCGCAGTGAGAGATCGCGGGAAGGCCTTACCCTCGCACGAAGGCTCACTCACTAATTTTTGGGCCATTGTAGCTGAAGGCTAATGCGCAAAGTGCATTGGGGGGAAAATAGACAAGACTGTTAATGCAATGGGTGGGTTTTAAAGTGAGGAGAGCTGCAAACATGTCTCACAGTTGACAAAGGATTCTACTTGTTCTTAATGTTGCTTAGCTCCTCTTAGTCCTGAGGGCTTTCTTCTCTCTGACTTGCAAGACAATGCCCCTTTGCATGGTAAAATTATGTAGCTGACAGCAACAATCCTAAACTCTCATTTGGCTGTATTGCAGGAAGCCTTCCCCATCGATCCAGGTACCTGAAGCATTGTTTATCATTCCAGTGATGTGCGCGGTGATTACTCCAGTGGAGGCATGCACTTCATTGGCCCAGAAATTGATCTCGCTCTGTTCCCGCGGGGGTAAGCCTTCCCCGCGATGTCTCACCTCGCTTATGCTTTTTCTGATCCAGCTCGCACGAACTTGATGTTCCAGACATCAGCTGTGCTGGGCTTGCGTATCCCAGCGGCGTAGTGAATTCGTGCGAGCTGTGGGATCACGTGACTCAGTTAGAGCCAATGGCAGCACACCATCTTCCATTCATAAGTCTCACAGCATGGCTGTGAGACTTATGAATCTTACACCCCCCCAAAATAACAGTTAAACCTCAATTAAATTTAAAAAAAAAACCATCACATTAATAAAATAAGTATAGTTAATTAAATTAACCATTTTAAATAAAAAATTAAATTTTTGAAAAAATTTAAAATCTTTTAAAAAGTTATAAAAATAAACTTACCTGTCTTTAAAGTCTATAAAAAAGATATACCTGTAAAAAAAAATTCAAAAAAATACTTAATTCACTACTTACCTTCTTAAAAGCGGGTCTTACTCCTCCTTTTTACATTTCCAAAATCTTCCCTACTTACCTGCGCGTCCAAAGCATGAAGTGCACAGCGTGCGCGCAGCCTGTAGCGCGCACGCGATGCACCCAGGCCCCGCCCCCTTTTCGGAAGAGCAATTGCCGGTTTTCAGCGCATGCGCAGGGCATGCAGAAAACCGGCAATTGGAGTGGGAATACGCGAGAGTATGCAGTGCGTACTCTCGCGTCCGGGGATCAATTTTCGGCCCATTATATCTGTGTCAGCCGGTGTCCTGGGAAACTGCAGAGGTGTTGTGACCTGCAGAGGAGAGCCTTGAGTTTTCTCACTTCTCGTCCAATACAAGTAAATGCTCATTTGCCTGACCACTGTCACAACACCTTCATTTTAAAATACTTTGTGGTCCCATCAATAATTGACCTTGAAAAACAAGTCTTGGTTGAGTACCTGGCATTAACAGCCACTGACCGTGCAGTACCCAAGGTGGAATTTGGCTGTTGGTCAGTTTGCAGCATGTGAAAAGTCTGATGGTTTCCCTGTGAATTGAAGCCTCTGCATGCTCAGATAAGAGGAGCTGCATTCTGGTGTGGGGCACTGGCAAGTGTGTGCCAGTCACCTCAGGATTGCAGATTGACCTGCTTGGCATTCCCCTCCAAAAAGTAGACTTTTGTATGGAGTGCTTAAAGGCTGGTTCATATGGGTGAGTAAGGGGAAGAAGTGTGAAATGGGTATATATCATCATCATCATCATCATCATCATGCACAAATTTATATGCCTCTACCTGCAAATTACCAAGTGTAATCACAGTTGGTGAAATGGAAAGCAGGCCAAATGGGTAGAGATGTGGGCCCTGATTTTTAAGCCAACCCACCTGGCAAGAACGGGACAGATGAGTGGCTAAAATAGTGAAAATTGACCCTTCACCCCATTCCTGCAGGAAAGCAGCCAGCTGCTATTTTAACTTGGGAGCTGATGTTGATGCCATGGGCCAGAGCCTTGGGGCCATCAGGAACATCATAGAGCATACCATTGGCATAATGAAGCAAATGTTCAGGTACCTTGATCCCTCTGGAGGCTCCCTACAATATAGCCTGGACAAAGTGAGCTGCATCATTGTAGTTTGCTGCATTCTTTCTCCAGTTTCTCTCCGATCTCCCCTTATGACCTCTCCGCGCTCATCTTGTCCATGAGACCCACTAATCTGCTCCTTCAACCCTATTCCCACCAAACTGCTGACCATCCAACTTCTTTTTCTGACTCCCATGTTAGCTGGTATTGTTAATGGTTCTCTCTCCTCCGGTACTGTCCCCCTCTCCAAATCTGCCGTCCTCACCTCTTTCGTCAAAAAACCAACCCTTGACCCCCTCTGTCCTTGCAAACTACCGCCCAATCTTCAACCTGCCTTTCCTTTCCAAAGTCCTTGAACGTGTAGTCGCCTCCCAAATCCGTGCCCATCTTTCCCGCAACTCCATGTTTGAATCCCTCCAATCGGGTTTCCGCCCTGTCACAGTACCAAAACGCTGCTCATCAAAGTCACGTGACATCCTTTGTGACTGTGACAAAGGTAAACTATCCCTCCTTGTCCTTCTTGACTTGTCTGCAGCCTTTGACCCGGTTGACCTCTCTACCATCGTCCAGCTGGGCGGGACAGCAGTCGCCTGGTTTCATTCCTATCTATCTAATCGTAGCCAGAGAATCACCTGCAATGGCTTCTCTTCCCGCTCCCGCATAGTTACCTCTGGTGTCCCCCAAGGATCTATCCTTGGCCCCCTCCTATTTCTCATCTACATGCTTCTCTTCAGCAAAATCATCCGTAAACACAGTGTCAGTTTCCACATGTACGCTGACGACACCCAGCTCTACCTCACCACCACTTCTCCTGACCCCTCCACAGTCTCTAAATTGTCAAACTTTTTGTCCGACATCCAGTACTGAATGAGCAGAGATTTCCTCCAATTAAATATTGGAAAGACCGAAGCCATTGTCTTCGGTCCCTAGCCACCGACTCCATCCCTCTCCCGAGCATCTGTCTGAGGCTGGACCAGACTGTTCTCAACATTGGTGTCATATTTGACTCAAAATGAGCTTCCGACCACACATCCATGCCATAACTAAGACTGTCTATTTCCACCTCTGTGACATCGCCTGTTTCCCTCCTGCCTCAGCTCAGCTGCTGCTGAAACCCTCATCCATGTCTTTGTTACCTCTAGACTCCACTATTCCAAAGCACTCCTGGCTGGCCTCCCATGGTCTACCCTACGTAAACTTGAGGTCATCCAAAACTCGGCTGCCTGTGTCCTAACTCGCACCAAATCCCGTTCACCCATCACCCCTGTGCTCGCTGACCTCCCGGTTAAGCAACGCCTCAATTTTAAAATTTTCATCCTTGTTTTCAAATCCCTCCATGGCCTCGTCCCTCCCTATCTTTGTAATCTCCTTCATTTGGGGAGGGCTAACAGGGCAAGGGAATACACAATAAATGGTAGGATACTGAGAAATGTAGAGGAACAGAGGGACCTTGGAGTGCATGTCCACAGATCCCTGAAGGTAGCAGGCCAGGTAGATAAGGTGGTTAAGAAGGCATACGGGATACTTCCCTTTATTAGCAAGGCATAGAATATAGGAGCAGGGAGGTTATGCTTGAACTGTATAAAACACTAGTTAGACCACCGCTAGAATACTGCGTGCAGTTCTGGTCACCACATTACAGGAAAGATGTGATTACATTAAAGAGGGTACAGAGAAGAATTACGAGGATATTTATGTTGCCAGAACTGGAGAATTAGCTATGAGGAAAGATTGGATAGGCTGGGATTGTTTTCTTTGGAACAGAGGAGGCTGAGGGGAGACTTAATTGAGGTGTATAAAATTGAGTGGCCTAGATAGAGTGGATAGGAAGGACCTATTTCCCCTAGCAGAGAGGTCAATATCCAGGGGGCATAGATTTAAAGTAATTGGTAGAAGGGTTAGAGGGAAGTTGAGGAGAATGTTTTTCACCCAGAGGGTAGTGGGGGTCTGGAACTCACTGCCTGAAAGGGTGGTAGAGGCAGAAAGTCTCATCACATTTAAAAAGTACTTGGATATGCACTTGAAGTGCTGTAACCTATAAGGCTAGGAATCAAGAGCTGGAAAGTGGGACAAGGCTGGATAGCTCTTTTTCGGCCGGCACAGACACAATGGGCCGAATGGCTTCCCTCTGTGCTGTAAATTTCTATGATTCTATGAATCTATACAGGCCAGACTGCCCCTGCTGGCTTTCTGGTATTGTGTTTGGTATTGGATAAGGGGGTGGCGATGGCGCAGATGTGCTGATACCCTGATAGAGGGAAACTCCTGCTCCTGTTGTGACGCTTCCACTTCCACAGGGCTGCACCTCATCATTTCGACTGATCTGAGGGAGACCAGACTGCAGAAGATGAGTAACTCCTTGAAATCCCCTATCGATGTGGTCTAACCGGTGGACCCCTGTCTCTCAAAAGTGGAGCCCAGACATGACCATCATTTGAGCTTCCACCAAAATTGCAAAGGCTGTTAACATTGACTCTCTGTGAGGGCCCGGCTGCAGCATCCATAAGAAGTGGCCACACACTCCAAAATAGACTGCAGAGTGCTGATCCATACGAGATGACACCACGCAGCTAGGAAGCGGACTCCTCCATACTTTCAGCCATGGTACTGAAACTCCGCGGCAAGCCTTCCTATACCTCATACAACTGCTTGTGTGAAGCAGGGTAGTAGTCAAGAGATGCTGTTCAGATAAGCCCTTGGCCTCAAAATCTCTTAATTCTCACAGCTTGGGAGAGGTCACTGATTTCCAGCGCTCCGTGCTCTTGCTCGGAGAGGTTCATGATGCTGTGTGGTCCTCCCCTGGTCTTACTCCTCTCACTTGTGTTGTGCGCTGTTCTTTGGTTGATTTTCAGACTCTAAGGGAATCGAGGGATATGGAGATCAGGTGGGAAATTGGAGTGGAGGTCAAAGATCAGCCATGATCTTATTGAATGGCGGAGCAGGCTCGAGGGGCCGTATGACCTACTCCTTCTGCTATTTCTTATGTTCTTATGATGCAGAAAGAGAAGGCGAGTGTGAGTGACTGTCCACTGAAAAGGAGAGTTGTGCATATGCTGAGAGGGAGAAGAAGCAAGCTACAAGCAGGATGGGAAGGTGTTGAGTGGAAAGTCATGTCTGGAGTATGAAATGCGGAAGGAGCCATGAGAAAAGTTGGTGATTCTGCAAAGGCTACTAAGTGGAAAAAAGAATGCTGCTAGTGGCTGCTGTGTAGGGAGCAAGGAAGAGGCATTTTACAGGCGTAAAATGGGCACCTAAGCGTCCAATATGGTGGGCGACGCACGTGCCCATTCCATGCCGGAATTACGCCACCCACCATTTTTGTTAAAAGCTTCAGTATAGGCGTTCATGGCCCACGCTTGAAACTGGCATTATTTTCTTTGCATATGTAAATAGGAGGCTTAACACCTGTGAGGACCCTGCCTGAAATGAGGCTGCCCTGAACACGGCTGACGTTGGACCCGCTGTGTTCAGGATAACCATGTCTAAATGTGGCCTAACCAGCGGTCTTTTGAGGGACCACTGGATTCCGACACCAAAAATGTAAGTTTTTTAATGAATACTTATCGGAATGTGGAGCCGGGAGGAGCAGGAGTGCTTACAGAGCCAGATGGTGTGGGGGAGTTCTATTAGCTTCAGCAGACGTCTACTCCATGTACTTTTAAGCTATCCTTCCTCTTTCCATTGTGTGTCTTAAATTACTTGCTTTGGCAGCTGACATTTTGCGTACTGGTTTGAGGCAGCTCACACTTTGATAAATTGTGTATATTTTCATGATTTAAGTTTCTCGTTGTTTTGGAAACCTGCGTCAGAGAACAAATACCCACCACACTGAAGACTGCTTCCTCCTCAACTATGGAGCAACAACAAACATTTTCTTTTTAGATCTGGAAAAAAATGCGGCTCGAACTGCAACGGTTCAAGAAGGCGGTCCACCACCACCTTCTCCAGGGCACCTAGAGATAGGCAATAAATGCAGGCCTTGCCAGCGACAACCACATCCTGAAAAAGATTTAATTTAAAAAAATAATTGTATGCTAGTGCAAATGGAATGGATTCCTTCTGATGAAGGGTTCGACCCGAAACGTTGACTCTGCTTCTCTCTCCTCGATGCTGCCTGACCTGCTGAGTGTTTCCAACACTTTCTGTTATTTCAGATTTCCAGCATCTGCAGTATTTTGCTCTTGGATTCCTTCCTGGATGTGCACAGGAACAGGATTAGGGCATTCAGCCCCTCTAGCTGGTTCCAGCATTTAATTTAGATCATGGCTGATTTGTACCTCCTCCATTTACCTGCCTTTGATCCATTGTTGTTACCCTTACCCAGTAAAATTCTGACCATCTCAGTCTTGAAAATTTCAACTGACCCAGCATCCATAGCCTTTTGGGGGACATAGTTGCACATTTCCACTACCCTTTGGGTGAAAAAGTGCTTCCTGATTTCACTCCTCAACGGCCTAGCTCTAATTTTAAGATTGTGCCCCCTTCTTCTGGAATCTCTCACCAGAGGAAATAGCTTCTCTGTAACTATGCTATTGCTTTTTTTCATTTTTATGCAACCTGTCCTCATAATTGAACCCTTTTTAGCCCCGGAATTTAAATTCAGCTCTCCAGTGAAGTTGGGTTTAATAACTCCTCCAACCCAAATCCCTCTCTTGGCACAAGCCAAAATATTTTTGCTAAACAAAGACAATAAAGCTATTTGTAGGTGTTTGAAGGTAGTACTGACGTGATACTCCGGCCTCAAATTTGATTGTGATGTGCCTGCTGGGATCCTTTGCCACCGACTCGGCCGGACTTTCTGGATTTGGGATAGGATACTTTATTAGCATGGCAATAGTGGGTGCCGGTCAGTTATGGAGGCTGCAAAATAAGGCAGAGGCTGGCTGCTTTGTGAGGGGCTGGGGTGAGGGGTGAGGTGGTTGACGGCATCCACCAATGCCCTGGGGGTTCGATTTTATAAGAGGGCTCCACATTCAACGGATTATTTTCCGCCACCTCCAACGTGATGCCACCACCAGACACATCATCTCCACTTTCAGCATTCCGAAGGGACCGTTCCCTCCGCAATACCCTGGTCCACTCTTCCGTCACCCGCAACACCCACTCCCCTTCCAGTAGGTGTAACACCTTCTCATCTCCTCGCTTCCCACCGTGCAGGGCCTCAAACACTCCTTCCAGGTGAAAGTGATTTACTTATACTTCTTGCAATTTAGTATACTGTATTCGCTGCTCACGATGCGGTCTCCTCTACATTGGGGAGACTAAATGCAGATTGAGTGATCACTTTGCTAAACTCCTCCGTTCAGTTCGCAAGCGTGACCCCGAGCTTCCAGTTGCTTGCCATTTTAATTCTCTGCCCCACTCCCACTCTGACTGCTGTCCTCGGCCTTCTACACTGTTCCACTGAAACTTAACGTAAGCTCGAGGAACCGCACCTCATCTTTCGATTAGACACTTTACAACCTTCTGGACTCAGCATTGAGTTGAACAATTTCAGACCATAACCACTACCCCAAATTTTTGTTGGTAAAGATTCTGCTATTGCCATTTACATCTCCTAGACCCATCTTTTGTTTATTTTCTTGTCCCATTACCACCCCCTTTTGCCTTGCATCATCATCCCTTTTGTCATTTAATCACTCCTGACTTCCACCCTATTCACAGATCTTCCCTTTTGTTCTTGCCTCCCCTTCTCCCCCACCCCCTTTTCCCTGCCTTCTTCACTTGTTTAAAAACTATTACATCTCTAACTTTTTCCAATTCTGATGAAAGGTCACCGACCTGAAGCATTGGCCGTAAATTTAATTGTGCTGAGGGGGCAGGTTTGGAGGCGGGTCTGTAGCGAAAATCTGGGAAATTGGGGGTGGGCTGCGAACCCGCCTCCATGCGACTTTGGGAAGTGTCGGGTCAGCTGCTCCCGAACTGACCCGACACCAAACGACGGGACAGGTTGTTGAGGCAGTTAACATGTTGTTAACTGGCAGGATAATCCTATTTTAAAGGGCTGATCTGATTTTGGAAGTTTTTTAGCATGCTGCCCGCCTTCAGAAAAACACGCCAAGTGAATCGAGCCGGGTTGAGCGAGGACCTGAATTGATGGCAGCTGCTCGAGCAGCTTAAAAGTGGACCTGCATTCTTTCACAGGCCACAACTTAGTGGTTTGAGGTTTGGGAGACATTTTGAAGCTCAACTAATCTTGAGTGTTGAGGCTGAAATCCATCTACTGTGTGAGCTCCTTGGAATACCCTCTGGCCACTTTGTCTGAGCGCAAACAACCTCCATTCATTGACTGAGATATACACCAGCGGAATGGGAACCATTTATATCCTCTCACCCTGGTCGTCGGATTCAGAGGAAGAGCAGCTGCGGAAGCAGCAGAACCAGGCACAGCAGCAGCACCAACAGCAGGAGCGCCAACCACCTCCTCACCCACCTAATGCTGCACAGGGCAGAGGGCATCAGCGCAGGCCTGCACCTTGCTGCAGGAGATACCCCCAACACAGGGTTTACAGGCAGAGGATCAGCTTCCTCATCATGAGTGAGCAGCAGTGCCAAAGGAGGCTGAGACTTCCGCGAGACGTAGTCGCTGACATCTGCGCAATGCTGCACCAACACCTGGAGCCCAGAGGAGCGTGTGGACACTCTTTACCAATGGCTGTCAAAGTCACCACTGCACTCATCTTTGCTTCGGGCTCCTTCCAGGGATCATCTGCAGACATCAGCGGCATCTCTCATTCGGCTGCAGACGCCTGAATCACGCAGGCCATTGATGCCCTCTTTGCAAAGGCGCCCAATTATATCCACTTCTCCACGGATGAAGCAAATGTAACTGCGCGTGCGGTTGGCTTTGCAAATATGGCATGCTTCCCAAGGATGCAGGGCGTCGTAGACTGCACACGTGGCCATTAGGACAACCTAGCTGATTTTGTCAACCGCAAGGGCTTCCACTCCCTTCACATCCAGCTGGTGTGTAACCACAGGAACATCATCATGCATGTTTGCGCCAAGTACCCTGGCAGTTGCCATGACTCCTTCATCCTGCGGCAGTCTACTGTGTCTCAGCTCTTCAATCCGCCAACCCAACTTTCCGGATGGCTACTTGGCGACAAGGACTATCTCCTGAAAAAGTGGCTCATGACACCGATGAGGAGGCCATCAAACGAGGCTGAGGAGCGGTACAATGTGAGCCACATTTCCACTAGAAGCATCATAGAACAAACCATCAGCTTTCTCAAAATGCGATTCGGATGCCTCGACAGATCTGGTGAAGCCCTGCAGTATGCACCAGCTGCGGTTTCCAGAATCAACGTCATCTGCTGTGCCCCGCACAACATGGTTTAGCGCTCCCTGAGGAACAAGTGGCTCAGCGCAGAGCATCCTCGGAAGTAGAGGAGGAGGACGAGGGCCTTGCGGGTCCGGATGTGACCAATGCAGCAGCCCTCGAGCTCATTGCTGGCCGTCACGCAAGGGATGCACTCATCCATGCCAGATTCACGTAAGCTTACTCTTCAACCACAGGTGGCTGGCATATAGCTATGAATGTGTAGACGACCTTCCTACAATCCCATACATCATCTCTGCAATAAACGGTTCTTTCCTATCACTTTCACCAACATCATTACAAATGCAAGTTGCCCTGAGCTCTCAATGTGAAACTTCCATTTCCCAGAACACACAGGCCAGAACTTCAACTGTTTGCCATCACTTTTGTTTAATACATTCACAAAAGGATGAGAATGGCAAATATTAAACCGAACAAAAGACAACAGAACGAAACACCCAAGTGACTCCCCTTGTGACTATTTGTGCTTTATCTTCCTCTTGTGCGTGTTTCTACGTAGTGCTTCCCCTTTGGCTTCAGCAGATGTAGAGGCACCTTGCTGACTTTGATGCTGCATCCGCTTAGACTCCTCTGGGTTTGGGAGCCTGGGAGGGCTCTGCAACAGTCTGCTCTTCATGCGGCTGTGCAGGGGCTGAAACGGCCATCTCAGTTGGGTGTGCAATGTGGGTCACTGAGCGAGGGCTCCACAGTGGCGTGGTCCTTGTTGCCTACCAGCAACATCCCTCTCATGGGTCAGCCGCACTTCAGTGCTAGCAAGTGGCTGGAGAGCACCTTGCTGTACATCAGTGGGGCCATGAGGACCCGTATCTGTACTGGCAGTCCTCATAACAAGGGCGTCCATGAAGCTCTGGTGTCTCTCCTCAATAGATGCCCATCTCCCCTCCATAGCAGACAATCTATTTTGAAGAGTCACCATGTTTTTGTTAGTCTGGCGACTTATGTCCTCCATGGCGGTTGCCACCCTCTCCATGGCGGAACGTTCATGCGCCATTGTCTCCACAAAGGCAGTGCTCATGTTGGAGATGGACTCCTCCATTCTCTGCACACACGCAGTTGCCGTGGATGCGAACCCTCTCCGAGACTCCTGCACTTGTTCCTGGAGTTCCAGAACCGCTGTCTTTCTGGATGGCCCCAGAGGCACAGAGTCTACATGCAGCCTAGCTAAGCTAGGAGAGTCCTGTGACCTCCAGTGAGGACTGTCCACTGCTGTCGCTGTCTTCACCATCTGCTGATGCTCACTTGTGAGCTGTGATACACCAGGTGACAACACTACTCTATCTTGCGAAGGACCCACCAAGGTGTGCATTTCTGTGCTGGTGCTGGGTGCACGGAGTCCTGGTGATGCTGCTCCCTCAGAGGCTACAGGTTCCTCTGAGGAGCCGTCCGGCTCTTCCTCCTGGACAGTGGGGAGGGGGGCTCTCGATGGTCCTGTGGGAGAATAAAGGCATGAGTTAGACATCTGATTTTTAGGTAGCAGACACATCCTTTTGTGCAGATGATACAAAGTGAATCTCTATGAACATCATATGCCATTGCAGTAAATCATTAAATCTAAATGAGAGGGATGAAACTCTATTCTGTCACCAGCTTCGTCTAGTGCGCATGTCTCTCTCTCTCCCCCACTTCCAGCTCCTCGCCACCTCCAACAATCTTGTGCGCAGCCTCCTCAGCACTTGTCAATGTAGTGAGGGATGGTGTGACTCCTCCTGTCTGTGCTCTCCCTCATATTGTGGGCTATCTTTTCCTGCAAGTAGGGACACAAGTGGAGTTTCAGTGAGATTGATGGTGTGACTGAAGAATCCATAACATAGAAGGTTAGAGGGAGACGAGGATGGAGTGAGGTGCCAAGAGGAAGCTCCCTCCCTGTGTATTGTTAGTTGTTGTCAATACATAACAGTGAGAGTGAGTATAAGGGGGGTGCATTGTAGGATGGTGAAGTGATTCAGTACAGAGAGATGGATAGGTAAGGGTGCAAGGGAAGTAAGGGTAAGGTGGGATGTGGAGGAGCAAGCTTACAAAGCAGAGTGTTGGTGATAAGAGAAGGGAAGCATTTGAAGGTAAGTGTGATGTGATAATCACTTTTGCTGATCGCAGAAGATCATTGAGCATTACTCGGCACTGGACCCAGGTGCGTGAACATATGGACCTTGCGCTGACCACCTCAGCAATGTGCAGCCAGGCTGCCTTTGTTTGCTGAGAAGGCTTCCTCCGGCCATCCGGAGATAACAGAATCTCCCTGCACCCTCTCACTCCCTCCACAAGAGCTTGGAGGGAGTCCTCAGTGAAGCGTGGAGCAGCCTTCGGTTTGGAAGCACTCATGGTGGCCTTGCCACATTCAAACACCAGCAGAATCAAGAAATAAAAGGCTGAGGCTGCATGGGACCCTTAAAAAGATCTGCACTAATGACGTCATTAGAGGCTACTAACAGACCCGATCCCAGCCATTGGGCCGGGTAGCGCGCACCACGGCACTTAAGGGACCAATTAAATTAAAATTTGCAACTCGGGAGTGACTGCAGCGGGTCCGGACCCTGCCCACCAGGCAACCCGACTCCAAGCCGCCGCCTCAATTAAATTCGCGGCCGTTAACTCTGTTTCTCTCTCTCCATAGATGCTGCCTGACCTGCTGAGTGTTTCCAGCATTTTCTGTTTTTATTTCAGATTTCCAACATCTGTAGTATTTTGCTTTCAACATCTTTAATTAGTTTACTGCTGGTTGAAAACAGAATGGCTGGGTGATAAATCCCCTGTCTAGATAGATGACTTAACAAATGTTAATTGCCAAGCCCACCCTGCTGCAAGAAGGAGACCCAAGATAATCAATTGAGACTGTTTGTCCCATCAGGGAACCCCACAAGCTAGGCTGTCGCCGTTTCCCCTTGTTCTGTAGAGAGTAAATGGCTGGAAACTGGCTTCTTGGACACAAGTTTTGAATCCTACTTTGGGTGACAAATGAGATTTTGTTCTAAAACAGTAAGAGCTCTGAACTTCTTGGTCCAAACTTACAGAAGAGAACTGCTATGTTCCCATGATGAAAATCTTCACTTGAGAAATTAATCCCACAGTATTTTCTTGCTGCAGTGACATGAACAAGCAGAGATGGATTTTCCTTCTCTATTAATGTAGAGTAAACTAAAGGAAAGTCAGACAAGAAGGCCGAGTGCCATATCTCCTTGACAACCGATGGTAGTTCGTTAAATCTGGAAAAAAAATTAGTGTTTTATGAATTTGGTTAGGAAAGAAAGAATTTGCATTTTATATATCACCTTTCATGCCCTCTGGGTGTTCCAAAGTGCTTCACAGCCATTTAGTTACTTTTTAAGTGTACACTCTTGCTTTATAGGCAAACCAAGATTTCATATCTCCATGCTAGCAGGGAGAACGCCCCGCCATATATAAATCAAGGCAGGGGTGATGGGATCTGGCAACCAGTCCAATTTTCTCTGCCAACTGTTGCTACCCTGGACTGCCATAAGAGGGGTTAGCAGTAAACCCTGGGGTGGTGGTGGAAGGCCTGATGATGCCTCTTTTGGTGGGAGGCAGCCCAGCATTGGGCATCTATCCCTCTCTTTGGGTCCTTTACCTGCCGGTAGAGGCAGTGTGGCTCAGTAAAAGCTTCTTTTCCAGGCTTCAGAATGCTTCTACACCTTTGATGCCATAACCTCCTTGAGATGCTGGAGTGCCACTGAATTCTGTTGGACATCAGCCGTGGGTTCCCTCTGAGTGACGGGATTCTGCCGAGAACCTGCCAGGCATAGTAAATGAGCCACATCTCGGCGGGGGGGGGGAACTGGATCAGGATTAGGGTAGCAAACAGAAGTCATGTCCTGACCTGAGGGGATAAATCTAGCTTACAGTATCCAAGTACTTGAATTGCCACACAGATATACCTATACCAGGCCTTGGAACAAGCATTCCTCCTTAGTTTAAGCAAGTTTCTTTGAAAGAAGTCCCAGATCCTGTTTCAATAAGCAGGTGAGCGAGTTGTTAGTCAATCATATCTTCCCTGTAGTGAGGCAACATTTACAGTAGCTAACTAGCATATATGTTTGAAGAAACAAGCGACTGTCCTATGAGCAATCAATATAAAGAGAGATGAGACACCGCCCTTTGAATCATATCTTTGCATACTAGGCAGGGATGTAGATTCGATAGCAAAATACTGCGGATGCTGGAAATTCGAAATAACAGAAAATGCTGGAAAAACTCAGCAGGCCAGGCAGCATCCGTGGAGAGAGAAACAGAGTTAACGTTTCAGGTCGAAGACCTTTCTGCAATACAGAGAAAGAAAGACAACATAAATTCTTTCCGCAAGAGGGTATTTTATAGTTGTTGCAACATTGATGTAAGTACAAATTGCTATTTAAAATATATATAAAATATAGTTTCTTATTATCTGGAACCAGTCAGATGCTCAGGTCTGTATTGCACTCCATTGCTCTCACAAACAATTGTAGTTTTCTTAATGTGAATAAAATTGAAATGATTTATGGATTTGGTTGAGAAATAAACAATAATTTGCATTTATATATCACCTTTCGTATCCTCGATGTACCAAAGTGCTTCACAGCCAATTAATTAACTTTGTGTTTACTCACTGTTGTTTTATAGGCAACATGGCAGTCCATATTTGCATAGCAAGGTCCCAAAGACAGCAATGAGATGAATCACCATTTAATCTGTTTGGGTGCTGTTGGTTGAAGATTGAGCAGGATATCAGGAGATCTTCCTGATGTTCAAAAAAAAAAGTGTCTGCCTGTTCAGGTGGAACATCACTTCTAATAGACAACACCATGACAATGCAGCACGCTCTCAGTACCACACTGCAGTGTTAACCTAGATTAGCCTGGAGTGAGGTTTAAATGTGAAATGCTCTGGCTCAAGCGAGAGTACTACCACTTTGTTACTTCTCTTTGTAACATCAAATAAATTTCAAAAGGGCAAGTTTTGCTTGACCAACCTCATTGAATTTTTTGAAGAGGTAACAGAGAGAATCATGCAGTAATGGGTAATGCAGTAGATGTAATTTATCTAGATTTTCAAAAGGCCTTCAATAAGGTACCACATAATAGACTAATGAATAAAGTCAGAGAATGTGGAGTCAGGGGACAAGTAGCAGAATGGATAGCTAGCTGGCTTCAGGACAGAAAGCAGAGAGTGGGAGTAAAGGGTAGCTATTCAGAGTGGCAGAAGGTGGGTAGTGGTGTTCCACAAGGATCAGTGCTGGGACCACTGTTGTTCACAATTTATATTAACGATTTAGACTTTGGAATCAAAAACACAATTTCTAAATTTACGGATGACACCAAGTTGGGGGGGATAGTCAATACTGAGGAGGACTGCAACAAATTACAGGAAGAATGCAAAATGGGCATATAATTGGCAAATGAAATTCAACACAGATAAAGGTGAGTTATTGCATTTTGGTAAGAAAAATAGGGAGGTCACATATTACTTGGAGGGTGCGAGTCTGGGTGGGGTAGAGGAACAAAGGGATCTAGGAGTACAAATACACAAATCACTAAAAGTAGTGACACAGGTTAACAAGGCCATAAAAAAAGCATGATGCAGAGATGCTGGCGTTGGACTGGGGTGGACAAAAATGAGAAGTCGCACAACACCAGGTTATAGTCCAACAGATTTATTTAAAATTACAAGCTTTCGGAGCTATCGCCCCTTCTTCAGGTAAAGTTACAATGAGTGAATCTACAAAAGTTCACAGAATTTTAACACAGAAACTGCAGAGATACAATCTTTCCTTACATCAAAGACACACCAAGAGCACAGCCAAGACACTGAGATGTGTCCCAGGGGGTCCAACGTGTCAAAACCTGCTGTCTGCAGTGTTTTTTTGGGTTTGTTTTTTGTGTTTGGTTTTTTTGTGTTTGTTTTTTAAAAACCTGAAAGACAGACAACGATGTCAAACCAAGCAAACCAAGCACTCGGGTTTATTTCTAGAGGATTAGAATTGAAAAGTAGTGAAGTTATGATAAACTTGTATCGAACCTTGGTTAGACACCACTTGGAGTATTGCGTACAATTCTGGTTGCCATATTATAAAAAGGATATAGAGGCACTGGAGAGGGTGCAGAGAAGATTTACAAGGATGATACCAGAAATATGAGGGTATACCCATCGGGAAAGGATGAACAGGCTGGGTCCCTTTTCTCTTGAAAAGAGAAGACTGAGGGGTGACCGAATAGAGGTCTTTAAAATTATGGAAGGTTTTGATAGAGTGGATACAGAGAGTGTTTCCACTTGTGGGGAAGAGCAAAGCTAGAGGCCATCAATATAAGATAGTCACCAAGAAATCAAATAGGGAATTCAGAAGAAACTTCTTTACCCAGAGAGTGGTGAGAATGTGGAACTCGCTACCACAGGGAGTAGTTGAGGCAAATAGTATAGATGCATTTAATGGGAGGCTAGTTAAGGGAGAAGGGAAGAGGGGTTATGCTGATAGTTAAATGAAGAAAGATGGGAGGAGGCTCGAGTGAAGGATAAACACCGGCATGGACTAGTTGGGCCGAATGGCCTGTTTCTGTGCTGTGTATCCTATGTAATCCTATGTAAATTGTTTTGTGTCAGCAGATGGGGGGGGGGATAAAAGAGCATTGCTAACAAAAGTAAGTCTTTACTTATTCAGTTTCTCTGCCTCCTTCAAATTGCAATAGAAGTGTTTAAAATTATTAAAAGATGGGACAGGGTAGACTGAAGCAGACAGTTTCTAGTAGTTGAGGGATCTAGAAAATGGGGCCATAGATACAAAATTAAATTCGAGGTTTAGAACAGGGCAGGAGAAAGGTCTTCATACTGAGAGTTGTGAGGCCGTGAAATTCAGGGTTAGTGTTTGAGGCTATGTCAACATTCAAGATTAGAATGGATAGATGAATGAAGGAAATGGAGATAAAGGGATACAAGAACAGGGTGAGTAAATGTGATTAGAACCATTTGCTCGCATGGAGGGTAAACGCTGACACAGACTGTTTGGGCCGAATAGCTGTTTCCAAGTTGTAACTTCTATGTATTTCCATGTAAATATTTTGGCCCCAAGCTTAACTCCCAAGTTCTCTTACTTTTTCATAAATGGCAGATGTGGTTCTTAATATTTATAGCGGCTTCTTCTCTTCAGAACCATGTTACTGCCATTAAAGTGTTTTGGCACCTGCATGTACACGAGCTTTTAGAATACATCTCGTGTGCACATTACTGGTGGCATGTTCTTCTGCACATGTGAAAAATCAAGTTTTCCCATGAAGCCTTTTCTGTGTCACCCTGTACTCTGGAGAATGGGGCCCTTCATATATGCAAGATTTAACCCTCAGACAGGAGGACAGGAGATCATGATTTCATGCATTTAATGCAGGAGAGTTAATAGGCCCATGTAGGAACATGAGCTAATCTCTATTTTAAAATCAATTTTCTACTGCAACTTCAAAATTGGCAAGAGCAAGAAGCATTTTTTGTTACATAAAATAAAATGAGTTCCAAATCTAATGTGTTTTTGTAAAATATTATTTCATTTAGAAAGTGTGCTGTTGAGTTTAAAATGTGCACCTTGCAATTTTATCTGACACATTTATTTTCTTCCTATGGCTTATGATTTTACCAGTTCTGAAACTTGCTTTGTGTCATTTCTAATAGTAAACTTTTTTCATGATTGCTTTATTGCTAAGGTAATAATTGTTTGATATATGAAAGAGAGAAAGGCACGAGAAAGGCACCTCCTCCTTCTCTGATCCTTCCCCGCCCCCCCTCCCCCTCCCAACATCTTAGGATCTGGAATTCATTTTATCCAGAAAACTTAGCAAACTCTGGCAGGATTCAAATCGAGGTCAATTGCTGCACCTTCCCACAATAGTCTCCTCACTGACTGGGCTCACATCAAGAATAGCCACTTTACCCAAGTACTGGAGGGTGACTGGCGGTCATGGAACTGTAACCCACCAAGGAATCCATTACTTCAGGAGAAGGGGAAGGGTCAAAATTGGCAGAAAAATTAAGTCTTGCTATTGTCTGAAGGGAATTCATAAAGGTGATACACCCATTTATCTGTTGATGAAAGATCTAACCAACTTATTTGTTCTTTACAGAAAAGACATAATGCTGATAGTGTGGTGAACAAGAAAAAGGCACAAGGTAGGAGCATGACTGGTGAAACTCTGGTGTTAATTTTCATAAGGTATGTGAAGATAAAACAGGAAAAGGTTAAAATGTAGTTACCTTTCAGAATTAAATATTCCATTAATCTTTGGAAGCATAGAGATTCACAATAACCATATCTCAATGCTCATATGGAAATATGTATTATATTTACTTAAAATGCATGTTGAAGTAGCTGTCACTCAACGGCAGGCTACTTTTCTGAGACTAGGTGCAGAAATGTTATGTTTTTATCCAACCTTTTACTGCTTCACTGAAACAGTGACCACTGAGCGTGTTGGTAAAGATGCTTCCTAGCCTCAGAAGCACTATGAAGACTGGCTCATATCATACGGTCGAACATCTTGAAATGAATTTTGTCTTGGTGATGTATTTCACACAAGTTCTCTGCCATTATAGGGTTTTATCTTGCAATATTAGTGTAAAAAAAAATTTATAGCTTAAGAATTTTGACGCCAACAAATGTCATTTTGCCAGTTGATTATTCAGATGTATAAATAATGTAACTTAATTGATTTTTCATAAATTTTAAATTCAAAATAACAAATCACATTGAAATAGGTTTTTACCATGTTTCAGAAAATACTGCAGCACTTAGAGCAGAAACTTAGGACCGAGGTTACAGTTGGCACTTTGATTACTTCCTGTTTCTCTCTTTTCCCAGAAGGCATTGGATCAAGCTAGGGTTTGATTTCGAGACTAAAGGCTGCCCTCTGATTACTAGGTTATTTGACCCATGGTGGGGGGCTCCACAATTGAGCCTAATACTGTTCTCACCACATGGCCTAACAAACTATTAGGTTCAAGAGAAGGTTGAGGGATAATACGATTGTTGTTTTTAGGATTCTAATTGGACTAGATAATCTAGACCATGACCAGCTATTTCACCTTGTCTACCTTGGACACCACCTGCGCTTGAAGGATGTAAATTCAACACTAATCTACAGAACCATTATTTCTGTGAGCAAGTGGTAAATCTGTGGAACTGGTTCCCTAGAGAGACGGTGGAACTAGTTAGTATTGAGTCATTCAAATTTTTTTTTATGGGATGTGGGCGTTGCTGGCAAGGCCAGCATTTATTGCCCATCCCTAATTGCCCTTGAGAAGGTGGTAGTGAGCCGCCTTCTTGAACCGCTGCAGTTTGTGTGGTGAAGGTTCTCCCACAGTGCTGTTAAGTAGGGAGTTCCAGGATTTTGACCCAGCGATGAAGGATCGGCGATATACGTCTAAGTCAGGATGGTGTGTGACTTGGAGGGGAACTTGGAGGTGGTGGTGTTCCCATGCGCCTGCTGCCCTTGTCCTTCTAGGTGGAAGAGGTCGCGGGTTTGGGAGGTGCTGCCGAAGTTGCTGCAGTGCATCTTGTAGATGGTACACACTGCAGCCACGGTACGCCGGTGGTGGAGGGAGTGAATGTTTAAGGTGGTAGATGGGGTGCCAATCAAGTGGGCTGCTTTGTCCTGGATGGTGTCGAGCTTTGAGTGTTGTTGGAGCTGCACTCATCCAATGCAAATTAGGTAGCATTTTTTCAGAAAACCTGAGTAATTTGAGACATGATGTTGTAAGTGTAGCATGTTTGGGAGGAACAGGTGACATAAGAAAAGAATTAGGAGTAGGCCATACGGCCCCTCGAGCCTGCTCCACCATTCAATAAGCTCATGGCTGATCTTCTACCTCAACTCCACTTTCCTGCCCGTTCCTCATATCCCTTGATTCCCTGAGTGTCTAAAATTCTATCGATCTCACTCTTGATAATCCACAGCCCACCGGGGTAGAGAATTCCAAAGATTCACATTTCTGAAGAAATTTCTTCTCATCTCAGTCCTGACCCCTTATCCTGAGACTATGCCCCCTAGTTCTAGACTCACCAGCCGGGGAAACAGCCTCTCAGCATCTACCGTCTAAGAATTTTATACGTTTCATGAGACTTTGGACCTATGAGGGGAAAAATTCGGTTGGTTTGCACCTCCCGTTGGCGCCTTAAGAGGGCACGGCGATGTTTGCGCCGCTCACGAAATTGACTCGACATTTTGCGGCAGCGCTAAACATTACCGTGTAAGGGTTTGCGTGCGTGTCTCTCAGCCTGTGAGATTCGCGCGGCTCTGTGCAGCCTGTATGTCAGTGCGGGTTTAGGCCTTGTTGCCTGTTCTGGTCTCCAGCCAGTCTGGGAGCACTAGACACACCTGTGAGTGGTTCAAATCACTCGCCCTTACGGTTCTAGACACTGGACTTAGATGCGAGAGCAGTAATGGAGATGAAACTCATGTAGACTCGGTTGAATGGTACGAAATGGAAAATCTTTATTGCATGATATTTAAGATTACGAAATACATGTCATAAGCACAGATTAATGACAGTACAATCTTACACACAGTTATATAGCTAATTCTAGGGAAACGAGGAACGAACGACACACCGTAAATAGGGGCACACATTACAAGTATCCTTAATACTTAAACCCTCCCCTATCAATATCTGTCCTAGCTAGATTCGTAGGATTCGAGACTCATGCTCACCACTCGTGATAACTCGGAGAAATTCCGAATAGCTGATCGGATGTTTTCACCGCAGCACCCACGTGTCGATCAGGGGGGTCTCCTGGCCCCACTTGTTTACTTGCTTCTGCTCCGGCTAGCAGGCTGGAACGTCTGCTGTGATGAAGATCTGTGTTGGTTGGTTTAACAGGCACTGTCCTGATGGGTTTCACAGACCAGTCAATATCTTCACGGAGAATCTTCCGAGGTCCGTTCTTGCAAGTTCAAAGAAGTCTTCCTGGCAAGGAAAAATGGCTATTCGACCTACAGGCGCGGTCGGGGCTTACTGACCGTGGCGATAAGTATGGTCTTCCTCTCTTCTCATCTCATCTCATCTCATCTCATCTCGGGCCTTTGGTTCCGATGCCAGTTACCAACATAGGTCTTCGTTACACGACACGAGGTAGATCCGAACGGATCACAAAGTTCAACAGTCTTTTTAAAAGAGACACCAAGCCAGCAGGAACAAGACTGCGAGTCAAAACACAGGAGCAGCCACGAGGATACGAGTCAATCGGATAAGAGAAAGATGGACGGTTGGAGCTTGTAATTATAGTACAAAATCTTCCGTTTCCCGCCCAACCTTAATGCCTTTTCTTTTGTTTGGGTTTGGCGCTCAAATGTCTTGTATAGGTGATCTCCGTTTTTTAATGGGTTTCGGGGCTTACTCGTAAATGCCTGAGTACCTGTTAATATTTCTCCCATTGTTAAATCGGTCGGTGTTCTCCCTGGAGGGGTTTTGGGGCTTCCAAGTGTTTTGTATAACTACCCGCTAACGGCTCTCTCATCGTAGAGTCGTTGGGGTTTTACATATTAATGTCTTTGGATGGGCCCTTGATTACTTGGTACAATAGCTTTCATTCGTACCTGAGAGACCGATTTCAGTATTTATGTGTATACTGCAAACCCATAATGTCTCGTGTATTATCTTCAATGTGCTGAATCTTAATCGATCTTGCACAAATGTTTATTGGAACGCCATCTTGTCTGCCTGTCAAAGTCTAGAATGTTCTGCCACGAGGTGCGGCGGCCATTTTACAGGCTGCTTGTGTCCACTTTGAAAAACCTGACAGCATTCTGCTGAAATAAAAGCTGTTTGAACGAAACTCTGTGTTTTCTCCTTATTAACAAAATCGCGATATATTGCGAATTCTACAACCGCCACAATCTCTTGCGCCCGCAGATTGTGACATCAGTCGAATGTGCAACGCCCTGGTTGCGCCCCGGACTGGATATTGAGTGGCGCCTCCGTCTTAACGCCTGCCGCTAGCAACGACAGGTTGAGGGGAGCGTTTTGCCGTCGGGAAGGGACTGGGGGGGGCGCTATTTAAAGGCGACCGCTTCCTGCCTTTTTTTGTCTGTGACATTTTTTCACCACGCATTTTGAGTGAGAGAGAGAGACTGCAGGAGATATTCAAAGCTGTGTTGAGTTTTGGGTACTGGGCAGCACTTTGCAGGTTCTTTTTTATTTGATCTTCCTTACATCGATATAGAAGAGACTATGGGGGCTGCACTCTGAGCTCTTTCCCTGGGCCTCTCCATTGTTCTTTCCAACAGATTTGATGTGCAGGTCTCTCCAGGCCTAGATTCAAGGCTGCAATGAGCAGGGTGTGGATGGAGAGCAAGATCGACCCTCCCCTTTAAGAACTGGCTGGCGACAGTGTGTCTATGTTCCATTGCTGACTGACATCACATGAGCTTCGCCAGCGCTCTGAGTTAGCACCTCGCTCCTCGGCCTTTACGCCTTAAGACAGGTGTGCAGCGCCTGATTTAGTGTTCCAATCACCTCCAGGGGCGATAAAAGCCAAGTTTGCAGTCGGAGGCGATAATTAGCGGCAGGCACTAAACTTTGCGCCCGGCTGATAATCGCGTCCCAAACGGGGCGATACTGAATTTCTTCCCCCATGGTTCCTAAAGTTCGCCGCTGCTGGATTTTTCCTTGTCTTGTGTCTGGGTCTGTTGTAAACTAATTGATAGAGATTAATTACTAAGATTAGTCAACGACTCCATTATCATTGCATCGTGCAATTACCAGGATGGTAGAAGGTGAACTAGCTGGACTTTGGTCTGTCTTTATCCAGCAATTCCGATGTTCCTTTGCGTATTTCCAGCAGTGATCACCAGATAACTATCAATAATGACAACTTCGGAGATTTTTCTTTCTCCTTCCCTAAACCTCTGGTGCTGAAACCACTACCGCCACCTCAGCTGGGATTAGCTGACTCAATGTAGACTGAGTTAATACTTATTAAAAAAAAAAAATCAAATAGTTACAAAACTTTACAAAACCTAACTGAGTTCAATATCCTTTGCTATTTCTGTAGATAATAAGCAAGGGGTGTTGTGAAATTGGCTTTGAGCAGTTTATAAGGTGGGCTGTGTTGGAGAGTTTGAATTAATGTAACTGGAGATAATAGTCATTAATCCAAGAGTACATCAGCTGTGCATGTTAAAGGCCATTGTAATCTTGTAACATTGCAACACTGTTTTACAAGACAATTTATCAACTTAGTAAATGGCTGAGTGTGTAATGCAAAGTCATTGCATCAGTGAACACATCTGCTTAAATGAAAAATTAAAAGACCCCTGGCTGGCACAGCATAAACCTGGATTCCAATCCAGCCCATAGTTGTCTCCCTCTTTGCTGGCAGTAATGGGCCTTTGTAATATAAGCTTGCAGATTTTCATCTGCGTTCTACAGTGCAAAATTGCCCACAATTAGTGTCTAATTGGTATTAACTGATACTCTAAGAAGGTATAAGACGCATTAGTGTGAGGAATAGAATATTCACATAGATGTAGTAGGGAATGGTCCCCTTGGGCTGGGATTAAATTACATTTCTTTGGGCACAGTGGTGGGTACTTTGCAGGCAACTCACACCGTACCCGAACTGGGAGTACTTGATGTTGATCCAAGGTGCAAACGAAATGAGAAGCATTTCCATTCTCAGTACTGATATCCCTCACCTTAATTAGTGTAAATTTACCATTTTAAAATAAAATGGAGATTGCAAGGGCAGGAGAAATACACAAGCTGACTAGAAGTATTTTATAATCTCTTGCGAATCAAATTTTCTCCAATGGCGTTTTACTTTAGCAGGCTGTCACAGAAACTAATCTCTCTGCTCCGATGATTCATCTACCACTTGCTATTGGGCTCAAAATGTGGCATTAACATTTCAGGTCTAAACAAAAATATCAGAAGAAAAATGAGTCTGGTTGTTTTTTAAGGGATGCTGATATTGACAACTTGCTTAAAAAATAATCAAGCTGGGCCAGTTCCAAAAAAAAATGATTTGATTTATAATGCTAACTTAGTTTTCTGGTATTGCCTGAAAGCAAGTTAATGCTTTAGATAATTTTGATAAGTTCTTCATTTAATCAGTAGAGATTGAGATTGAAATGTCCCCTCAGTGGCTTACCTGTTTTAAGCAAGTGAGTATCCACGCTATGCCCAATCTGAGTTGGATGGTCTCATGACTAGGGGGCATAGTCTTAGGATAAGCCCATTAAGGACTGAGATGAGGAGAAATTTCTTCACTCAGAGGGTGGTGAATCTTTGGAATTCTCTACCTCAGAGGGCTGTGGATGCTCAGTCGTTGAGTATATTCAAAAATGAGAAGTCGCACAACACCAGGTTATAGTCCAACAGTTTTATTTAAAATTACGAGCTTTCGGAGCTGCTGCTCCTTCGTCAGGTAGAGTATATTCAAGGCTGAGATAAATAGAGTTTTGGACACTAAGGGAACCAAGGAATATGGGATTCGGGGGGAAAGTGGAGTTGAGGTAGAAGATCAGCCATGATCTTATTGAATGGCGGAGCAGGCTCGAGGGGCTGTATGGCCTACTTCTGCCCCTATTTCGTATGCTCGTATCCAGGCAAGGGCACTATAACAACAAATCATATTTATATACTGTAGCACCTTTTTAGTATAAAAATGAACCCAAGGCATTTCAGAAATGGGGGTAATAAAAATTGATTCTGAGCCAGTAAGGACAAGAATAACAGTGGTGTGCTAAGGCTAGGTTGAAAAGATGGGTATTGAGAGGGTTATAAAAGGTGGAGAGACTACAGTTGGCCTCTACTTTAGGGTAAGGGAAGGGAAAATCAGCTGTGGTTCCTGCCCCTGACTACAGTCCTGTGACTCTTGCTGAGAATGTACATGTGTAAATATTGGGCAAGGACAAGATGGGGCTTGGCTATGGTGTTCACCATGGGGACTAGTCTGACAACTCTGTCAAGGCTTATATGTGATGAATGGCCACTTGACGGAGGTATCCGACGGTGATTATTGCCATTGGAAACGTACCCTAGTGAGAAGTCATTACCTTCGTAAAAAGGGGGGAGTATAAATTGGAAGCAAAATGAGGTAAAAATTGCAAATACTTACTAGAGAATTTTAGAAAATCAAACTTAATAGCTTTTTGCATGATTTGCACACTGCACTTTTTTTTCTGAAACAGCAATTTTCCCTTTGGTAGTGCAGATTTATTTTGTAAAATGTTTGGCAGCACAGTGCACTGATGCTCAATAGCACCGAGAATTACATATATAGGGTCAGCTCCTGTTTGCTTAGTTCCAGGTCTGAAGGATGCCACGTGTAGTATTCCCTCCTTTATTGGATGAGGGCAAGAGATGAAAATCAGAAGGGAAGAATCATTTTTGGCAACAGGTTGGGTTTCTTGGGTGCCTACAACAAGGGTGAGAAGTCGCACAACACCAGGTTATAGTCCAACAGCTTTATTTGAAATCACAAGCTTTCGGAGCGCTGCTCCTTCGTCAGGTGTATTGGCAGAATGGGGCATAAATGTCTGACGTCTTGGTAAAATAAAAGACGGCCATATGGATCTGAAGATGTGGATAATTTATAAGTAAAATTTACATTTAAAAAAAGAGTAGTAACAGTTCAAATGAAACATGGCCGTTCTACATGACAGGTTACTTTTTTTTGTGAATTTTGTGCTCATCAAGGTGATGAATCTTGGTCCTACAGAATGGAACAATTTCCTTTTCAGGCACTCAGTATTATTGAGAACTGCCAGGCCAGGTATAGTATGGATAGTATGGTTAGGTGCAGAGTAAAGTTGGGCTGGATTTTGAATGACCCATGGAGTCAGGTTTGGAGGCGTGTGGGGGGTTAAATTTGCGGGGTCGGGGGTCCCGACTCCATCCCGCCTCCACGCAATTTTGACAATCAGTCGCGGGGTTCCCGACTCCGTCCCGCCTCCAAGAGGCGGGAGAGGCCATTAAAGCCCTTAACAAGCCCTAAATTGGCTCTGTAATGCCATTTTGAAACGTTTTAGCTAGTTTAACCCTTTTCCGACGTGAAGTACGCCTGGTGTGAAACACGCCAGTGAAACCTGGCGGGAGCACAAGTGGATAGCTGACTATCAGCTGCAGGTCCACTATTACAATGGAGATGTGATGAAGGTAGTAGTAGTATGAAAGTCGCCTTTGATGATGCTGCATTGAATGTCTTTAGAGACTGCATGGCCTTTGCTGTGAGACGACTTGGATGCAAAAAAATTCTCCCTCACTCACTCTCTCTCTCTCTCTCTCTCTCTCTCACACACACACACACACACACACACACACACACACACACACACATTTTGCATCCAGGTGCACTCACATCAAAAGCCAGGCAGGTCCTCTCTCACCAAGAGCCAGACAGTCAGCAATGATGACATCATCAGAGGCGACTTTCAGACTCAAACTACTAATTAGTTCATGGGTTCCCACATGCTGGAACTCAATTGCCCAATTAAGTGAAAATTGCATCATTCATCCACATTAATCTGGAGTCGGGGGGTGGGGGTGGGGGGGGGGAACACGAAATGCGGATAACACGACCCCAACCCGACCCCAAGACAAAATCCAGCCCGTTGTGTCTGTTCAATGTGGCTCAGCGCCTTACTCAGGAGAACATCCTCTATTGCATCAGTGTAACATTTTTCTAGTTCCCACAACAACTATCCTGTAGCCTATGAATGAGATTTAACAGTTTAGTGTCAATTATTCTGAACTAGAAGCAGTCTATGCTGTGGGCCCATGCCCCTTAGGAGCTGGCTTATGACTGCCCAAAATCCTTGTTTTTTGGGGTAGACACCTACTAATTGACATATTTGAAAACCAGTAGTAGAGTTTTCCAATGTTTGATTGTTTTAATTTTTAAAAAGACAATGCATTCACTGATTGGGATGCTCACACACGAAAATGAAAGACAGGCTCAATTTCCACTTGCACAATTGGAATATTTTGCTCACACACAGCCTTTAGAAAAAGTCTCTCCGGTTTTGGATTGAACAAAACGTAGTAGTTCTATTTTACATAAAATCCCTACGTTACATCAGGCAGGGGAAACCTTCATCCAGTCATTCTAGGCTGGATTTGAACTCATGTCTGAAGTGAAAGTTCAGCAATTTAACCCACCAAAGCACATTGTGTCCTTCATAACATGGCAATGTATAGAACCAGAAAAGACTATTGAAGTCCATCTGGACATCCCAATGTCTAGAAAATAACATGCCATGATACCATTCATCTCCCTCTGTCAAACATTTCTCTCAGTACTTCATTCAACTCTTCTCAAATTTCACTCCCCACTGCCTCCCTTTAGCAACTAGTCCATTCCATACATTCACTAGCCTCTGCATAAAGTAGTTAAATTATTAATATTTCACCCTCCCTCTTCTAAGTTTGAGACTATGCCCTCTTATTGCAGAATTTGTGACAATGTTAAACATATTGACATTTATTTATCTAGTCCCATCACAATTTTAAATATTGGTGTCAGTCTTGGCTCGGTGGTAGCACTCTCTCCTCTAAGTCAGAAGGCCATGGATTCAAGTCCCACTCCAGAGACTTGAGCATATAATCTAGGCTGACACTTAAGTGAAGTACTGCACTGTTAAAGGTGCCATCTTTTATAAGAGATGTTAAACCAAGGTGAACGTAAAAGATCCCATGGCACTATTTGAAGAAGAGCAGGGGAATTGTTCCGGTATCCTGGTCAAAGTTTATCCCTGAATCAATATCACTTTATATAAAATTTAAAAAAAAACATTATCGGGTCATTTATCTCATTTGCTTTGTGAGATCTTGCTGTGCACAATTGGTTGCCGCACTTTCTACGTTACAACAGTGACTACATTTCAAAAATCCTTCAATGGATATGAAGCACTTTGGGATGTTATGAAATGCAATTTTTTTTTTTCTTTCTCCATCTCTCAACAGATCACACCTGAGCCTTCTCTTCAATGTAAACGTTTTCAGCTTCTCGAGCATCTCCACATAACTCGCATGCCTAATTCAAGCTATCAATTTAGTTGTGTTTCATCACACCCTCTCCAATGCTGATGTCTTTCTCATAATATGGTAACCAGAATTGTACACCGTATACCAGATAGGGCTAGACAGCAGCCTATAAACTCTCTCACTGTCTGAGATTTATGCTCTACTCTCCTTACTGTACAGCTCAAGATCCTATTTGCTCTCTCTACTGCTGCCCGACACCCTGCTGATTGCTTCAATGATCTATACGCCAGTCATCCCAAATCCCTTTCTTGTGTTGCGTCCTGTAGAATGATACCATATTGCTTGTATTGTCACTTTATTATCCCTTTCTTTCCTCATGACTTGGTTTTCTCCATATTAAATGACATCTGTTACTTGTCAGCCCAGCACCCCAGTCTTCTCAGTCCTTCGATATTTGATGAGACTTTTGTTATTTGCAGTCCCACCTACTTTGATATCATCTGCAAACTTGGTGTTTTTGTTTCTGTCCCTACTTCTAGCAACTTATGTATGTTGTAAATAGCATTGGTCTCAGCACTGATCTCTGAGCATCCCATTCTATTGTCACCCCACTTCAAATGCAATGACCCTTTGTTTTATCCGTTTCAGCCACTTTCTGATCCAGTTCAGAGGTACGTTTTCCAGCTTTGCTGGAACCTAAGTAAACAGCATTCACTGCACTCTGTCCACGAGGTTTGCTACCTCCTAAAGAACTCCAAGATTCATCAGGCATGATCTTCCGCCCATAAAGCCATGTACACTACATCACGGATTGATTTGTTTTTCTCCAAGCACACACATTTTTATTAGTTACAGATTTTTTTGGGCGGGCTTGATGAATATATAGGTAGTAGTAAAAGTTAAACTCTCCCGTGAATGAATAAATAATAAAAATTGTGTATTGATGCTGGGAGGATGTTTCCTCTGGCTGGGGAGTCTCGAACTGGGTGGGGGGTGGGGGGGGGGGGGGGTGGGGTGCATAGCCTCAGAATAAGGAGTCGGCCATTTAGGACTGAGATGAGGAGAAATTTCTTTATTCAAAGGGTTGTGAATCTTTGGAATTCTCTACCCCAGAGGGCTGTGGATGCTCAGTCGTTGAGTATATTCAAGACAAAGATCGATAGATTTTTGGATACTAAGGGACTCGAGGGATATGGGGATAGTGCAGGAAAGTGGAGATGGGGTAGAAGATCAGCCATGATCTTGAATGGCGGAGCAGGCTCGAAGGGCCGAATGGCCTACTCCTGCTCCTATATCTTGTGTTCTTATTTTGAAATGTTGATTGCAACCCTACTTTTTCTACCTATTGAACACAGTTGAAATTTGCATTATAAATAGAAAGAGAAGCCTTGTAGGATTTTTTGTAGTTTTTGTTTTGAAGTTATTTTAACTCATGTAAAGAGCCAATGCACATTTTTAATTCTGAAATTCCTTTTATCCATAGTGCTGAGAAATGGTGCTTGGGAAATTGTCCATTGGGAAAAGGTATGAAATATTGTTTTATCTTAATCAAAGAAAGTAAAGCTATATTAAGTTGACAGACATATTTATCACTAATGCAATCTGAGTGAACTATCGTGCTGATCATTTGTCTACTAATAGTACTTGATGGATTTTGAGCTAATAAATTATATTGTGAGTAATAATGCTAGAGACTTGCCAAAGTGTCCAAGGTATAGCAGTTTAATGAGTTGGTTCAAATATGTATCCAGCTTATATTTGCCTGTGTTGCTTTGAGTAGTTTATTAGAATCGGACAAAAATCCATTATCTGCTCTCTTCTAGCTCAGCTAACTGAAAAGCATGAAACAGAAATAGATAAATATTGTACGTGAGCCGAGTCGAGAAAAGAAAAATATAGGGTGAAAGACGTCTGCCATCTCTCCCGTTCTGGTGTTTCTGTAGAAACCCTACAAATCAGATTAATCGACATCTGTCAAATTCTGTTTAGCTGATTGACTTACTATTACATTAGCTAGTTTCATTATGATAATAGATGGGAATAAATTGAGGATTGGGATGATGACCAAAGATAAATATTGTCATTGAAAAGTACATTATAACAAGTGTGCTAAAAAAATGAAGTCTTGACATTGGGTCAAAATCTCAACTAGCTAATTCCAACCAGAAAAAACATGACTTAGTAGAGTACTTCACGACAAACTTGCAAGTTCTTTTTGGTTAGTAGTGCTCTAGTGTGGTTTTTGGTGATGGTTTTAGAGAACATCTACTTATAAGATTGTCCTGACCTTCCAACTGAAGAATGTGGTCATCTGTGCCTACATGTTTGGAAAAGAAACAACTTTGGTTCCTTTATTTATCCTCAACCCAGTTTTCCTCCGTAAGTTGCAGAAATGCCTGGAATAGCTTTTAATGAGAACAATTGGATTTAACATTGTATACAATAAGGTGAGTAAATCTTGATTTTTAAAGAAAAAACATCCATTAAGGGAAAAGTACAGTTTCTGTACCTTTTAGATTTGTCATACTTTCCAATAGTACCATGTACTGTATGAACATAGTCATACGGCACAGAAGGAGGTCATTCGGCCCATCGAGTCCGTGCCAGCTCTCTGCAGAGCAATCCAGTCAGTCTCATTCCCCCGCTCTATCCCCATAGCCCTGCAAGTTTATTTCCCTCAAGTGCCTATCCAGTCTCCCCTTGAAAACAGAGTGTCTCCACTTCCACCACTTCCGTCGGCAGCGCATTCCAGGTCCTCCTCACTCGCTGCATAAAAAAGTTTTTCCTCGCGTCCCCTGTATCTCTTGCCCAAAACCTTAAATCTGTGTCACTTAGTCCTTGGACCATCAACTAGTGGGAACAGCCTTTCCCCATCTATCTATCCAAACCCATCATAATCTTGTACACCTCTATCAAATCATCCCTCAACCTCCTTTGCGCTAATGAAAACAAATCCAGTTTCTCCAACCTGTCCTTGTAGCTAAGATCCCCCATCCCCAGAACCATTCTGGTAAATCTCCTCTGCACCCTCTCAAGGGCCTTCCCATCCTTCCTAAAGTGTGGTGACCAGAACTGGACGCAATTCTCCAGTTGTGGCCTAACCAGCGCTTTATAAAGGTTCAGCATAACTTCTCTACTTTTGTACTCAATACCTCTATTTACAAAGCCCAAGATCCCATATGCTTTGCTAACCACTCTCTCAATATGTCCTGCCACCTTCAGGGACCTATGCACATTAACTCCCAGGTCCCTCTGTCCCTGCACACTCTTTAAAACTGTGCCATTAAGTGTATATCCCTGTTCCTTCTGCCAAAATGCATCACCTCACACTTCTCTGTATTAAATTCCATCTGTCACTCGTCTGCCCATTCTGCTAGCCTTTCTATGTCCTGTTGCAGTTGATTGGTATCATCCTCACTGTTTGCCACACCCCCAAGTTTGATGTCATCGGCAAATTTAGAAATTCTACTCTGTATTCCAATATCCAGGTCATATATATCAAAAAAAGCAGTGACCCCAGCACTGACCCTTGGGGAACACCACTGTTTACCATCCTCCAGTCTGAAAAACAGCCATTTACCACAACTCACTGTTTTCTGTCCTTAAGCCAATTCCTTATCCAAGCTGCCACTGACCCACCTATTGCATGAGCCTCAATTTTGTTAACCAGCCTTCTATGTGGTACTTTGTCAAATGCCTTCTGAAAATCCATGTAGACAACATCCATTGCATTCCCTTCATCAATCCTCCCTGATACTTCATCAAAAAATTCAAGTAGATTAGTCGAACACAATCTGCCTTTTACAAATCCGTGTTGGCTCTCCTTAATTAGCTTAAACCTCTCCAAATGCCTGTTAATTTTTTCTTTGATTATTGTTTCTAAAACATTACCCACCACTGATGCTAAACTGACCGGCCTGTAGTTACTAGGATTGTCCTTGCACCATATCGAGGATTGTCTATTTATCCATATTTGTTGTTCAGCAATGTGTTTTTGAAAGAATTACATGCTTATGTGGCACCACTGCATAAGTCTCCATCTTTATTGATTTTTTTTTTAACTCAGCAATGTTTTAAATCTGTTCTGAGGCTGTATACATCAGTGCATCATAATGCAGATACAATGAAATTTTAATGATATGCTAATAGGAAAGTTCTGAAATATTGTCCCCACTCTTGTGGATTTCTATGATCAAAGAGAATATTTCAGGCTATCTGAATTTGGTGGTTATAGAAAAGTCTGGATCTAGAATCTTGGAGGCAGGCTATATTTTATTTAGATTGGCCCAGAAATTGATCTCGCTCTGTTCCCGCGGGGGTAAGCCTTCCCCGCGATGTCTCACCTCGCTTATGCTTTTTCTGATCCAGCTCGCACGAACTTGATGTTCCAGACATCAGCTGTGCTGGGCTTGCGTATCCCAGCGGCGTAGTGAATTCGTGCGAGCTGTGGGATCACGTGACTCCGTTAGAGCCAATGGCAGCACACCATCTTCCATTCATAAGTCTCACAGCATGGCTGTGAGACTTATGAATCTTACACCCCCCCAAAATAACAGCTAAACCTCAATTAAATTTAAAAAAAAAACCATCACATTAATAAAATAAGTATAGTTAATTAAATTAACCATTTTAAATAAAAAATTAAATTTTTGAAAAAATTTAAAATCTTTTAAAAAGTTATAAAAATAAACTTACCTGTCTTTAAAGTCTATAAAAAAGATATACCTGTAAAAAAAAATTCAAAAAAATACTTAATTCACTACTTACCTTCTTAAAAGCGGGTCTTACTCCTCCTTTTTACATTTCCAAAATCTTCCCTACTTACCTGCGCGTCCAAAGCATGAAGTGCACAGCGTGCGCGCAGCCTGTAGCGCGCACGCGATGCACTCAAGCCCCGCCCCCTTTTCGGAAGAGCAATTGCCGGTTTTCAGCGCATGCGCAGGGCATGCAGAAAACCGGCAATTGGAGTGGGAATACGCGAGAGTATGCAGTGCGTACTCTCGCGTCCCGGGATCAATTTTCGGCCCATTATTTTTCATAAGTATTGCAAATCTCTGTGTCCATATTGAGGTATGTAGCTGTAAAGTTGTAATACAGACAACATGATGCATGAGACGTCACTGAGGTTTTGATGATGTGTGTAATTGGTATCAATGTAAGTCATACATCAGTTATGCTTCAGAAGTATTTGATGGCCAGCATGTGAAGAACAATTTTATTTGGGGGGATGGGGTGTGGGGGAAGAGAACCTGAGACATTTGTGGGATCAGAATAGCTGCTCTTCATGTGCATCATGATGTTGTTGCAGCTTCAATTTTTTTAAATACCCTTTTCTTGTTCCAGAAGGTTTCATTGCACTTGTGAGTGGAGCTTATCTCCCACAATCATAAAGTATATCACGCTCCTGCAGAAATAACGTAGCCTGGATCTAACCCTTCACTCCAATCCCAGTGAGCTCCTCAGTGTCTTCAGTCTATTCAAACAGAAAATTATTATACCAAGGACCAGACTAGTACAGGCTAAAATCATTATTACATATGCTAAATTGATTCAGAAGCTTAATACCCAGGCAGTATAATAAAATAAGACAACATTTTAAAATGCATAGAATACATAGATAAGTCCTTTTTTAGAGCTCTTTGGTCCTCAATTATCTTCATTGGAAAGTCTTCAGTGGTTTCATTGACACAAATAATCTAATAATTTTCTGCCCAGCAATGCTCTTGTGGTCTCCCTTTACGATACAATTAGCACCAAATATAATTAAATTCAAATTAATGAACAATGATTTTAAAAACCCTTTTACCTGAGCACTTGACACTTTCACTTCAAAGCCTGTATCTTAATCTTTGATCAAAATAAAAGTCCATTTTCTTGTAGAGGAATCATCTCTGATTTTAAACTTGGCAAAACAACAGTATCTATTTTAAAAGCAAAATACTGTGGAAATCTGAAATAAAAACAGAAAATGCTGGAAATACTCAGCAGGTCAGGCAGCATCTGTGGAGAGAGAAACAGAGTTAACGTTTCAGGTCGATGACATTTCATCAGAACTGGAAAAAGTTAGAGATGTAAAAGGTTTAAATCAGGTACAGAGGCAGGGAAATGGGGGAGGGGAGGAAAGACCAAAAGGGAAGGTCTGTGATAGGGTGGGAGGCAGGAGAGATTAAATGACAAAAGGGTTGATTGTGTGAAGTGAAAGGGGTGGTAATGTATCTATTTTAAATCTGGGTTACCACAGATGAAAGCTGGTATGTGTTTCTATTTTTTGAAAGATACTCTGGATACAACCACTAAAAGGCTTTAATGTGGAGTTACTTAAAGGCCGTATTACTGCAGAGAAAAGCATAATGGAACATGCTTTATCCAGTATAATGGAACATGCTTTATCCAGTATAATGAACATGCTTTATCCAGTATAATGGAACATGCTTTATCCAGTATAATGGAACATGCTTTATCCAGTATAATGGAACATGCTTTATCCAGTACAATGGAACATGCTTTATCCAGTACAATGGAACATGCTTTATCCAGTACAATGGAACATGCTTTATCCAGTATAAATCACTGGATGCCGCCTCCTCCTCCACAATGGATATTGGAAATTGGCAGATAATTTGAGTCCCAACATTTTGGTCTTGCACATGTGCCACAATAACCTACGCTTGGGTATCATAGAATCATAGAAATTTACAGCACAGAAGGAGGCCATTTGGCCCATCTTGTCCGTGCTGGCTGACAAAGAGCTATCCACCCTAATCCCACTTTCCAGCACTTGATCCGTAGCCTTGTAGGTTACGGCACTTCAAGTGCATATCCAAGTACTTTTTAAATGGGATGAGGGTCTCTGCCTCTACCACCCTTTCAGGTAGTGAGTTCCAGACTCCCACCACCCTCTGGGTGAAAAAATTTCTCCTCAAATCCCCTCTAAACCTCTGACCAATTATTTTAAATCTATGCCCCCTGGTTATTGACCCTTCTGCTAAGGGAAATAGGTCCTTCCTATCCACTCTATCTAGGCCCCTCATCATTTTATACACCTCAATTAGGTCTCCCCTCAGCCTCCTCTGTTCCAAAGAAAACAACCCCAGCCTATCCAATCTTTCCTCATAGCTAAAATTCCCCAGCCCAAATTCCCCAGCCCAGGCAACATCCTCGTAAATCTCCTCTACACTCCCTCAAGTGCAATCACATCCTTCCTGCAATGTGGTGACCAGTACTGCACGCAGTATTCTAGCTGCGGCCTAACTAGTGTTTTATACAGTTCAAGCATAACCTCCCTGCTCTTATATTCTATGCCTCGGCTAATAAAGGCAAGTATCCCATATGCATTCTTAACCACCTTATCTACCTGTCCTGCTACCTTCAGAGATCTGTGGACATGCACTCCAAGGTCCCTCTGATCTTCTGCACTTCTGTATCATGCCATTTATAGTGTATTCCCTTGCCTTGTTAGCCCTCCCCAAATGCATTACCTCAAACTTCTCCGGATTGAATTTCATTTGCCGCTGTTCTGCCCACCTGACCAGTCCATTAATATCTTCCTGCAGTCTGCAGCCGCCTTCATTATCAACCACACGGCCAATTTTTGTATCATCTGCAAACTTCTTAATCACACTTCCGACATTGAAGTCCAAATCATTGATATATATACCACAAAAAGCAAAGGACCCAGTACTGAGCCCTGCGGAACCCCACTGGAAACAGCCTTCCAGTCACAAAAACACCCTTCAACCATTACACTTTGTTACCTGTCTCTGAGCCAATTTTGGATCCAATTTGCCAGGTTAGCCCTCCCCAAATGCATGAAAGTATGAAGAGAAGAATAATACAACAAACATGCATTAAATTCAATCTTTCTGGAGATGTGAAGTTGATTTATGCTGGACAGGAAGAGAGTGCTATTAGCTGGCTGTGCAATGAAGTGATGCTTCATGTAATACTTAGTTCCAAACAAAATTTTGGTGAATAATCAGGACCGTGGCTAATTGGAATATGGGTAATGAAGGACTTAGACTTTTAATGCAAAGTACAGATCCCACATGAGTTTTGAAAATATTCCCTATTTGATGAGAGAAATGGTTTTAATCTACACCTACAGCATACAGAAGTAAAATGACGGCTCTTTCTATATAATAATAACTTTCATTTATATAGCACCTTTTCATGTAGCAAACGTACTGAGACACAGAGGCATAATCAGACAAAATGGATGCTGAGCCAAAGGAGATATTAGGACGGGTGACCAATCCACCCTGGGTCAGATCTCTCTTCAACTCACTGAAATTAGCCCTCCTCTAGTTAAGTATTTTTATGCTTGATTGTTCCTTGTCCTTTTCCATAGTTATTCTAAACCCGATGAAATTATGATCACTGTTCCCCAAATGCTCCCCCACTGAAACATGTTCCACTTGCCGCACTTCATTCCCCAGTATTGCTTCCTTTCTCGTTGGGCTGGAAGCACACTGATCAAGAAAATTCTCTTATACACATTTCAGGAATTCCTCCCCCTCATTGCCCTTTACACTGTTACTATCCCAGTCTACATTGGGGTAATTGAAGTCCCCCATTATCACTACTCTATAGTTCTTGCATCTTTCTGTAATTTGCCTGAAGACTTGCTCCTCTATCATCTTCCCACTATTTGGTGGCCTATAGTATACACCCAATAGCTCCTCTATTCATTAATTCTAACCAAATAGATTCTGTCTTAGACCTCTCAACTACACCATCCCTTTCTAGTGCTATAATGGTTTATTTGATCAGTGCTGTCGCACCCCACCTTTTATTCACTTCCCTATCTTTCCTGAATACGTTGTAGCCAGGAATATTTAGTTCCCAATCCTCCACTTCTTTGAGCCAGCTCTCTGTTATTGCCACTATATCATAGTCGACTTGGCCCTGCAGCTCACCAACCTTATTTACCATGCTACGTGCATTTCCGCATATGCACTCCAAATCCATCTTAGACTGCCTTGCATTTGTCCCCTGTCTGATCCCTCCTATTCCTGAACTATTTTTTAATCTAGTGCTATTTGTCTCTGCCAGTCCTCTGTGCACCTTGTTTATCCTCAGATGTTTCATCCTGGTGCCCATCCCCCATAGCACTAGTGAACCTCCCTGCGAGGACATTCATCCTGATGCCCTGCCAAATTAGTTTAAACCCTCCCCCACAGCACTAGTTAACCTCCCTGCGAGGATATTCATCCCAGCTCTGTTGAGATGCAACCCATCCATCTTGAACGCGTCCCTTCTGCCCCAGAACTGGTCCCAATCCCCCAGGAATCTGAATCCTCCCTCCTGCACCATTTCTCGAGCCACACGTTAACCTGTTTCTCCAGCCACACGCAAAGCTGTTTTATCCTGCTATTCCTATACTCACTAGTGTGTGGCACTGAGATTAATCCAGAGATTACTTCCTCCAAGGTCCGGCTTTTTAACTTCCTCCCAAGCTCCTGAAACTCTGACTGCTGGACCTCAACCCTTTTCCTTCTTATGTCATTGGTTCTCACATGGACCACAATTTCCAGCTGTTCCCCTTTTCCCCCCTCAAAATGGGTCAGTAGGTCTGCACAGAATGCATACCTACTGGCTCCTGCTAGATAATCCTCTTGTGTGCACATCTGGTGTGGACAGGATTGATGCCACCCATTATTAAATAAAACATACTGAGTATTTAGTATTGTTATAAAGATGATCATTTTTGATAGGTGAGAGGAGGCAGGTGTGGAGCATAAACCCCAGCATATAGACCAGTTGGGCTGAATGGCCTGTTTCTGTGCTATACATTCTGTGTAATAAAAAAGAAATTGCAGTTAAAATTAACCTGGAAAATTCCCTCGGTATAACTGGTTCTATGATGATTTATGTGGTCAGCATTTCAGAATATTCCAGAACTCCTCTGTTAACGTATCCTAAAAGACAATTCATTTAAATGGAACTTTAATAGAAGCATTATGAGATAATGTTGAACTTAATGAGACAGCATTCACCGTTTGCTGTGGCATTCAAAGTCACTAGTGTTAACCACTTAATAGTTTCTTTCTTGCAGGTAGAGGTTGGCGATTATAGTTAAAATAAATTGCACAGAATGCATACCTGCTGATACTGTACTACGCTCATCAAGGTAGAGATGCCTGCTGATGCTTGTGTAGAGGATGGCCCCTCTACCTCCTGCACCGTCCCAGTACTGCTCCAAGAAAATGGAATCAATGGCAAAATGGAACTAGACCACACATTTGTCACTTATTGTTTGGAATGTTTCTCGTGTATAATGAACGGCGGGTTTTGTTTGGGTCAGAAAAGACAATTCATTTAAAATAAATATTGCCGAGTAGAAGTTTTCCCCTATTAACAGCTGTCCAGGCTACTGAGTTTTAATTCTTTATGTTCGCAATGGCAATATCCATAATAGGTTGAAACCATTATGTATTTGTCTCCGTTTTAACTAATCCTGACTTGAACATGACATCACGATAGTATAAACTATTCAACATTAAAACCATGTTCCTTGTGCGTGGATTAAGAACACCAGCCCCAAAATTGCAGGAGACTTCTGGCACAGTTGTGCTGCAACTGCAATGGATACACCAGGTTCTGGAGTTTCAGGAGGTCTCGTCTGGGCCCCAAACATGGTCCCCTGTGTCAGAGGGGGTGGGCTTCCTTATGCTGGAAGTTCCCACTTCCCCAGCCTCAGTGGGACATAGTGTAAGTGTGGAGACCTATGAGGCCAGGTGGACTGTCCTACAGAAGGTGCAAGGAAGTTATGGTAAACCTTTATAAATCACTGGTTAGGCCTCAGCTGGAGTATTGTGTTCAATTCTAGGCATCACACATTTTAGGAAGGATGTCAAGGCCTTGGAGAAGGTGCAGAGGAATTTATCAGAATTATACCAGGGATGAGGGACTTCGGTTATGTTGAGAGACTGGAGAAGCTGGGATTGTTCTCCTTGAAGCACTTGGAAAAAGTTAAGGGGAGATTTAATAGAGCTGTTCAAAATTATGAAGGGTTTTGATAGAGTAAATAAGGAGCAACTGTTTCCACTGGCCGTAGGGTCGGTAACCAGAGGACACAGATTTAAGATAATTTGTAAAAGAACCAGCGGGGAGATTACATTTTTTTTTTTTTAACGCAAGGAGTAGTTGTGATCTGGAATGCACTGTTGAAAGGATGGTGGAAGCAAATTCAATAATAACTTTCAAAAGGGAATTGGATAAATACTTGAAAAGGAAAATTTGCTAGGCTATGGAGAATGAACAGGGGAGTGGATCAAATTGAATAGCTTTCAAAGAGCCGGCACAGGCACAAAATGGCCGAATAGCCTCTGTCTGTTCTGCATGATTGTAAGTGGGTCCCAGCAGAGGGGATCCACACTTGGTAAACAGCCTGGACCCTGAAGAATAAAAAGTTTCATTATTGGCTCCCTTGCAGAGGGAGCAGAAACGATGTATACATCCTCCCGGCCCAGAAGGGCAGCAAGTGCAGAGTTTCCAGCCCGTGTGGGTCAATGGGCAACGTTCCCACCAAGCTGTGCTGCTGCAGGTCCTGCGCCGTCCTGGACTGGCTTTTGAATGGGAGATTTCACGCATGCACGAAATTTTGAATGGGCCGGGCACCTAAAGAAAAATTAGGGGGTACATTGCCAATGGGCGCCTGAGATGCTCTGATATTAGCTCGTGTGCACACCAGGCCCATGCAAGTAAGGTTTCCTCCCACTGACCACGCATACTCCCAATGGGATTAGCGCTGGAGGCCACAGGCAGCGTAACTGTCAGATCGTGGCTCATGCAGTACAAGTTAACTTGTGTATATTAGGTCAATTACTTTTGATATTTGGACTTTTCTGTGGGTTAACAAGAGAAAATTGATGCTTAGGCAGAAAAGGATTACTATAGATCACTATTTTCAAATTGCTTCATTTATTTAATAGCCATAATTGCTCTTGCAATATAAAAGATTTTTAAAATTTTGTTTAGAAATACTTTGTTTCTATATTTTTATGTTATACAAACTCTGGAAATAGTTTCAGATTTAAGACTTTTCATCACCATGACTGTATTTTAAAGGGATTTTCTAAAGATGTGGTTGTTTATGAAATCAGATGAGAATTTTTTATAGAAATTCAGCCTGAGTTTCCCAAAATTAATCTAAAAATCCATTTAAGCACCATTATTTAAAATGGACCAAATTGATATTTCACAAAATGCAACTTCGTTTCCATTTTTTTTTTGCTGAACCATTTTCTTGGAGACTATTTCTTTGAAACCTTTTTAGATGTTTTGTTTTACAAAATCCATTTTCTGTTCAAGTCACACAAGGCATAGATTGAAGCCTAGATTATTTTTTATAAGTGAAAACTCAAAAGTCCTGATTTTCATTCAAAAGTGTATATGAAATAAAATTAGTGTGCATTTTAGTTTAACTGTGCTTCCGTTATAACTTTAGAAAATGCACAACACTCCCTCTGAATTACCTTAAAATCATAGTTAAAAGATTAGTTTTGTTGCTAATGTGTTACTGTTTGAGTGAAAACCAGAATCGTGAAGATCTAACTTGACAATGAGATGTAGTAGCGTAATGTAGATTTTTATTAACTTCAACATTTTTAAAATTAATTTCAACATTTTTTTCATGTGTCTATGTCCTGTTGTGGAACTTGGCTTGCTATCTATTATTGAATGTTGCCAATTCTAAAAGCACTACTTTATAAAGCACTACAAGCCACCAAATTAATATATATTTTCTTAACTACTATTTGAAATTGTAGATGGTTTGAGCCTTTAAGATTGATCAAATATCTGTCCCAAGTGCATTTTCTGTGTTTTACAAAAAACTAGTTGGGATTTATAAAAAGATTGAGTGTATTTACTGTGTATTACAATTTACTTGTGGAGGAATAAATTTCCTATTCTAAATATTCATATTGTGTACAGATCCTTCTGCACACAACACTTTTTTAAAATATCTAGGCAATCCTTGGAGTCATATGATTGATTGCATCTGACATGAATAAAATGGATTTTGAAAAATTATATTGCAAATAAATTGTAATTGTTTTTATTTTCTGTATAACCAATCAATTTGCTTCTTTTTACCTTTTTCTCATCACGTTTTCCATTATTACCTTATCCCTCCACATTATTTTTGTGTGTGTGTGTGTGTATGTCCTAATCCTCTATCTGCTGGGATTAATATAGGTGGCAGTGGGGGAGATTGTGAAGGTGACCAATGGGGAACATCTCCCAGCTGACCTCGTCATTCTGTCATCAAGGTCAGATTTGATTTAGGGAATATAATACTGCAGCATTTTAAAGCAGCAGTGGGTCCTCAAAAGCAGCCCCAAAGAGGCTATTTGTAATTCTTCAGATGTACTTTGATTCACATTCTACATAAGATTCCTGAATAAATTTTGATTACTAACAGAAATTACCTTGTGGGGGAGGGGTAAAAAATGTAATTTTGCTCCCCCTCCTCAATACAATGTAACTTTCTTACTGACCGAAGGGATGGTCTGAAAGTTTACCCTCGGGCTACCTCCAGAGCTGCTCCATATGAAACACTAGAAAGTGCACAAAGGAAAGCTGCTCAGTCTTTCTGTGGCTCCTCTTTCTGGGAAGTACCTGGCCTTTCTTTGGCACTCTCCATGGCAGCACAATTGAGATTAAGAACTTGTCCTATAGAATCAGTTCCATAATTCTGTAGTGCAACATATTGGAGTTGCAATACTCACCATTATGCTCTCCAGTAATTTTATTGCATTAAGAAGTCACAAATAATCTATTCCCCTTCACTGATGCAGAATTATTAGAACAAAATGTAATGTTGATTTTTATCAAAGATTACCATATATTGTGCGTAAATATTTTCTTACAAACTGAATAGTTCATCATCCCTTTTTGTCCATAATGCTCAACAGTAGCTTAATTTTGTAATGCCAAAGTTGCATGTAGCTATTTTCAATTATACTTAAATGTCCAGGTAACCATGCATAGAGCAGGTAATGGATTAACTAACAGTGATGCTGTAAAAAGGCCAATTTTAGAAATGAAATAAACCATGTGTAAAATTATGACTTTTGCAGAAGTCCAGCTTTATGCTTATCCTTTAGAGCAAAACAAAGACTTTTAGGCTGTTTACATCTTGTAATTTAAAGATGAAACAAGGTGCTTTTCCAAAAATGTCATTTTACTAAGCGTTGAGCTGTATAAGAAGATGCCCTGTTTAATAATTTTTTTCTTGGTGGGTTTTACAAGCTCGCTGGAGGACCCACTGTACTTTTCTGAATGTTATCTTTTGCATGTTCTTTGATTTATAACTTCTCACTTTTTGTATTATGTGACAAACTGCATGTTGCTGTGGCAAATGTAATTACTACAGTGCTGCAACTGCACCTTGTGGTGTTGTAACTTACTAATCAGGAAGCTTGCTGCGCAGTCCCTATTTTTCTGATTTGTATCTGTTAACTGTTGTGTAGCTTTGCTGCTGCGTTAACGGATGTGTTTTTATGAAATGTATTTCTAATTGTTTTACATATACTATTTTGCCTTTTGGATGATGTTTCCCCTGCCCCACTCCCACTTGGTTAACAGGTACACAGAATCTTTTCTTGCACATGTAACATGCATGAGCTATTCCCCTTATGGCAGAATGCACAAATTCCCTGGGCACATCTTTATGAACAGTCATGGAACTGGTCCATCAATAGTAATTGATTGGGCTTTAAGAATTGTCCAAATTCAATAATGAGGAAATGTTTATTTTCTCCTTCACCTTAAATCTCAGTGGGAGTAGAAACTGCAAGATGTGTTTTAAGGAATAGGTGCTAAACACTTTGAAGTGTTTTGTCATCTGCAGAGCAAAATTATTAAAATCATCTTTGGTGTGTTCAGCCATCTTTTGTATAACCATTACTCATTTTGTACATAAATGAAATGCATAAATAAGATTTAAAGTAAATTATCCAAAGTTTGACTTCGTTATTCTGTTTGTAACTTAGATATCTAAGGTAATTACTCAATTTAATTATATAGAACTGTCTGTCTAAATTAATAAATGCTTGACTATTAGACTAGCATAGTCAAACATTTGCGTGATAGTGTAACATGGATGGAAACAGTTGAAAAATTTAATAAGCTTGTCATTCTGTTTCATATTAGTGTCTTAATCCTTAAAATTATGACGATTAAATTTTTTATTTTAATCAATAAAATTATATTATTTCAAGAAGTGAACCCCAGTGCTCTGTTGAGACTTGCTTTCACGAGTTCAATTTATACATATCTGAATATTCCATTTTTCAAATCACTGCAACATTGAATGCATCATGGTGCAAAAGGTTTACTGTAACATATAAAACAATTTTATAATGGTTAGCCATGAGTTTGGTGAGAAACTAAAGATGCATTTTTATTGAAAAATGCTTTAATGACGCTAATGAATGCTGAATAACTAACTATTCTGCTGGAATTTAATTCTGTCACTGAAAAACTGTTTGCAAGTTTTCCAAGTAGTCATATATTGACTGCTTAAAATTTAATAAGCTTGTCATTCTGTTTCATATCAGTGAACCACAGGCAATGTGCTACATTGAAACTTCTAATTTAGATGGAGAAACAAATCTTAAGATCCGACAGGTAAGATTTTCATCCATATTGGTTCGCAATACATTTAATAAGCAAACAAATTTAATTCAACATAGTTGTAGGAAAGCCATTTTTTGTCTGAGTTTGGTTTATTTTTGGGATAATCCAAATAACTTTCAATACAGCTTTGTGAATTTGACTCGTGGTTGTAATAAATGCATCGATCAAACAGTAAGATCTATGAACCCTGAAAAAAATAATAGCTGTGCTATTCCAGGCCTGAAATTGCAGTTAGAGACAAAAGTGTGAGCTCTATTAGGAATTAAATTTTGTACAATTTGGATAATTTAGAAAAATGTTATTTTGTTTCTAACTCCATCTGAGTAAATAAGTAATACTGTATTTGAGTTTCTACAAAGACTTTATAAAGAATCAGTTGAAGTAGTACATTTACAAGGGTGGTCCTGAAACTGAGAGGTTAGAACCATCAGGAAAGGCTGAATAGGCTGGGGCTGTTTTTCTAGAAGAGAGAAGGATGAGGAGTAACCTAATAGAGGTCTTCAAAATTATGAAGGGGTTTGATAGGGGAGATGTAGTGAAGATGTTTCTACTTGTGGGGAGACCAAAACTAGAAGCCATAAATTATAAGATGGTCACTAATAAATCCAATAAAGAATTCAGGAGAACATTCTTTACCCCAGGAATGGTTAGAATGTGTAGCTTGCTACCACAAGGAGTAGTTGAGGCAAATAGCCTAGATGCATTTAAGGAGAAGCTAGATAAGTACACGCAGGAGAAAGGAATAGAAGGTTACGTTGATGGGGTGAGATGAAGTAGGTTGGGAGGAGGCTCGTGTGAAGCATAAACACCGGCATGGACAAGTTGGGCCAAATGCCTTTTTCTGTCCTGTAAATTCTATGTAATTTCAACTAAAAATATGATTTGGATACTTTATAGTTTTATTGTGACCATAACTATTTTTAATTCAAAAATGTAGTAATCGTTTGACCGCTCCTTGTACCTTTCACTATAATATGAGTTGAGGGGAAGTCAAGTCCTCCGATTTGTTTTAGATTTCTTTCCAGAGCTTAAATCTAGTGGTTTTTTTTCGATCAATGTGGCAGTCTCCGTGCCATGCTTCATTTCCAAGCAGCACTACATTACTTTAAGCAATAATCTAATTACAATGTTAAGGAGAATTAACCTTAAACAGATTCTTATCTGGATTTTAAAAATAAAGATATTTTGAAATGGTCATTCAGGATCCTGTTTACGTTTGGTGAAGAAGAGCAAAACAATTTTAGATCCAAGGTGATTCCAATTAGGAGGTTCAAATTTGCCTGCATTTATCCTTAAGCAAATAGGCACAGGTGAACAAAAGCTTCATTGTACAAACATACAGTTAGAGAGTCTGTTAATGACATTTTGTTTATTTTAGCAACTTTGTGTATTTCATAAGATACTTAAGGACGAGCAAGAACACTTGGTCCATCTTAATTCATCCATTCAGAAGAGCCCTACACCCCCCCCTCCATTGCTGCATCTAATTGCTTGTTTAATGATTCTAGGGTTTTTGCCTCCACTGCTCTGCCTTGAATTCTATTCCAAGTGTTGATCACTCTCTGCTTGAAGAAAAACCTCCTGCTATCGGTCCCAAAGTTACATTTTAGTAGTTTGAACCCGAGTCTCCTTGTCCAACTCCCACAATTACATTTATGCAATAGTCCAGAATAATCTCTTCCATACTATCTTGTATATTTCTCAAATCACCTCAGACACCTTGGGGCAGAAATTGGTTTAGGTCCATTTTGGGTACAAGATTGTCGACGTATTTCATATGCACGCCAGAAGCTGGGGGCCAAATTGGGCCTTCATCACCATAACTCCAGCGAGCTGCAGGTGCCAATGAGCACCAAGAGGCAGCTTGCTGGTGTGCTCCAGACCAATTTGGGCTGGCAGCAGCCCTCGGGCAGTATTAAAAATTGAAAGATGACAGTAAACCATTATAAAATTTTGTTCATGCAAATTAAAGTTGTGATTTTCTTTTTTCCCCTCTCAAGGGTCTACCTCAGACAGCAGACATAAAAGATATGGATAGTTTAATGAATTTTTCTGGCAAACTCGAATGCGAGAATCCCAACCGACACGTGTATGATTTTGTTGGCAACATTCGATTTGATGGAAAGAGGTAAAGTAGGCTGAAGGAAAAGAAACATTAAAACGATGACAAATATTTTCTTCTCACAGAAATATGTACAAATTTAATTACTGAACTGCATTCAAAGTGAAAATTAAAAGGAATGAACGTCACTTTTGTCAGTGTTCAAATCTTAAGATGAGAAGTTTCTGCAGTCTCATTTCCAAGTGACCATGGCTATAATGCCTGAAGCATCCCAGGACTTCTACATTAATTAGTATTCAATTAACATCGTTCCTCCTTGCAGTGGTACATTATCTGCTTTCCCAATTATCTTCAGTTTTTCTGGTCATGGCTTTATTTCACATCCTGCTAATTTTTTTTGTCATTTATATTTCATCTCCTTTTCTTGGTGAATAAAGTTGTTCCTTTTGTTTGACAGTATCAGCTGTGGCTCAGTTGGTAGTATCCTCGCCTCTGGGTCAGAAGGTTGTGGGTTCACAGTCCCACTCCATGGACTTGAGCACATAAATCTAGGCTGACACTCCAGTGCAGTGCTGAGGGAGTGCTGCACTGTTGGAGGTGCCGTCTTTCGGATGAGACGTTAAACCGAGGCCCCGTCTGCTCTCAGGTGGATGTAAAAGATCCCATGGCACTCTTGCGAAGAAGAGCAGGGGAGTTATCCCCGGTGTCCTGGCCAATATTTATCCCTCAACCAACATAACAAAAACAGATTATCTGGTCATTGTCACATTGCTGTTTGTGGGAGCTTGCTGTGCACAAATTGGCTGCCACGTTTCCTACATTACAGCAGTGACTACACTTCAAAAGTACTTCATTGGCTGTAAAGTGCTTTGAGACGTCCAGTGGTCATGAAAGGCGCTATATAAATGCAAGTTTTTCTTTCTTTTTATTTTACACTTGTCTTCAATCCTATGCCGACAGTATTGCTGTAAATTGTGTGGGATCTTCGGCAGGCGCTCTAATGACTCCGTGATGTTGAGCTACAAAAGCGCATTTGTAGGCAGGCTCCGAGTGGTCCCAGTCCCTCCGCTCAGCAGCTGAAGGAGCCCTCGAGTTACTCAGGAGCCAGCAGGATGTATCAAATTCAATTCCTCCTTCACTTGCTCCATTGCAATCGTGCTCTGTTTTACCAGTAGCCCACTTCTGCAACATTGGTACAGCTACGCTTCGGGTGCCTTATCTGCCTCGTATTGCAAAACCTAATTTTAGGGACTTTTGACTAGCTACCAATCTCCATTATCTACTGATGGGTTCCTGCCATTGTGCCTGATTATTGGAGGTTCCACTGCAAAATAGATAATTTCACAGGAAATTCTATTCCCCTAGATCATTTCTGCGCTTTTAAGGAAAAAAATCGTACCTAAGGGTCCTGTATGGAGCCCCTTTATACGATCAATTTTTGCAGAGGCAGGGCTGATTGATTAATCAGGGTTACCTTGTATATATTTGTAACTGTTGCTCCTGGCTTGTCAGGACCTAGGACAATTAATTTACAATTACACTGCAAGTAGAATGCCTCCTATTAGCTAAGGGAACAAACAAGACAATGAGGTAAACTAGTGTCTGAAGAGAGGCATCAGCTAAAGATGTGATAGATGTACAACAAGCTCTTTCGGTAGCATTTCTTCAATGCATATTCATAGAATTATACAGCACAGAAGGAGACCAATTGTGCCTGTGTCGGCTCTCTGAAAGACTACATATCCTGCCTACTTCCACCTCCGTAACATTGCCCGTCTCTGCCCCACCTCAGCTCATCCTCTGCTGAAAGCCTCATCCGTGTCTTTGTTAACTTTAGACTTGACTATTCCAACGCACTCCTGACTGGCCTCCCACATTCCACCCTACGTAAACTTGAGGTCATCCAAAACTCGGCTGCCTGTGTCCTAACTCGCACCGAATCCCGTTCGCCCATCACCCCTGTGCTCGCTGACCTACATTGGCTCTGGTTAAGCAGCGCCTCGATTTCAAAATTCTCATCCTTGTTTTCAAATCCCTCCATGGCCTCGCTGCCCCCCCCGCCCCCCCCGAGATATCTGTGCTCCTCCAATTCTGCCCTCTTGAGCATCCCTGATTATAATCGCTCAACCTTTGGTGGCCATGCCTTCTGTTGCCTAGGCCCTAAGCTCTGGAATTCCCTGCCTAAACCTGTCTGCCTCACTACCTCTCTTTCCTCCTTTAAGACTCTCCTTAAAACCTACCTCTTTGACCAAGCTTTTGGTCACCTGCCCTAATTTATCCTTATGTGGATAGGTGTCAAATTTTTTGTCTTAAAATACTCCTGTGCAGCACCGTGGGATGTTTTACTACGTTAAAGGTGCTATATGAATACAAGTTGTTATCCAATTAGTCCCGCTCCCCTGCTGTTTCTCCATAGCCCTGCAAATTTTTCCTTTTCAAGTATATATCCAATTCCCTGTTGAAAGTTACTGTTGAATCTGCTTCTACCACCCTTTCAGGCAGTGCATTCTAGATCATAATATCTTGCTGTGTAAAAAAAAAAAAAAAATTCTCCTCGTCTCCCCTCTACTACTTTTGCAAATTATCTTAAATCTGTGTCCTCTGGTTACCAACCCGCCTACCAGTTTCTCCTTTGAACACATCTTTGAAATCTGCCTTAACCTCTGCTCTAAGGAGAACAACCCCAGCTTCTCTATCCTTGTCCCTGGTATCATTCTAGTAAATCTCCTATGCACCCTTTCCAAGGCCTTGACATCCTTCCTAAAGTGTAGTACCCAGAATTGGACACAATACTCCAGCTGAGGCCTAGCCAGTGATTTATAAAGGTTTAGCATAACTTCCTTGCTTTTGTACCCTATGTCTCTATTTTATAAATTCCGGGATATCACATGGTTTTTATAACAGCCGTATCAACTTGTCCTGACACCTTCAAAGATTTATGTATGTGAACCCCAAGGTCTCTTTGTTCCTTCACCCCTTTTAAAGTTGTACCATTTAGTTTATATATGCTTTGGATGTTCTGAGGTCGAGGAAGGCACTATATAAATGGGATTTATTTCTCTTTTTCTTTACTTCCATCCAGTCTGACAAACTACTCTCTGCTTTCTGTCTCTTAGCTGATTTTGTATCCATGCTGCCACTGCCCCTTTATTCCCATGGGCTTCAATTTTGCAAACAAGTCTATTATGTGGCACGTTATCAAATATTTTTGAAAGTCCATATACAGATCGACTACACTGCCTTGATCAACCCTCTCCGTTATTTCACCGAAGAACTCAATCACATTTGTCGGACACGATTTTCTTTCAAAAAATCTGTCCAAGTTACAATTAATTTTGTCCTAGCTTATGGTCTCCAGAAGTTTCCCCATCACCAATGCTAGGCTGATTGGCCTGTAATTACTGGATTTATCCTACTCCCCTTTTTTGAACGGGGATGTAACATTTGCAATCATTCAGTCCTCTGGCACCACTCCCATATCTAATGAGGATTGAAAGATTGTGGCCAGAACCTCAATGCATCCCATCCGGACCAGGTGACTTTTCTACTTTGAGCGCTGCCAACCTTTTAAGTACCTCCTCTCTATCTATTTTTATGCTACCCACTCCTCCTTTACTGTGGCATTGGTAGCATCCTCTTTTGTGAAGACAGATGTAAAGTACTCCTTTAGTACCTCAGCCAGGCCCTCTGCCTCCACAATATTTTCTTTTTGGTCCCTAATCGGCCCCACCCTTCCTTTAACCATCCTTTTACTATTTATATGTATAAAAGACTTTACATCTTTTCTCTTACACTCTCTTTGCCCCTCTTACTACCTTTTTCAGTTCTCCTCTGCACTTTCTGTATTCTGCTTCATCCTCTACTGTGTTATGAACCAGACATTTATCATAAGCCTCCTTTTACTGTTTCATTTTAATCTCAATTTCTTTAGTCATCCAGGGAGCTCTAGCTTTAGATGCCCTTCCTTTCACCTTTGTGGGAATGTGTCTAGTACTCTGACTATCTCCCCTTTGAAAGCCTCTCGTTGCTCATTTACTGTTTTACTTTCTAATCTATGATTCCAATCCACCTGGGCCACATCCCTTTTCAACTCACTGAAATTAGTCCTCCTCCAGTTGAGTATTTTCACATTTGATTTTTCTTTGCCCTTTTCCAAAACTACTCTAAAACCGAATAATATTGTAATCACTGTTTCCCAAATGTTTTCCCACTGAAACATGATTCACTTGCCCCTCTTCATTCCCCTGAATTAGATCCAGCGCTGCTTCCTTCTTCTTTGGGCTAGAAACATAATGATCACAAAAAGTTCTCCTGGACACATTTTAGGAATTCCTTTCTTGCCCTTTGAACTGTTACTTCCCGCCCGCCCCCCCAGGTCTATATTGGGATAATTGATGTCCCCCATTATCACTACTCGATTGTTTTTACATATTTCTGAAATTTCGCAAGTGATTAACTTGAAATTCAGCAGACTTTGATATTTAATATGCAGGAGAATTAAAGTGAGCACACAATGGGTCGTATTTTGCGACCCCTACGGCTGTGCACGCACCCGTAAGGGCCGCGCAAGTTTCAGGTGTAGGCAAGCGAAGCGCATGCGCGAAAACCCGGAACTTACGATCTGTCAAGAATTCTCTTGACAGATGATCCGCATCCCCGAGAAAAGGGCCTCCGCAGGCGGAGAGTTGTGCTATTTGCCCAACTTCCGCCTGCTGAATGCCTGTGAAATTCTTATGCCTGGTAAAAGCAGGCATAAGGCCTGCTTTTACCAGCATAAGAGTTTTAAAAAAGAGAAATAAAATGTTGTCACTCATTTATACATTAAAAACTCTGTCCATTAAGGTAAGTTTTTTAGCCCCGTTAAAACATAAAAATTTTTTTTCAAAAAACTTAATTTTTGTTTAAAATATTTAATTAAATGGCATTTTAATTAATTTTATGTGTTTGTGTATTTTTTAAGTGATCCCCATTCATACTTATGGGGATTCCGTATGTTACTCCCATAAGTATGAATGGGGATTCCCTTTTATTGGTTGGGCCGGCCCACATGATCCCAGGGGCGCTTGTGAACCGCCTGCGCCCCTGAGATACGTGGGCCTCTGCCCGCGCGTACCCGGAGAGGTCCAGGAGCGCGAGCCTCTGTACCTCCCGGACCACCAGGTAAATTGGTAGATTTTTTGTTGGTCGGATGCATCCGCCCGCGGGAAGCCTCCAACCGCAAATTTTGGGCCAATAGTAATGTGAATGACAATGAGCATTTTTTGATCCTCAGCTCTTGTAATCATTGTTTTTGATTCTAATGTTGCAGAATTACTACAAACAGTGAGAGATTGGTTTCCCAGTATTAATAGGCTTTCCACTAGGCAACAACACATACATTTTGTTATACATTACATAGGATATACGGCACAGAAACAGGCCATTCGGCCCAACCAGTCTATGCTGGCGTTTATGCTCCATTTGAGCCTCCTCATCTAAATCTATCAGCATAACCCTCTATTCCCTTCTCTCTCATATGCTTGTCTAGCCTCCCCTTAAATGCATCTATACTATTCGCTTCAACCATTCCCTGTGCTAGCGAGTTCTCATCACTCTTTGGATAAAGAAGTTTCTTCTGAATTCCCTATTGGATTTCTTGGTGACTATCTTATATTGGTGGACTTCCCCACAAGTGGAAACATTCTCTCTCTATCTACTCTATCAAAACCTTTCATAATTTTAAAGACCTCTATTAGGTCACCCCTCAGCCTTTTTTCAAGAGAAAAGAGACCCAGCCTGTTCATCCTTTCCTGATATGTATACCCTCGCATTTCTGGTATCATCCTTGTAAATCTTCTCTGCACCCTCTCCAGTGCCTCTATATCTTTTATATAATATGGCAACTGGAACTGCATGCAGTACTCCAAGTGTGGTCTAACCAAGGTTCGATACAGGTTCAGTATAACTTCCCTACTTTCAAATCTATACCTCTAGAAATAAACCGTAGTGTTTGGTTTGCTTTTTTTTATGGCCTTGCTAACCTGTGTCGCAGCTTTTAGTGATTTGTGTATTTGTACTCCTAGATCCCTTTGTTCCTCTACCCCACCTAGACTCGAACCCTCCAAGTAATAAGTGACCTCCCTATTCTTCCTACCAAAATGTAATACCTCACATTTATCTGTGTTGAATTTCATTTGCCAATTATATGCCCATTCTGCAAGTTTATTAATGCCCTCCTGTAATTTGTTGCAGTCCTCCTCAGTATTGACTATCCCCCCTCCCCCCCAATGTGGTGTCATCCGCAAATTTAGAAATTGTTTTTTTGATTCCAAAGTCTAATTCGTTAATATAATTTGTGAACAACAGTGGTCCCAGCACTGATCCTTGTGGAACACCACTACCCACCTTCTGCCACTGTGAATAGCTACCTTTTACCCCCTACTCTGTGCTTTCTGTCTTGAAGCCAGCTGCCTATCCATTCTGCTACTTGTCCCCTGACTTCGCATTCTCTGACCTTGTTCATCAGTCTATTATGGGGTACGTTATCGAAAATTTAGATAAATGACATCTACATTACCCTTGTCTACTCTCTCTCTTACCTCTTCAAAAAATTCAATGAGCTTGAGTCAAGCAAGACTTTCCCTTTTGAAATCCATGCTGACTATTCATTACTATGTTTTTGGTTTCTAGATGTTCTTCTATTTTCTCCTTTAGCAGGAATTCCATTATTTCTTTCTGTTGGGATACAAAATATCAGCACACGTTTTTGAAGATACTGTACCATATTAATTTTTTGTGTAAAAGCATGGGGGCATTTATTCCAGCATGAAACCGACTCGAGTTTTCAGCTAAGCCATAATTGAAATAATTCAGACCATTTTGTGTCCCTGTAGATTTCAATAAAGGAAGTTGGCCAGTGTTCAGAAATGTGTTGTTTGATTATTTACGCGTATATATTGGTCTCAGCTGAGATTGCCATTTTGATTTATCTCTTACAGCACTTTTCCCTTGGGCCAAGATCAGATTCTTTTGCGAGGTGCTCAATTAAGAAACACCCAATGGGTTCATGGAGTAGTGGTTTATACAGGACATGACACAAAACTCATGCAGGTATATTTGAACAGTATGTTGCAGAATTATCTTTTGAAAATGTACTTGGTGAATTTAGGTTTTGAATTGTCACAGTTTTCTCTTTGGTGTCTGGCGGGGGAGGAGGAAGATGGATAAAGATATTTTCTTTTTTCCCATCTTCTGGAATCTCTTTATGCTGCAGCCACACAGTATCTATGCCCAAAATGATGGATTAGGCACCTGTTCCCACTTTTCCCAATGTTGCTGTATAATGCTGCCAGGAGAGATGTGAGAACATGGGGAAAGGGGGAGGAGATAGAAAGACTGGCTCTACCATTTCGTTTTACTTCTCTCTTCCATGTGTAAAAGAATTTGGCCTCCACTTAGCACCTTTCCAGGATAGTAAGACTATGATCAGTCTTTTTAGAGAATTGCCACATGCCACCATTTCATTATGCAGTGGAGCTTCAAAGTACTGTGCCGTATGTCACTCCAAGTTAAATCCCTTTTATAGAATTCAAAGTTTGTAATGATGTCTTGTGGTATAAATAGCCCATTTCACAGGTTTTATGAAAGTTTCCATAGCCAATAATTGGAAGTTAAGTGCATAATGGTATTTGAAACCAATAAATCAAACCATTTTAAATAAAAACAGAAAATGCTGGAAATACTCAGCAGGTCAGGCAGCATCTGTGACAAGAAAAACAAAGTTATCGTTTGTTTGAAAATCAAACCATTTGATTAACTTCAGCAATCGATTATGTCCGTTTAATTATTCCACCTGGTTATGGCTTGAAAATGGACTTGTAAATTAATCTATATGTATCTCCAGCATGTTATGAAATATAGTAAACTATGCATACACATTTTTTGGATCCATGTTTCCAGAAATGTTGCCAAGTAGGGTAGAAAATGCCACTGGTCTGAAACGCAGGACTTTGTACTTGAGTGTTCAGTTATCCTGAAAAAATTCAGCTAATTTCTCTCTGCTTTTTTTTGTATGTAAACATGAAAATATGTATGGTAGTGCTTAAACTTTACCATATATCTAAAATAAAATCACATTTCTGTGAAGATCCATAAGTCTTTGTTGTAGCTTGAGTCATTTAAAGCACTAAGGAGGCTCTGAGTAAGACAGTGGAGAGAACATGAATGTAACAGCAAGCCAAATCCTAAGCTTTATCTTTTTTGTAATTCTAAAGATGCAAGTGAATGTGGTGAGGCTGCTGAAGTATTACAAATAACCTTAAAAGACCACCCCACCGTGATATTCATCTGTTTAGGTGATAAGGATTCTGCTGCCGAGTCCTTTCAGACTTTTATAATAAAATGATGGCAGACTTGATTTTGGGTTGATTCCTTTCTACATATTACCAACCCTACAGAGATCACAGCAATGAGTGGCTGATGTGCTGCTGAGTAATCCTTGTACCGTGTGAATTGCAACAAAGAAAATGCATTGGTGCTTTAGCCATTATTATTGTAGTGTACATGGAAAATGATGCCACTCCTGGTGCCACCTTTCCTCAAAAAACTGACCTGTAGGGGATTAGAATTGAGGCTTTATAACTTTATTTTGTAATACATTTTGTATTGTTAGCCCTAAGCCCGTATGTTGGCAAAGATTGAAGGAAGACAATTGGAAATGTCCAACAAAATTTCTTGAAACATTGCAGCCTGAAAATATGAAATAACAAGGATTTTAGGACAGTCAGCTTTGAGGAAAAAAGGTTTTCCCAGTTTCTGACCTTCCATCCTTTTTTGATTTGCCATTTCAATAATTTATTAGTAAGTTGTTTGCGTGGCATGGTTAAGAATACAAATATGTATTGCAGGAGATTGTGGCCTGCTTCTGGCGCAATGTTTTTTAAATTAGCACAAAATATCGCGGAAACTCGAGTTGCACTGGGTAATTTGCGCTTAAAATCTTTTGTGCCAGTTATGCCAATTTCAGGCGAATTGTGCTGAAAAAACCAGCACAACTGAGTGGAAACTCCAGGCCATACAATTTATTGTCAAATTTGATGTCAGAGCTAGGTTAATAAGAGAGATAATTAATGGTAAATGAAAGTTCTCATGAAGAGGGGATGTTTGTGTGCATTCAGCTGACTTTTGCTTGAACTAATGAAGCTTTACGATATGTTAACTTAAGGGTTACATTTTTTTTAGAAACTTACCGGAGTGGAACAAGCGTTAGAGAAATTTCTGTTTGTAATTTCACATGACTTCTTTTGCAGAATACTACACAAGCTCCACTGAAGTTATCAAATGTGGAACGAATCACAAATTTGCAAATCCTCTTATTATTTGGTGTTCTTCTCTTCATGTCTTTGGTGTGTGCCATTGGTTCAACGATATGGACTAGCAAACATGCTACAGGAGTCTGGTACCTCCGTTTCAGTGGTAAGAATCTAAAGAAACATACAAAAACTGGCTTCTTTGATCGGCTATTTCCAACTTGATTATAATATACATCATTACCTGTTGAAAATGGTATACTTTTACAGGTATCTCGTAATAAAATGTTGAGTCTGTTGTTTACTTAGTTCACAGAGTTAGTAATTTACTAATTAGACCAAACATGATTTGTTATTGCCTTTATTGGTAAATAATCTGTCTTGTTGGATGTACAATTTCTTAATAATCAACTGTTCATTATTTTTTGAAAATGTTTCTTTAAAGACACTGCAGTTGATTAATTATCTTGTGCGAATATCTTCATATATCAGTATGAAAAGCATGGAGAGTCTTTGCTGTCTGCACAAGACTAAGGGTGCATTTACAGTACAAGTGTAGCATCAGTGTGATGTAGTTTCAGTGTCACACCAATGCTAAACTTGTGTGATGTAAATCAGTTGAGAAGAAAGTTGAAATGAAGAGAAGTGAGACTCCTCCCTCCAAAAGGGCGTTCATTCCAGTGTCAAGTCGGGTTTGGACTCTGGATACAGACTGCTTTTACACTATTATTCCAGCATTGATGCAAAGTACTTCTCTGCTACACTGCAGTTGTAGTATAAATGCATCCTCAATGAAGCACCCATATGAGGTTAAACCATATGCATTTTTTTTAAAATACTAGAAGTGATTTGAAGGCAATAACCTTAACAGAGGAGTTCAGATAAACAGCATAAACCAGTCAAGCCTGACTCTCATAATTTGATACTTTATCAACCCTTCAGTTTAGGCTACTGCTTTTTAAACCATTCCAAGATATCTCTTACTTCTTCAAGTAACTGAAGTGAAAGAAATAAGTCAGTTGTATTAGGTGTGAAAATGTTGTTCAGTATTTATTATGGAGTGATTGTGGTTCATTTTACAATTGCAAGGTACCTTTTAGAATTTTACATGAGGTTGGTTACTTTAATTAGCAGTATCCAGAAGGGGTGTAAACAATAATGAAAATTGTAGTCCAGTTTTGAAGTAGGTTGACTAACAGGAGAGGATATCGAAAAGATTTGGAAAATGGTGAGAAAAATTGCCCAATGTAAGTTTTTTTTTAAAAAGAGTTTTATTCCATATCTGAGCACTATTTGTCACATTTTGAAACGCTTAACTTATTTGGCTTAGGAGGAATTTCAGGTTAATTTATATCTAAATGTTGCTATTAAGTTAAATTTGGCGCATAAGGGGTTAAGTCCACACAAGCTATCTGGGAACGCATATTGGACCCAGTAGCTGGGGATCACATGAAGTGTGTAACAGAGTTGTGTTTATTGAATGTCATATCAGGATGAGACAATGAAGTCCATTGATGCTTTCCAATGAAATTCACACACGCAGTGTTGGAATGCCCGCTTTCATTTAAGCCCAACAGGTGGTAACAGTCAGGAGACCCACCTGCAGTAGTTTTTGATTGGCATCTCAATTAGCTAATTCTTCGTACAGAGCTGGGGGAGGGTTGGAGGTCAAGTTTTTGGCTTACTGCCTAGCTAAAAAATAAATAGTCTGTAGAAGTTTTGAATTGGAAATGGTCACAGAGGGTTCTTTCCTCCTAAGATTAGAGCCAGTCAGTTCAGCAAATACTGACTTGTAAAAGTGAAGCTGGGCCGGTATTGGGGCTAAGTTTGCATAATTGAATATTTTTGATGTTAGCAGGCGCAATGGGGATTAGATTGAGTTTAACTGAAAACTGTATTTTGTTTGTATATTGAGAGTAAAATAAATGATGGTTTACAATTGGCCTCGTCTCACTAGAGTATCAGTCTGCCTCTGGAAGATGGGAGAAAAGCCCGAGGTTACGCGTGAGGCTGCAGTATCCAGTACACATAATACGGGGTTTTGTTATTATGACCCCCAGGTTATGGTATCATATGATCAGACTTGGACAGTAAAGGTAAACTTCTAATGGTAAGGGATGTGGGGTCCACTTACAGGGGAGACTAGTGACACTGAACCCAAGAGAAAATATATAGGGTAGGCCTGAAATTTTTAACACTATTATGCATCCACCTCGCATATGTTTTGACACGTATGTTTTCTGTAATTTCCCAATATGTTAGTTTTGAATGGCATTTCTTGTCCTGTAGTCTTGTGATCCTATTTCATAGCACTGTAAATTTCAGAAAGACATTAGTGGAGGAATTACATTTCAATGGTTACATGTGAGCTACGATACATAAAATAATTTTATTTTTACTGCACTGTGTTAGTAAAGCTGCGCTCTTAATGTTTAACTTTTCTGCTGTTATATATTTAAAAACCCAGCACCTGAGTTTTTAATTGTAGCAATTATCATGTAGTACTGAAACTGATTTCAGAGATACATTTTTTAATGGATGAATTACCCAATAATCCAATAGGTACAGGTGACGTTGCACTATATCCCAGAGACCAGCAGGCCCCAGGTCCAATCCTCAGTCTGCGTGAGTTAGCTAATCTCAGTCAGAGCAGCAGTTGGGGCACCTCAATTGAACCAAGCAGCCCTGGGCTATAGAGGTTAAAATGAAAATCTTTTCACAAGACTAGACTGGTGAGAAAATTACAAGAAACCTTCATCTAGATCATGTGTGAGTAATGGTCAAAACCACCATTAAAGACTAGGCTAAATTTTGCATAGTTGCCAATCATCCATGTTAGGAATGAACAACCTAATTTTTCAGTGTCCATTTGCATAGTAGCCCCTAAAAAAAAAAATTATTCGCTCTGGCTGACTTCTTCCAAAATACATAGTTTGCCTCTTCTGCATATATGTGACCATCAGTGCCTGATAATGGGTGGCAGTACCTGCGCCTCTCTGCAGTCCTGACCTGCCGGCATTTCTGAATCCCTTCTCTCGCTTCCCACTGGCTGCATCTGTCCCCTCCAAAGCAAGGAGGTACTATTTGGAAAATTTCCCTTGATAGAGATGGTAGCAGGGTGGAGTGATGGCAACAATAAACTGGAAAAGCTGTAGCAAGTTTTCAAGCCCAATAATGTGGCATAGCTAATAGGCGATGGGGGAATTGGGTAGAGAGAAAGACAATTGAATCTCAGAGGTCACTAGATCAAACTTAGAATAATAGGATCAGTACTATGCTCTGCAAAAAGTAAGGGTATAGAATGATACAGCACAGAAGGAGGCCATTTGGCTCATCGTGCCTGTGCCGGCTCTTTGGTAGAGCTATCCAATTAGTCCCACTCCCCTGCTCTTTCCCCATAGCCCTGTAAATTTTTTCCGTTCAAGTATTTACCCAATTCCCTTTTGAAAGTTACTATTGAATCTGCTTCCACCATCTTTTCAGGCAGTGCATTCCAGATCACAGCAACTCAATATGTAAAAAATGTTTCCTCATATCGCCTCATTTGCCAATCACCTTAATCTGTGTCCTCTGGTTACTGGCCCTTCTGTCATTGGAAACCGTTTCTCCTTATTTACTCTTATCAAAACCATTCATGACTTTGAACACAACAACAGCTTGTATTTATAAAGCGCCTTTAACGTAAAACGTCCCAAGGCGCTTCACAGGAGTATTATAAGACAAAAATTTGATACCAAGCCACAAAAGGAGAAATTAGGGCAGATGCTTGGTCAAAGAGGTAGGTTTTATGGAGCGTCTTAAAGGAGGAAAGAGATGTAGAGAGGCGGAGAGGTTTAGGGAGGGAATTCCAGAGCTTAGGGCCTAGACAACTGAAGGCATAGCCACCAATGGTTGAGCGATTATAATAGGGATGCACAAGAGGGCAGCAATAGAGGAGTGCAGATATCTCGGGGGGGAGGGGGGAGGTTGGGGCTGGAGGAGATTACAGAGATAGGGAGGGGCGAGGCCATGGAGGGATTTGAAAACAAGGATCAGAATTTTGAAATCGAGGCGTTGCTTAACTGGGAGCCAATGTAGGTCAACGAGCACAAGGGTGATGGGTGAATGGGATTTGGTGTGAGCTAGGACACGCGCAGCAGAGTTCTGGATGAGCTCAAGTTTACGGAGGGTAGAACGTGGGAGGCCGGCCAGGAGTGCGTTGGAATAGTCAAGTCTAGAGGTAACAAAGGTATGGATGAGGATTTCAGCAGCAGATGAGCTGAGGCGGGGCGGAGATGTTACGGAGGTGGAAATAGGCGGTCTTAGTTTGCCGCGGATATGTGGTCAGAAGCTCATTTCGGGGTCAAATCTGACACCAAGGTTGCAAACAGTCTGGCTCAGCCTCAGACAGATGTTAGGGAGAGGGATGGAGTCAGTGGCTAGGGAATGGAGTTTGCGGTGGAGACTGAAAACAATGGCTTCGGTCTTCCCAATATTTAATTGGAGAAAATTTCTGTTCATCCAGTACTGAATGTCAGACAAGCAGTCTGACAATTTAGAGACTGTGGAGGGGTCGAGGAAGTGGTGGTAAGGTAGAGCTGGGTGTCGTCCGCGTACATGTGGAAACTAATGCTGTGTTTTCGGATGATATCGCTAAGGGATAGCATGTAGATGAGAAATAGGAGGGGGCCAAGGATAGATCCTTGGGGGATACCAGAGGTAACGATGCGGGAGCAGGAAGAGAAGCCATTGCAGGTGATTCTCTGACTACTATTAGATAGATAAGAATGGAACCAGGCGAGTGCAGTCCCACCCAGCTGGACGACGGTGGAGAGGTGTTGGAGGAGGATGGAGTGGTCAACAGTGTCAAAGGCTGCAGACAAGTCAAGAATGACGAGGAGGGATAGTTTACCATTGTCACAGTCACAAAGGTGACTCTATTAAATCGCCTCTTAACCTTCTCTGCTCCAAGGAGAACAACCCCAACTTCTCCAGTCTCTGCACGTAACTGAAGTCCCTCATCCCTGGTACCATTCTCTTCTCTTCTGCACCCACTCCAAGGCCTTGACGTCCTTTCTGAAGTGTGTTGCCCAGAATTGAACGCAATACTCCAGCTGAGGCCTAACCAGTTTTCTAAAGGTTCAGCATAACTTCCTTGCTTTTGTACTCTCTTTTCCCTATTAATAAAGCCAAGGGTCCCATATGCTTTTTTAACAGCCTTCTCAATTTGACCTGCCACCTTCAAAGATTTGTGTACGTACACCCCCTTGAAACTTGTACCATTTAGTTCATATTGGCTCTCCTCATCCTTCACACTTCTCTGTGTTAAATTTCATCTGCCATGTGTCTACCCATTTCACCAGTATGTCTATGTCCTCCTGACGTCTATTACTATCCTCCTCACTGTTTACTACATTTCTGAGTTTCAGTGGTCCCAGTACCGACCCCTGGGGATCACCACTGTATACATCCCTCCAGTCTGAAAAGCAACTATTCACCACTACTCTCTGTTTTCTGTTCCTTAGCCAATTTTTGTATCCATGCTGCCACTTTCCCTTTAATCCCATGGGCTTTAATTTTGCTACCAAGTCTATAATGCGAAATTTTATCAAATGCCTTTTGAAAGTCCAAATACACCATATCAACCGCGCTAGCCTCATCAACCCTCTTCGTTGCTTAATCAAAGGACTCGATCAAGTTAGTCAAACATGATTTGCCTTTAATAAATCTGTGCTGACTTTCATTTGTTAGCCCATACTTTTCCATAGGCTAATTAATTTGGTCCCAGATTATTGTGTCTCAAAGTTTACCCACCACCGATATTAGACTGACTGGCCTGTAGTTGCCAGGTTTATCCCTCGCCCTTTTTTTTTAACAGGGGTGTAACATTTCCAATCCTCTCAACACCCCCATATCCAAGGACGATTGGAAAATTGTGGCCAGAGCCTCCGCTATTTCCACCCTTGCTTTCCTCAGTAACCTAGGATGCATCCCATCCGGACCAGGTGACTTTTCTACTTTGAGGACAACCAACCTTTAAAGTACATCCTCTTTATCTATTTTTATTCTATCCAATATCGCTACTGCCTCCTCCTTTACTGCTACATTTAGGGCAACACGGTGGCATAGTGGTTAGCACTGGTGCCTCACAGCGCCAGAGACCCGGGTTCGAATCTGACCTCGGGTGACTGTCTGTGTGGAGTTTGCACATTCTCCCCGTGTCTGCGTGGGTTTCCTCCGGGTGCTCCGGTTTCCTCCCACAGTCCAAAAATGTGCGGGTTAGGTTGATTTGGCTATGATAAATTGACCCTTAGTGTTAGGGGGGGATTAAATATGTGGGGTTATGGGGATAGGATGGGATATGTTAGGGGGAATTAAATACGTGGGGTTACGGGGGTCGGGTGGGATATGTGTACTGTGGGGATTAAAGCAGGGACAGGGTACTGCATTTGGATGATCAGCCATGATCGTATTGAATGGTGGAGCAGGCTCGACGGGCCGAATGGCCTACTCCTGCTCCTAGATTCTATGTTTCTATGTTTCTATATTGGCCGGCTCCTCTTCTCTAATAAAGGCAGATGCAAAGTACTCATTTATTATCTCCGCCATGGCCTCTGCCTCAAGAAATCTCCTTTTGGTCCCTAATCAGCCCCACCCTTCCTTTGACTACCCTTTTACTATTTGTAGACATTTTTTGAAATTAATCAAAAGTGCACCCCCCCCCTTCCCTCTCCCCCCTCTCCCTACCCCCCCTGCCCCTTTCTATATAATACAACAGATGGAAATTGATTATGGCTGCAGCATGAATCCTGATAAATTTGTGTCTCACTGCACGCCCATCGTCATACTTCCTATGTCATACGTGAGGCCATTGGGTTTCAGTTTTCTCAAAATCAAACATGAATGATGGCGTGTAATCCCACACAGTAATTATTTCCTGAAATTCAATGAAATGAGAAGGAATTAAACTTAATTAGTTGCTTGATGCAATGGCCTTGGTGTCATAGCCTTTTATTCTAGATGTTTTCAGTTCGTTCAAATTGACAGCATTTTTGAGGCTGTCTTGCTATTTTTTTAATTGTTTGTCAGCTTTTCTGATCTTTGTCGGTTGGCACATGTGACTTTGATCAAATACGATTTTCAAAAAGGGCCTAACAAAAAGCATGAGATTTTCATTCGCTTCTAAAACACTTTACAATCTGGCTGTTGGAAATTGATTACAAGTAATCATATGGCCTGCTGAGTTGATTGTAATTGCAACCAGTTAAAGAACTCCAGCTGTTAAAAAGGAGGACGTATACATCTCCTCTCCTTCAGTATGCTTTTTCTGTCTTCTAGCTGAATAAATGTCCATCTCTCTTCATAATACCTTTGAGAAGCGAAGAAAACAAAACAAGCCTGCTAGTAATTTATGTATCAATTTATCACCCTGTGGAGATCTGCAGCTCTGGTGTTAGCAACTTTGGGCTATATTAACAGCTGTTAGCAAATTCCAATGTAGGTTTAACACAGCAGTTAATATCTTGTGCCAGCAAGCTAAAAACACCAATTAAGCCACTTGTTTGGGAGGAGGAGGGGAGGAGGAGGGATGTGGCAACTAAATCACCCTGCACCCTGAATAGTTAAATGGCATAATACAACAATGGTCAAAGTTATATTTTGACTAGGACTCCACAATACTGGAAATTTGTGCACAGCATACTAATGCAAATTGGAAAATTAATTCTGATAATTTTCCCACAGTTTTAATATTTTTGTTCTCAATATGTGGGACACTAGCAAGGCTACATTTATTACCCATCCTTAATTGCTCTAAGAAATTGGTAGTGGGCCTTCACGATGATTGTGGCTTGCTAGGCCACTTCAGAGGGTATTGAGTCAACCATAGAGTGCAGACTAGTTATTTTTAAGCCAGGCAAGGTGGAGGATAGCAGGTTACCTTCCAGAAGGACATTAGTGAACCAGTAGGGATTTTACACCAGTCTGGAAGATTACATGCTCATTTTTTACTGGTGCTTGCCCACAGATTACCAGATTTAAATGTGTGTTATAATATACACAGCTATCCCTCTTTGCATTGCATTTAATTAGTCTTATTTCATCTCAAAAACACTTTTCTCTGTCGCCACTCCCTGAAATATCTATTAAAAAAAATCAGAGTATCCATGAGCCTAAACTTATTTTTTCTTCTGTCCAAAACTAATGATGGGAATGTTTGGTCTTGAACTGTTTTCCTTTGTTTCTGTTTAAATCTGCACGCAAATCCAGATACTTGGCCACTGAACCATCCCAGGATCATTAACCTGTAATAGCTGCAGTTTAAAAAAAAAAATGTCTTAAAATTTGTTTGTGGGATCTGGACAATGCTGGCAGCCCTGATAGTGGGCCTTGCCCTTTAACCACTGCAATCCTTCTGATGATGGTACTTCCACAATGGTTTCAGGTAGGGATAGGTTCATGGATACTCTGATTTTTTTTTTAAATAGATATTTCAGGCTGTTATCTCACTTGAAATTGAAAGCATAGTGACAGAAAAGGCAGGAAGATTGGACGGCCAGGCCTGCCTTTGTCTCACCAGATCAACGTCAATTTTTTCACTCCTGTTGGCAAACCGCCAACTGCCTCCTTCCCCACTCACCACATGCAAATACCGGCAGGGCAGGGTTTGACCTCCCCATTCACTCCTGTTGCCATTACTCCCTGGAACCACTTGGTGGAAGGTGGCAATGGACCTGGTGCGCAGAAATGAAGCGAGAGGAGATAATAGAGGCCTCCAATCTTGTCCTCATGCATTTACCTATATAGGCCTCGGTCTCTGCCAAAGCCGACTAAACTGCTGCTCCTGCCTCCTTCGGGGTTGTTGTGCCCCTTCTAAGCTCTCCTGCCACCTCTCATGGCGCTGCAGTGGCATCCCTGCTGCAGCACCTCCACTGTTTGCTCTTTGGCCCTGGCAGGTTCCAGCTTGGTGCAAAGGTGCCTTGCATAGCCAGTGAACTCTGACCCAGGAAAATGAGTCATGGTTGGAGGGGCGGGTGGATGTCCCACCCTGCTGCTGCCGCACCATTGGAAGAAAAATCCAGCAGTTTAAGTGAAAAGTGTTAGGGATGCTACAGTTGGCCTTGGTGGGAAAATTGGCCAGGATCCCTGCTCCTGCGCTCAGTGACATTTGCAGGAAACTGCAGATTGAGCAATGCATATTGTAAAACCTACGAGAGTATATGACCCTTCTTTGCATAAATGTAACCATTGTGACTCTGTGATGTCATTGGAATTATTGAAATTTCTTAATGTAACTTCTTAACACCGTGTAATAAATGAAATTAAATTATAAATGTGTTAAAATTTGTAATGGAATTTATTACTCTTTTAGGATTGTATTAACTTAGAAATGTTACAGTTCAAACAATGGCCCGGATTTTCCACTCAGCAACATTCATCTCGCCTACAGTTGCCCAGAGACACACTGCAGGCTTGTCAGCGGAGATTTCTACTAATCCCGCATCTGATCCAGTACAGCACCTTCTACAGGGGATCTGTGGCATCTGTGAGCAGAGCAAGCAGCAGGGAGGCTCTTCAACCAATCAGATTGAAGAATCCTTACTGAGGCATGCAGACTGCAAACCAGGAAGTAAAAAAACAGGAAATATAAATTACATTTAAATAATTTTACAGGAAGCAAAATAAAGATTAGGACATTCAGATGGGATTGAAGAAGAGAGATGAGAGAAAAAGAGAAACCTTAAAAAAAATTAAATCTGCAACATTAATTTTCTTGAGGGAATGAGACTTCATACTTGTAAAATTAATTTTTCAGGGCCAGAGAGGTTGTTCAGCAGTACTTATCACTTATTACGCCGTTAAAAACTCCTTACTCCTAAATGCACTAGCCCTAATGTTTCCAGCAGTTTTTAGTGTGGAACTAGTGAACAAGTACCCCAAGTTCATAGTGATTTCAGTGCCGAGTCTGTCAGTGAGGACTGTTACAGCGCACCCTGCGGAAGAGCAGGGTATCTCTGACAGCAACTTCTGGATTTCTGTGTTTAACTGTGCATGTGTGGACGCCACACCATTAGCCTCACCATTATTATTACAGCAAAATCCGGGCCAATGTCTTGTTACTTTATCGAGCAACCATACCCTTCTTCCCTGCAAATCCGTACTCCCTCCCCATTTAAAAAAATTCAGTCACATTTAAAATCATTTTCTTTACAGGTAGTGGAGCCTCCTATTTTGGATTGAATTTCTTAACCTTCATCATCCTCTTTAATAACCTCATTCCAATCAGCCTGTTAGTTACACTAGAGGTTGTAAAGTTTATCCAAGCATTTTTCATTAACTGGGTAAGTATGACATTTCAGTTTACAATAAATGTAGGTCAGAGACTGAGAAAAGATCTATCTATATATCCAAAGCCTTGCATATGCATGTACTTCCTGTAAGTTATACTTCCTGTAACTGTCATGTTTGTTTCCAGCATACTTTTTGCAGCACCTTTTACTTTGAGCTAGAACTTGTCCATTCATTTTGCTTACTTCTGCTTGAGTTCTCCAGCTTCCATCTCTAAGATTAATGGTATAGTGACATGCTCACAGCGTCACGCTGCCTGAAACTGACCCTATTTCGGTCTTGGTCTGGCGCTAAGTTCTTGATGTGAGCAGGAACTGATTTCATGTTTTGAAAAACACTCAAGAAACTTAAATCTCACATTGAATATGTCATCAATTACATCAAAATAATTTTTGGAAGTTTGCATTCACTGAATTCTTTCTTTTAAATTCTTCAGATTTTTTAGAGGGAATAATTATTTGTATAGTTATGTAATTAGATTTTTGCTGCATTGCAATTTTTTTAAGTGCACATATTTTAATTTTGTGGTTTCAAAAGCCAAAATTGCACCACAGATTGAATGTGTTAATTAATGGTTATGAACTTAACACTGAAGGGAGTTGGAAACTTCTGAAGAAGGGTGTGAGTAGAAGACTAAGAGAAATGTATGATGGTACTGTTAAGGGTAAAATGTGGCAAGTCGTAATATCCCTTAACATCCATTTGCGGATTGAACTGTTCATAGTTTCCTGAAATTTTGACAAGTTTTATTTAAAATAAAATCCTCCAACACCCAATTCAGTGTCTCTGAACAATTAATTGAAGTGCTTTGGGACATCCCTATGACATGAAAGGCACTATATAATTATAAGCTTCTGTCATTCCTCCCAATATTTGTAAAAGTGTGTTTTTAAAACAAATTAGAAATTATTGACACCAGCTAAAGGCAATTTAGTTTTAACAATCTACAAATGAGTACAAGTGGTAAGAATAACACCTGTCCTCCTTGCCTTGCCCTACCAGGACATGGACATGTTATATGAACCAACAAATACTCCTGCCATGGCCCGAACATCCAATCTGAATGAAGAACTGGGACAGGTAATAGTTGCTGTATACTTTAAAAGCTATTTTGTGTACTTATGAAACTATCCAGCTGTGCCTCATCCAAATGAATATAGACAAGAGTTTTGGATGAGCTAAGGTTTATGGAAGGTGGGAGGCCAACCAGGGAAGCATTGGAATAGTCGAGTCTGGAGATGACAAAAGAATGGATGACTGTTTAAGCAGCAGATGGGCTGAGGCAGAGAGAGAGACGGGCAATGTTACAGGGGTGGAATTATGTGCTCTTATGATGTTAAGGGTAAAATGTGGCAAGTGGTAAAAACACACTTTTACATCAGACTGTTTGATTATTTAGGGAATTTCTTGTTCTATATGTACACTGACGACACCCAGCTCTACCTCACTACCACCTCTCTCGATCTCTCCATTGCTTCTGTGTTGTCCGCCTGCTTGTCTGATATCCGGTCCTGGTTGAGATGCAGTTTCCTCCAGTTAAACATTGGGAAGATTGAAGCCATATTCTTTGCACGAGCCCACCCCCAAACTCTATTCCATTGCCACCAATTCTATCCCCCTCCCCAGCCACTGAACCAGACTGTTTGCAACCTTGGTGCCCAATTTGACCCCGAGCTGAGCTTCCAACTCCATATCATCTCCATCATAAGAGCACATAATTCCACCTCTAACATTGTCCGTCTCTCTCTGCCTCAGCCCATCTGCTGCTTAAACAGTCATCCATTCTTTTGTCATCTCCAGACTCGACTATTCCAATACTTCCCTGGCTGGCCTTCCACCTCCATAAACCTTAGCTCATCCAAAACTCTGTTGTCCATATTCTAACCCACACCAAGTCCTGCTCACCCATCACCCCTGAGCTCTGTCCACCAATGCCTCACACTAATTCTCATCCTTGTGTTCAGATTCCTCTGTGGTGTCACCCCTCCCTTCTGTAGCCTTCTTCAGCCCTAAAACCATCTCTGCATTCCTGCAACTCTGGTCTCTTACACATCCCCACTCCCTTCACCATTGGCAGCCGTACCTTCAGCCAGTTAGGCCCTATGCTTTGGAATTCCCTTCCTAAATCTTTCCGCCTCTCCACCACTCTCCTCCTTTTGAAGACCTTCCTTAAAAACTACCTCTTTAGCCAAGCTCCTCCTGTGAACTAGTGTCAATTTTTGTCTGATTACACTTACGTGATGTACCGTAGGACGTTTTTCTACATTAAAGGCGCTATATAAATGCAAGTTGATGTCAGTCAGATGAAAGCCAATAGTTGAATTTCAACGATTTTTTTTAAAGTTTGTTAACAAAAAATAGAATGTGTGAACGGAATACTTAGTGGGGACCTGAACAATACAGAAATTATTCCATTTCTGAAAACTATCTTTGACCTCAATTTCTGAGCGATTGCCGTTCTGTCACTCATGAAATTAAGTCTGCATTCAGTTACTAACCATTAGCTTTTACTACATTGGTATTAAATTGCTTAATTTCACTTCATTGTATAAAATATCAATTCCTATTTTAACAGGTGAAATATATATTCTCAGATAAGACTGGAACTTTAACCTGTAATGTTATGGAGTTTAAGAAGTGTACAGTAGCAGGGATTGCTTATGGGTAAGTGTCTTTGTATTTGTTTTGTAGATTTTCTAAGCAATCTACAATTACAAAATTTTGATCTGTGTCTTTACTCGAGCACCATGTACTACTTTTGACGCCTCAGGGAATAAAGAGAAAAAAGATTCAATTTCCAGCGCAGAAAATTCACTAAATAGTAGAATCCTTGTGAAACAATATTTTTTTTTGGTGGGGGGAGTGTCAAATTAGTATTTATATTCTAACGAGCATTGAAATTATAAACTTACTTTCTCATCTTCCCCCATTCCCCACCAATCAGTTCTTTGATGTTGTGCACAACGGTGTTTTTGCAATCGCAGAAGTCGGGGCAGGGATAGGATACAAATGTAGGTACAAAACCCTAATTGCAATTGTGTGATGGTAATGGGGGTCCAAACCTATCTGGCAAATTCTGCCTGTGGATGCAAGAAAACTAAGCCTATATCACAAAACGTAGCCCTGCATTCCATAATACTCTTTTCTTGAACTTGGTTAGAAAGATAAATTCCCCTCCAAGCTAGTGTGCCATTTATTGCTATTAACATTGCATGTTCCCACTGCATGGCTACTCATGCAGTTACAAGATGCACTGCAGAAACTCGCCAAGACTTCTTCGACAGCACCACGCAAACCCGCGACCTCTACCACCTCGAAGGACAAGGGCAGCAGGAGCATGGGAACACCACCACCTCCAAGCTCCCCTCCAAATTATGCACCATCCTGACTTGGGAATATATCACCGTTCCTTTATCATCGCTGGGTCAAAATCTTGGAACGCCTTTCCTAAAAGCACTGTAGAACTACCTTCACCGCACGGACTGCAGCGGTTCAAGAAGGCAGCTCACCACCACCTTCCCGAGGGCAATTAAGGATGGGCAATAAATATTGGCCTTGCCAGTGACGCCCACATCCCAGGAACTAATTTTTAAAAAAAAGTTAAATTAGACACTTGGCAAATCCTGGTAGATCAGGTCCATTTACAAGTTGTGGATTATAATTGTATTTGTATATGTTGTATAAATCCCCTGCCTAGGTAGAAGTAAAAAGCTGGAATACAGTCTAAAAATTCTCACTGAACTAATAATTTTCCCTCATTGTTTCTGACCTAAACTAAAGTTCTATATTTTGAAAAATATTCAACTCCATATTAAGTATTCAGCATTTTGCATCTAACAATTTCTGTATAATTATAATGCTTAAGATTCTAAAATTATGTTCGATCAACAATTAGAGTAAATTTAGGTGTAGATTATTAAATACCTGCTTATGGGCTTCCTTGTTTCTCTCTTTTTTTTGTGCTTTATGATTCCCTGTTCCCTTTCCTTTTTCCATTCTCACTAGTCATTTTCCTGATCATGAGGATTTTAGATACTCTGAAGATTGTGGGTAAGACTAGTTAGCTTTCTCTGCATTAATATGATTGTTAGGAATTATAGTTAAACTTATCAGTGCACAGTAATCCAATCGAAGCATGTAAAAATCCTTGCTTACTTTAAGTCTTCTCCCCGTACCATGCCAGCATCCATGAGCTAGACTACCAAGTGGGAGAAGCTATGTATATGTTTCATTACCAATTTACATTTCAATTCATTAAAGTTCTTTTTGAACCCAGCTCATTCAGAGTATTGTATGTGAATTCCTTTGTGTATTTGTGCCCTATTCAAGCCACATATAGTTTGGTTTCCTTCATAGGCCTGGGCATTATGTTGTATGAAGTTTACTTAGCAAATATTCATTTGGATGGAATTATGCTGTCTACTATTTTAACAGAGGCATTAAATCATACAAGATAAATGTATTAATGCCTTCATTAAAATAGGGGGCAAAAGAATTGCAAACAAAGGCATTAAGCATTGTGTAATTTGTTCACTTTAACAACTTCTACCTCAAAGTTCAAATGTATTTTCTGTGGCTTTTGTTTCCTGGATGCAAAAGTGCGAAGAAATGGTATTGCACAACCTATTTAACAAGTTATATTTTGCTGTTGTTGGTCCCAAGAAGGAACAGTTTATCGAAAGTATATTGAAAAACATTTTCATGCCTTGCATCTATTGCTGCATGCCTTTTCAAAAGTTGCACAAATCTGAGTACTCCTTTTGCAAAGCTTAAAGGAACATTGCAATCATTATTCCAGAACTGATGCCCTACAAAGATTTCAGTTGACATTATGCCACATAGTGAGGAAATGACTGCAAATGCTGCTGTTGCTGAGAGAATATTAAGAGCCATATCTGTCACGTTCATGCTCTGTTATTATATCCTGAATCTCTGATTCCCATTGGTAGTAATATTAACACCACGCTGGACTCGAATTGACATCGAGGCCATGAGCAGAAAGATTGACTGCCTTCATAGTCGAGCTATGGTAGGCTTGTTATGTCACAGGCACAGATGAATTTGAACTACTTGAAGCTATTTCTATTTGGAATATGTTGAAGGCAGAGTTACAGGTACTAAAGAAAGGGGGTACTGCAAAAGCCATACATATCCGAAACAATCCCTTCCTCTAGTTACCCAATATATCACTTAACTCATGTCGGCTTGGTCTGAAGGACATAAAGAAGAATTTCATGCCATGGAACGTGCTTTAAAATGCTTTCCTTTCATTTGGGCTCATTAGAGTGCTTTCTACATGAGGTATGAAAGTGACATTATGATCCCCTAACCCATGCAGGACGCTTTACTGGACCATGTGGAATCTTGCAGAAAAGGACTGTTCAATTTTATTGTAGTTAACTAAAGAATTACTAAAACATCGTGAACTGCTGAAGAATCTGCCATCAGTGCAGAAAATCGCCAAGCTCAAGGTGCTCGATTTTCCACCCTTTGACTATGAATAGGTGAAACAGTTATGCTGCTTAGCGTTTAGATACACAGCTTAGTGTCAGCCAGTGGCTCAGTTGGTAGCACTCGCGCCTGAGTCAGAAGGTTGTGGGTTGAAGTCCCACTCCAGAGACCTGAGCACAAAAATCTAGGCTGACACTCCAGTGCATTACTGAGGGAGGCATTACTACACATATTTAATAATTCATTAGAAAAAGGTGTAATGTCAGAGGACTGGCGGATAGCTAACATAAAGCCTATATTTAAGAAGGGAGATAGAACATGTCCAGGGAACTATAGACCAGTCAGCTTAACATCGGTGGTAGGAAAAATAATGGAATCCCTACTAAAGGAGAAAATAGAAGAACATTTAGAAGCAAAAAATATAAAAATGAATAGTCAGCATAGATTTCAAAAGGGAAATAACAACAGAAAACGCTGGAAAAACTCAGCAGGCCAGGCAGCATCCGTGGAGAGAGAAGTCTTGCTTGGCCAACCTCATTGAATTTTTTGAAGAGGTAACAGAGAATAGACAAGGGTAATGCAGTAGATGTAATTTATCTAGATTTTCAAAAGGCCTTTGATAAGGTACCACATAATAGACTAACGAATAAGGTCAGAGAATGCAGAGTCAGGGGGACAAGTAGCAGAATGGATAGGTAGCTGGCTTTAACACAAAGCAGAGAATAGGAGTAAAGGAGTATTCACAGTGGCAGAAGGTGGGTAGAGGTGTTCCACAAGGATCAGTCCTTGGACCACTGTTCACAATTTATATTAACGATTTAGACTTTGGAATCAAAAACATAATTTCTAAATTTGCGGATGACTCCAAATTGGGTGGGATAGTCAATACTGAGGAGGACTGCAATAAATTACAGGAAGACATTAATAAACTTGCAGAATAGGCATATAATTGCCAAATGAAATTCAACACAGATAAAGGTGAGGTATTGCATTTTGGTAGGAAGAATAGGGAGATCACTTATTACTTGGAGGGTGAGAGTCTGGGTGGGGTAGAGGAGTAAAGGGATCTCAGAGTACAAATACACAAATCACTAAAAGTAGCAACACAGGTTAACAAGGCCATAAAAAAGCAAACCACGCACTAGGGTTTATTTCTAGAGGGATAGAATTGAAAAGTAGTGAAGTTATGCTAAATTTGTATCGAACCTTGGTTAGACCTCACTTGGAGTACTGCGTACAATTCTGGTCGCCATATTATAAAAAGGATATAGAGGCACTGGAGAGGGGGCAGAGAAGATTTATAAGGATGATGCCAGAAATACGAGGGTGTACCCATCAGGAAAGGATGAACAGGCTGGGTCTCTTTTCACTTGGGGGAAAAAAGAAGGCTCTGAGGGGTGACCTAATAGAGGTCTTTAAAATTATGAAAGGTTTTGATAGAGTCGATACAGAGAGAGTGTTTCCACTTGTGGGGAAGAGCATAACTAGAGGCCATCAATATAAGATAGTCACCAAGAAATCCAATAGGAAATTCAGAAGAAACTTCTTTACCCAGAGAGTGGTGAGAATGTGGAACTTGCTACCAGAGGGAGTAGTTGAGGCAAATAGTATAGATGCATTTAAGGGGAGGCTAGATAAGCATATGAGGGAGAAGGGAATAGAGGATTATGCTGACAGAGTTAAATGAGGAAAGACAGGAGGAGGCTGGAGTGGAGCAGAAACGCCGGCATAGACTGGTTGGGCCGAATGGCCTGTTTCTGTGCCGTATATCCTATGTAATCCTATGGAGGTGCTGTCTTTTGGATGAGATGTTAAACTGAGGCCCCATCTGCTCTCAGGTGGACGTAAAAGATCCTATGGCACTATTTGGAAGAAGAGCAGGGGACTTATCCCTGGTGTCCTGGCCAATATTTATCACTCAATCAACATCACTAAAACAGATTATCTGGTCATTATCACATTGCTGTTTGTGGGAGCTTGCTGTGTGCAAATTGGCTGCCGTGTTTCCTACATTACAACAGTGACTACATTTCAAAAGTAACTCATTGGCTGTAAAGTGCTTTGGGACGTCCGGTGGTTGTGAAAGGCGCTATAGAAATGCAAGTCTTTTTTTGTTTAAGTTAAGCCTTTGAGTCGGCCTTGGTAATAGTGATGATGTTTGTTTTGTCCACGAGTCAGGATTTCTGGTACATTTAAAGCATGCAAATTTTAAAATATTTCCTCCTCCCTCATCCAACACATTCCCTTGGTGAGACGAGGGGTGCTATCGCTACATAAAGGCAGCATTCAACCAAGTATGCCACTAAGAGCCCTAGCAAAATTGAAGTTTATTAAAATCATTTACTGCACCCTCACCCCCCCCCCCCCCCCCCCCCCCCCCAAATCATCATAAGGTCAGGAATAGAACTGCTTGCAGGGTTCAGCTCCATGCACCACAACTCTGATAATGAAGCAACCATGTCGGCTTACAGCAGGACTTAAATAACATCCAGGCTTGGGCTGACAGGTGATAAGGTAATATTTGTGCCGCATAAAATACCATGTAACACGATGTCTAATGTGAAAAAGCCTAGCCATCTGCCCATGATCCTCAGAGGCACCACTATTGCCACAGAAGCTGAACTGGACCAGCCATTTCAACACAATGGTTATAAGGCAGGGCATAGACTGGGTACTATGGAACGAGTGGCTCACCTCCTGACCCTTCAAAGCCTCAGCACCATCTACAAGGCTCCAGTCAGGGGCGTGATAGAAAAGAAAAAAAGACTTGCATTTATATAGCGCCTTTCATGACCACGGGAGGTCCCAAAGCGCTTTACAGCCAATGAAATACTTTTTGAAGTGTAGTCACTGTTGTAATGTAGGAAACGCGGCAGCCAATTTGCGCACAGCAAGCTCCCGCAAACAGCAATGTGATACTGACCAGATTGAGGGATAAATATTGACTAGGACACCGTGGACAACTCCCCTGGTCTTCAAAATAGTGCGATAGGAACTCTCGTTTGTTCTATGGACAGGACCAGGGATCTGAATCGTTCTGGACAACTGTTCTGATTATAAAAATTTTAGTCTCCAGAAATGTAAAAGAATGTATTACTTTATTACTGCTGATCAGGAACCATGGGTTAAAAAATACATTCTGGTTTTGCTATGGTCATCAAGAAATTTGCTTTATACCTTATAAAGCATGCAGCAGTCCCCATGCTTTCTCTAAGCATGACTGTTTAGATTGGTTTGCTCAGGAAGATGCATGTTAGCATGTCAAACTGATATTATCCACCTCCATTTTTGGTATGACTCGAGTATAATCCAGATGTACGTGATGGATAAATAAATGAGAGAGAGTTAGATTACTTTCCTTTAAGCCTGGTCTTTCGCACCCTTCCATGGTATTTATTCTTGAAGTGCATAGTTCCACTCTCTTTTTCACTCTTCTCCCTGATTTCTCCGTACTTTACATAACTTGCTGTTGGAATCCTCCTTTCTATACACATGGTCAAGTTTTTGTAGCTCATTGTATTTAGAGAACTGGATAGATTTAGAATGAAGACATATATACAACATAGGAACAAGGGAGAGCGCATGGCTCTCGTTTCCCCTGTTGGATTAGGGATAATGTTAAAAGATGCGTTGAGAATTAATTCTATGGAAAGGAGGAGGAAAACCATACCCAACGGTAGATTACCTTTTTTCAATAAAGATTCACTGCCGTCTGCATTGTGGAGACTGAGTACTGCCAGTTAATTTAGTAGGGTTTTCTGCATTTCAAATGCAGTGGACAAGAGGCTCTCAAAACTTTGATATAAGCTTGAGGTGGATATAAACTACTTTCTATTTTTTTAAACTTCTGTCATCAGTAGAAAAAGACTTCAATTTTGCTTTTTGGAAAAGCTTTTTTTTCCAGTCTAGACCTGCTGCAAAAAAAACCTTTTCAGACTTTGTTTATAGTTCATTATACAATATTGATTTTCTTGAAAGTAAATCATTGTAGACATTGGAATAGTTATTCAGTCAGTAAAATCTTCTAGCAGTTATATTTAGTGCTTCCTGGCAATTGATTTTGCATGTATAACACTGCTTTCTCAGGACATTGCGTCTTGTTATTTGGAACATTTTTACTGCACATAATTTTAGATTTTTTTAATATATATATATATATATATATATATATATTGTGAACTAATACATATCCAATAGGTTTTTCATTTTATTTTGTTCATTCAAGGCAAGGTGAATCATCAAATGGGGAGAGTGTATTTCAAGACCCTTCGCTACTGGAAAATCTTCAAGGCAATCATGTAAGTAATGCATTATTGATTTTTATTTGCTTTTTGGAGATTAACACCTTAAAGTCTACAGTTGTGTGTATATATATTTGAACGTATCATGAAGTAAAGTTAATAAAAGAGCTCAGTGATGGCTGAATGTCCTGCTCCATATCATGTATGAAGACATCCTTCCTCCCTGTAGCAAAGATGAGCATCTGCTCCATGAGTCTTGGTTGAGAGCGTGTAATGGACTAGCTCAGTAGTATCTCTCTGGATATCAGTAACCTTCCTACTTAGTCAACCTGCAGGTGATATGAGTGATAAAGAAGGGCTGGATGTCAATCAGCCAGCTCAGTTAAGGCCATCAAACTTCTGTTGGAAGAGCCTGAGACACAGTGCTAATTTCAGCTCAGATTAGTTGACAGTTTATAGTTCAGTGCTCTGGACACATGGGCCGCGAATTTAATAGCGCTTTGGAGGCGGGTCTGCTGTCAAAATACCAAAGATTGACAGCGGGCAGGAAACCCGCTGTCAACCCGCCCCCACGCGAGTCTCCCAGGTGTCAGGTCTGTCAGCGGAGAACTGACCCGACACCAAGCGGTGGGGATACAATTCAGCTAGTTAAATGGCTTGTTAAGAGCCAATTTAAGACTATTTTGAGGCTTACTTCTAATTTTACCTTCTCCCCCACGGGTTATCTGCTGTTCGGGGAATACGCCAGCTCAACCTGGCATGTTTTGAGTCTGCTCTGATGTTTGTGAAAAGCTGACAGCTGCAGAAGTGGTGTAAAGGATGCCATGTTGCAGATGGTGAGTTTCAGAGCACAGAAAATGTTGGTTACTGCATTTTTAATACATATAGAGATTTCTTTAGCTTACAAGTTTTTAGTTCCAACTGTATGTTCAGTGCCACCTCATTGGGAGAACCTCTCTCACCATTGACAGATCGCTTCTGTCATCTCACCTGCAGCTGCCATCTATTGCAGCAACATCGGAGCCAATGAAACAATCAGACCGTGGTCCTCCGAATCCTTCCATGATCAGCCCCAACACCAACATTACCAACCTTCTCCACCATCACCTGATGCTGCACAGGACACAGGGCATCAGCCCCTGACAATATTGCTGCCCTGGAAGCCAGCGATGGCATCACCATGGCCAGATTTTCTTCACTTGACGCTGTAAACCCTGGCTGCCACATGATGCGCCAGGTTGACACCATCCCACACCAGCACCATGAAGCATCCCTTTAATGTCCAAGCCATTCCATGCACACTCATCACTATCGCGGGGTGGGGGGGCGGGGGATATTATGACTGAACAATCACTGGCACTCAGTAAGACACTTCTCAAGGTGCGCTCAGATCTGTCCAATAAGGGGCTCTTTTGGAAAAAGAGATTTCACTGTATGACACCACATTACCAGAAACTTCACATGGACATTGACTAAACCTCTCAAGTGCCTACCCTTGTGTGTTAGTTGGTATGCTTGCAGTAGGATGAGGGTGAGTATGAGGGGTGGCTCATGAGATGGGGAAGTGATAAAGTAGATAGAGAGGGTTGGGTGGAGGTGCAAGGTAAGTTAGTGTCCTGGGGAGGTCTCTTCTGTCCTTGGAAGGAAAGAGAACCTCCCTGCGTGCTGTGACTCCCTCCGTAAGCATATGGAGGGAGTCATTGGAGAGCCTGGGTGCAAGCATTCACCTTTGTGCAGTGATTGCCAGTGTTTGCAGCACCTCAATGCTGTCAAACACTGACAGAACAACTGTCAAACTCCATGTGGACGTGGTCCCTTTAAGGAAACCGGCTGATGATACGTCAAATGATGACGTCGTCAGACCTGCTTCCTGTTAATTGGCCGGGAAGCCTACAGGGCGGGCTTAACAAGGCCAATCAAGGGAAAATCACGTCTGCAGAGCGGAAGCAGCTGGGAGCGGGACCGGAAACCAGCTCTCCCGCCTCCTCCATTAAATTCACAGCCATGGTTGCTATTGTACCTGTTAGTAAGATGTATGCAAAATTGAGTTTGGCTATAAATTAAAATGAAACCTTGATGGTATTACCTATTTTTATACAATGAAAGCACTGCTACAACAAGTATAAGATTGGAAACTGACTTTCTCGGAAAATTTGTTTTAAGCTACGCCTTGGCTGATATTCAGTGGTCTCCTTGTCTGTGACACAGTGCATTAATAGATTGTAGTGCCAGGCCACCTTAACTTTCCCTAATGCCTTTTACTTAAAATATAAATTAAGGCTAATTGAATACTGAGATGTGTTTCAAGGGTATTTGAAAATAAGGCTATTTTAACCCTATATAACTCAGTTGGTGAAGTCAAATTTGAAATATTGTATGCAGTTTTGGATACCTTACTTTCAGTAAGATATTGCTGCATGAGGGAGGGTTCAGAGAAGAACAGCAAGGATTATCCCAGGACTTGGGCCTCTAAAATAGAAAAACAGACTCGCAGAATCGTATTTTTTCTCTCGCTCTCTGTCTGACAGCTGTTAGCTAACCACTGTTAATGTTGAGTCGCACAACACCAGGTTATAGTCCAACAGATTTATTTAAAATTACAAGCTTTCGGAGCTATCGATCGCCCCTTCTTCAGGTAAAGTTACTATGAGTGATTCACTCATAGTAACTTTACCTGAAGAAGGGGCGATCGATAGCTCCGAAAGCTTGTAATTTTCACAGAATCCCCACAATGCAGATAGAGGCCATTTCGGCCCATCGAGCCTGCACCGACACATATCCCACCCTATCCCCGTAATCCCACTTATTTAATCCCCCCCTAACACTAAGGGTCAATTTATCATAGCCAAATCAACCTAACCCGCACATCTTTGGACTGTGGGAGGAAACCGGAGCACCCGGAGGAAACCCACGCAGACACGGGGAGAATGTGCAAACTCCACACAGACAGTCACCCGGGGCTGGTTTCGAATCCGGGTCCCTGGCGCTGTGAGGCAACAGTGCTAACCACTATGCCACCGTATAAATCTGTTGGACTATAACCTGGTGTTGTGCGACTTCTCATTTTTGTCCACCCCAGTCCAACGCCGGCATCTCCGCATCATGACTGTTAATGTTAACAGGTGACAATAGGGTGATATAATTAGAGGCTGTTTGTAATCGAGTTAAATTTTGAAGCAATGAGGAGAAAGCTTAGTGCACTTTAGAACAAAAATAAATGCTACAATAGGAGCGTAATCAATAGTTTATCTATTTTGCACACTGTTTAAACTAATGTTGCCTACTGTTTAAAAAGGTCAATATAAATGTTCAATTAAAGATTTTGAAAATTGTCCTCTGACTTTTTACAAATAATTTAGAATATCCCATCAGTGCAGCTGACATTTTTATTTATTCTTGGGATATGGGCAATGCTGGCATCCCCAGTAATTCTGAGGGTCACTTCACATGGCATTATTTTTTTTTAAATTATTCATGCTTGGGATGTGGGTATCGTTGGCAAGGCCAGCATTTATTACCCATCCCTAGTTGCCCTGGTGGTGGACCTTCTGTTTGAACCACTGGTACCAGCTTGATACAATTGTGTGGCTTGCTAGGCTACTTCAAAGGGCAGTTAAGTCAACCATATTGGTGTGTGACGAGTCATATTTAGGCCAGCCTGGGTAAGGATGGTTTTTACTTCAATCCAGCAGCTTCATGGTCGCTTTTACTGATTCCAGCTTTTTATTCAAATTTTCAAATGACTCATGTTTTCAGGATCATTAGACCAGGTCTCTGGATTACTAGTCCAGTAACATAACCATTACACTACCGGTATTGTAGAACTTAGTCATCTGTAGGCAAGATAGGGATGAGTTTTTCTTGTGGGATTTGAACTTGTGACCTCAGGGTTGCTAGTCCAGTACCATAACCACTAGGCTACTGTACCCATTGGTACTGATCCATCCTGAAACATTAGGTACACATTACATGCTCAGACTGCACAATCCAAATTTAGCTCATCAAGTCACAGCTCTGGGCAAAAATATCAAGTACAATCCGATGTTTATGGTAGAGGCTGAGATCATCAAGTAAAAATTCTATAATGATGGCATTGGGGAGACTAGTGGAGCCTGGAGCTCACCTGAAATATTAAAATGACTCTGGAAATGATTGTGTGGTTATCACTCATGATGGTAGGTGCAATTTGCTCTCCACCTTTCTGGCTGGGATCTCTCACCTGATTGGAAGATCTAAGCTATCATTCACAAGTAGGTTACAAACAAATAAGGTAAGTAATAAAATGTTATTCAGAAAGAATCTGATCACTGAAAAAGTAATAAGAAAAGACTTCAATCCAATGAAGTTGATTTCCTTTCGTACATTAACTCACAATTGTACCATTCAACTGTGTTTTGAATATCTGCAGTGTTTTTGCCTCTACTGTCCTAGGTTCTTGAAGATACATCTGTTTCAAATATATTTTTCACTACTGTGTACTCCTGTTAATTTAAAGTTGCTTAATCCAAATTGCTGGATAATTGGATTTTTTTTAGAGTTTTGTAAACTGTACAATGTTATTTAATTTGCTTAATTTGAATTACTGGATGATTCAAAGTTTTTTCAGTGCAAAAAACTATTTTGAATTATCAGGAGTTTACTGTATTTTAAATTCATATCCTTTGGCCCTATTTTTATGGTTTACTTTGAACCAGTACTCTGGGTTTCCCTGATCTATACTGTTTAATATTCTATAAACTTCAATAAAGGAAAGTTCCTCCCTTAATCTCGACTCTGAAGTCTGAGTTTCTTTAATTTTTTCTTATTGTTCATTCCCTTTAAATGTCATGCGTCTGCACTGCATTGAAACTTTGTATCACTAGTAATTCCCAGGTTGTTCGCTTTGATCTAGAAGTTGTTTGTATGAAGGACACCTTCAATGTAGAATTACGATGGCTGCCCAGTAAACAAAACCTTTATTTAGCTTTGTTACTGACGGTATGCAATAACAAACTGTAGTAGACATTATTCATTACGATTCTAGTAATGTTTTAGAAGGGAACATAGATGATAAGGAACATTTGATTCCCAAAAAGCCAACTCCTTACGGGCAATATGTTTTTCAGCTAAGTTGAGCGAGCCTGTAATACATTGTATATGATTGATTCAGTAGTGAAGATGCAGTTTTTTTTTAACTGTAATTTGCTCTGTTACAGAATCGACTGTAAAGTTATTTCAACAACAAAATGTAATCTTAAACTTTAAGGCCATTCTTCAAACTGTGCCCTTCCAGCAAAATTAGAAATGGCAGATAATCTAGCAAACAGTTGAAAATTATGGACAACTATGAGATTATATCTTGTCTCATTTGCAGCCAAAAGATGATAGAACCAGTACACTGGTTAAAAAGATAATCGCAATTAATCTCGTCATTAAAAATGTTAATATCTGTTAATCTTGGTTTTAATCACATATCTAATGGGTCAATAACTGCATCCATCTCATGCATGATTGTTTTATTACTGATGCTGTTATCAGCATCCCAAAAACAACCTAGCGTAAAAACACACTCTTTTCTGGATTCATATTGTTGGTCTCTCTATATAGTTCCATATTTATTTACACGGAATTATATGGAAAACTCAAACTTAACTGTTTTGTTGTGAAGAGAACATCAACAACTTCTGAGTCATCATGTCTGAAAGTGCAAATTAAAAAGGAAAATTGGTAGGCTTTACATTGCTACACATAAAAAATGCAACCAGCCTAAATATAGTCAGATCTTTATGAAAAAGAACCAATAAAATAATGGATGGGACAACTGACTTATCGGTTATCTGCGATTCACTGTCTACTGCTGTGCATCGTACATATACAAGCACTGAAGCAATAAAAATACTTGCTGTTCACGAATGTTGTCACTGCTCTGATATATAAAGCACAATATTTCATTCAGACAAGTACTTGCACGCATAAAAAAAAGTTTCAAAACTTTCGTTCCAATCTGCCATCACCTGGCTCTGGAATGCACTGCATTACGCTTACTGCCAAAAGTCTGGTTGGCAAGCATTCCCCCTTTTTCTTTCTCTTTATTTCTGGTGTTTGCAATAACATAAAGGAAGAAAGAACTTATATTTATATAGAGCCTTTCACGACCTCAGGACGTCTCAAAGCGCTTTACAGGCAATGAAGTACTTTTGAAGTGTGGTCACTTTGAAGTAATGTAGGATAATGCAGCAGCCAATTTGCAAGGTTCCACAAACAGCAATGAGATAATGACCACATAACCTGTCTTAGTGATATTGATTGAGGGATCAATATTGGTTGGACATCCCTTGGTCTTCGAATAATGTCATGGGATCTTTTATGTCTATTTGAGATGGTAGACAGGGCCTTGGTTTAACATCTCATCCTGAAGACGGCACCTCTGACAGTGTAGCACTCCCTCAGTGCTGCACTGAAGTGTCGACCTAAATTATGTGCTCAAGTTTCTGGAGTGGGACTTGAACCCACAACCTTCCAACTGAGAGGCAGGAGTGCTACCACAGACATCTAAATAAAATTTACACTGTCAGGTAAATAAAGAGATGCACGTCTTTCCTGCTTACTACAGCATCCAGCCAAGTTATGCAACTAATTAGAGTTATGAGACTCCCGGTTCCAGGCAAGTCCTGTTTTTTATAGACAAACTCACCAGCTGATTAGTCACTACAGAAACAGTAGGTTAAAAGGTGTGCACAGTACAGCTCCCTTCCTCGACATCATCTCCCATATGGAGTGTAAACTCCGACTGAATTCTGTGTTAAGAGTTCATTTAAAAAAAACAAAAGATCTGAATAGAAGCTTGTGCTTTGTCACTGGCAGCTGCCATTCACCTGCCGTCTCCCTTCCCAGCACTGGTTGCACTGTTAATACGGGAGCGTGTTACATCTTGGGAGTTGTAGTTGCCAGCAGGCATATTGATATATTTTGATAACCTTATAAATCCTATGAAATAGTTATAACACTTACCAAATAATTGCATGATATGGAGTCATGTCCCATGGTCAGAATAACATACCTGATGTGGTCCAGTGAACATCTGGAGTAATCACCTGTGAACTGTTCCCGTTAAGTGATTCTGAGTGCAAACGGGAATTTATTAAATTGGAAGAATGTGATATTTCTTTAGCTAGAAAAACAACCATATCTCCTGGGAAAACCGAGCAGTTTGCCAGTTAAATTAGTATGAGTTTAAAATGTACTGTCCACGTAACATCCATAATTAACACATGGTAACATTTTTGGAAATTATGGGCCTTTCGTTAGACTTGCCCATAGAATTTCTGTGGGCTTTTGCACCGCAAATTGCTGCCAGCCAACCATCCAAAAGCGAACGTCTTCTACAGGGCATCTGGGACCTGTGTGAACAGGACAAGCAACCAATCAGATTGAAAAAATCGTTAATGAGCGGCGCAGAGTCTGAACCAGGAAGTGTCAGTTAGAATATTTAATTCAATGTCAAATCAGATACAGAAAGCAAAATAAAGAGAGAGGAAAAAAAAATTGAATAAAGAGAAAGATAAGAGACAGAAAGGGGGGATAAAAAGTTAATTAAAAAAAATCTCCAACAATAATTAAAAGCTGAAGGAATGGGACTCCATGCTTGTAAAAGTTAATTTTCAGTGCCAAAGACATTGTTTGACAGTAAATAAGACTTAGCACACCATTAAAATAATACTGGAATGAAGCCCTATCCTTTTTGGCAGCTTAGTCTGTATCTATGAGGTTAGTACAGCAACTTCACCGTTCAATACATTTGAATGGTGAGTCAGATGGCGAGATGCCGTTTTCACACAGCTTTTGGCGGAGCAGGATTTCTCAGACAGCAGCTTCCGGATTTTTGCGTTTCACTGCGCATATGCAATCGCTGTGGGGGGGTGGGGGGAGGAATTGGAGAAAGTTGTACTAGTCATTCCTGGCTAGTCAGCTGGAGCGTTGACACAGGCTGTAGTCGGGGCTACGACCCAGGAAGATCAAAAGAGGGGAAAAAAAGGAAAATTCTGCACTGTAGTTTAAATCAGTTTTATTTTCTAACCTTTTCTAGGTTAATACTCAGTTTGTCAACAGCTCTTGGAAATTCTTGGCTCTGTGGCCGAATGTATTAACTTTTTTCAGTTCAGTGTATTCCTCCATACATTGACATTGACACCCTAATACTTTGTGTTACTTTATAATCATTCTAAGTAGTCTCAAGTGATTTGACAAGATTTAATTTTTTTTAATATATTGGAAGCTGTGAAGTATGTGTAATTTGACTGATTTCATTTTGTAAAATATTGCACATTGTAAGATGCCATCTGCTGTTAAGCTACTGAAAGTAAAATGAGAATATGCAGCGCAAGATTTTCTCCATTCATCTGACACAGCTGATTAGTAACTGTTAGAAAACAGTGTTCGCTGTGGTGTCTGCTATTTGGACAGAATTTTATTCTAAATTGTCAAGTTAAATCATGAGCTAATTCCCTCATTAGGAGTCTTTGTTGTATGTATTGTACTTCTTTGCTGAGGATATAATTCCTTTAACTCTTTTGGTGTTGATCACTGAATAAAAATCAATTGTACAAATATACAATGCTGCAAGAACTTAGGGTTAAATTTGTAAGTAAAGTTACAAAAGTCCAAGTTTATTTTGCAAAGATGAAAACAAAAATGTTCAGACAATCAGCCCATCTCGCTTATCTTTACTAGATCTATACCCACCATCACAGCAGTTTTTGTCCCTGTTGTTTTTTTAAAAAAATGTCGCCCTTCTGTGGTGAATAGAAATACACAAGTTTGAACTTCTTCATCTGCTCCAGTGGTAAGAGTGCACAGAGAACTACACCTCTGCTAGCCACAGTAGCTGTTCAGATTTACGTCCTTCTGTTTATACCATTCTACATCCAAGAAGATCTATTACTGAGTACAGCAGAAAGGTGGGGGGGCGCGGCGGGGGGATGATGCACTTATACAAATTAGTTTGAAAGGTGTTCTTCACCATATTCTCTCGTTTAAATGTATCATCTTGCCAAAGGGCGGAACGATCTATAATCTTTAAGACCTGCACAGAGTAGTTGAATTACCTGCAAGACTCTGTTCCTTTATAAAATCCATTTTTAAAATGTTAAAATATTTTTATGACAAGATGCACTGCAGCAACTCGCCAAGACTTCTTCGACAGCGCCTCCCAAACCCGCGACCTCTCCCACCTAGCAGGACAAGGGCAGCAAGCACATGGGAAATATATCGCCGATCCTTCATCGTCGCTGGGTCAAAATCCTGGAACTCCCTCCCTAACAGCACTGTGGGAGTACCTTCACCACATGGACTGCAGTGGTTCAAGAAGGTGGCTCACCACCACCTTCTCTAGGGCAACTAGGGATGGTCAATAAATGCTGGCCTTGCCAGCGACGCCCACATCCCATGAATGAATTTTTTTTAAAGTTGTAAATTTCAATTATATTGTGAGCTGAGTTCAATGAGTCGTCAATAAGGGATCTAGGGTACAGATTCATAAATCATTAAAAGTAGAACCGCAGGTTAATAAGGCCATAAAAAATGCAAACAAAGTACTGGGGTTCATTTCTAGAGGAATGGAATTGAAAAGTAGGGAAGTTATGTTAAGTTTATACAGAACCTTGGTTATACCACACCTAGAGTATTGTGAACAGTTCTGGTCTCTATTACAAAAAGGATATAGAGGCACTGGAGAAGGTACAAAAATGTTTTACACGGAAGATATCAAAATGAAAAGGTTATACCCATCAGGAAAGACTAAACAAGCTGGGGCTCTTTTCTCTAGAAAAGAGAAGGCTGAGGGGTGACCTGATATTGGGCTTTAAGGTAATAAAAGGGATTAATAGGGTAGATGTAGTCATGATTCCACGTGGGGGAATTCAGGAGAAACTTATTTACCCAGAGAGTGGTTAGAATGTATAACTTACTACCACATGGAGTAGATGAGGAGAATAGCATATATATGCATTTATGGGGAAGTACAAGAGGGGGAAAGGAATAGAAGGATATGCTGATAGGGTTAGATGAAGTAGGGTGGGAGGAGGCTCATGAGCATAAACACTGGAATGGACCAGTTGAGCTGAATGGCCTGTTTCTGTGCTGTAAATTCTATGTAATAATGCAATTATAAGCCAGTTTAATTTTTTTGAGAAATAGCTGCATGTCTTTTGCAAATCCTTATGACATTTTCTTTTCCTGAGCTTTGTCAATCTTTTCTTAACACTTAGCCCACGGCACCAGTCATCTGCGAGTTTCTAACGATGATGGCAATTTGCCATACAGCAGTACCCGAGAGGGATGTTGACAAGATAATCTACCAAGCGTCATCCCCAGGTGAGAGTTAATACCAAATAGGTGAAATTCATTATGCTGCATATTTGTATTGTAAATAACATTTTTAAAATATGTTTTCTCTTTGAAGCAGTGCTGTAGTGAAGTAATTAGGGCACTATGATTCATTTTCACTGTTGTGGTCATAAATGTCTATGTATGTAAGGGGATCAAAAGTCAAACTCTCACTGTGTTAGGATATTTAAACCAAATTTATACCGGTAATGGTGCGAATTAAGCATATACAGCAGCCAAATTGCATTCCAATTTGGCTATTCTGGCCATTTTGTACTGGCACTTTTTTAGCTTGGATTCCAGGCATCTATGAACTGGCTTTGAGTTTATATTACTGAATCCTGACTCTCTCTCATACTAGCGCTAGAATTGTACACCCATGAAAACATTTACAAGGAGACCCACTTATAGATGGCTTGATGCTGGATCAGCACTGCACCAGTCCAGTATAACAGTTAGATTGAGCATTGAGTCACAGGAGCCAAAGTACATCATACATCACTATGATGTGTAGGGTGAAACCGGCTCCACTCCAGGATTTAAGCATGATTACACTGATGGAGTGCGACATTGTCAGAGGCATCGTCTTTTGGATGAGACATTAAACCAAGGCACCATTCAGGTGAATGTAAAAGATCCGCAGTACTTTGCTTTTGTAAAAGATCCCATGTCACTTTTCGAAGAGGAGGGAGTTTTCCTGGTTTCCTAGCCAACATTTAGCGCTCGACAAACCTCACCAAAATTGTTTATCAGATCATTTATCTCACTTGCTGTGTGCAAATTGGCTACTGCATTTGCCTACATAACTATTACTACAGTTCAACGGTAAGTCATTGCTGGGAATTGTTTTGGGAAGGTCCTAAGGATGTGAAAGGTGCAATATAAATGCAAGTTCTTTCTTGATACTGATTGCTTTCTATGTTCCTTCTTTCTGATGAGCGTGAAATCCAGCTGTTCCTTTCTGAACGCATCCAGTATACGTGCTGTGAAGACCCATTTTGATAACTCTCTCCCCACGTCAAACCCTATGGCCGGGATTCTACTAACCGTGGCGGGCGACATCAGTGGCGGATCCCGACCCCGCTGCTGGCTCCATCCCGCTCTGTGAAATGAATTTCCCTTGACGGGGTTTGTTAAGCCCGCCCAGTGTGTTTCCCGGCCAATTAGAGGAAGCGGGTCTGGTGATGTCATTTGACGACAGCGTCATCAGCTGGTTTCCTTAAAGGGGCCACGTCCAAATTTATTTTGACATTTGTGCTGTCAGTGTTCTACAGCATTGAGGTGCTGCAAACACTGACGAGCACTGCACAGGACGGCACCCAGGCTCTCCCATGACTCCCTCCATATGCTTATGGAGGGAGTCACAGCACGCAGGGAGGTCCTCTTCCCTTCCCATGGGCAGAAGAGACCTCCTCAGGAGATCAACACAACCTGGTTGCACATTGCAGAGGAGGGCACAAGCAGCAATGTCGTCAGGAGGATCCGGGTGCAGTGCCGCAAATGTTTCAATGATCTCAGTAAATCACGAAACATGAGTACAAAGCCACACTCAACCTCACCCTGCTGTGCCTCTCATCATATTCCCATCACTCTGCCTTACCTATCCTACTCCTGCACATCCTTCTCTCACAAACTTACCTTGCACCTCCACCTATCCCTCTCTATATTATCACATCCCCATCTCACTAGCCACCCCTCTCACACACCCTCATCCTAGTGCAATCATACCAACGAACAACACACAAGGGTGGGCACTTGGGTGTTTTAGCCAATGTTCATGTAAGGTTTCTGTTAATGTGGTGTCAAACATTGAAACCTTTATTTTCAACACTTTGCGTTCTTGGACAGATTTGTGTGCACCTTTGGAAGTGGCTTAGTGAGTTGCAACGAATGGTGAGACATAACGGTAACCCCCACAATGGTGATGAGTGTGAAAGGAATGGCTTGGGCACTGTAGAGATGCTTTATGGTGTTGGTGTGAGGTAGTGCCAACCTGGCGCATCATTTGGCAGCCAGGGTGTACAGAGTCAAGTGAAGTAAATTTAGCCATGGTGAGGCCATCCCTGGCCTCCTGGGTAGCAATGTGGTTGGGTGCTGATGCTCTCTGTCGGGTGCTGATGCTCTCTGTCCTGTGCAGCATCAGGTGATTGTGGAGAAGGTTGGTGGTGTTGTTGGTGCTGCTGGTGTAGGGTCTGATCGTGGTGGGATTCGGAGGACCAAGGTGAGAGTGTATAAAGGATACCCATGCTGATGGAGTAGATGGCAGGTGAAGTACAGATGACGGAAACGATCTGTCAATGCTAAGAGAGGTAGTGAGGTCAGACTGGATGGAGACTTGTGTAAAGACTTGCAGCATCCTGAATCTGTAGTGGACATGCAGTAAGGAAGAGCTTGTGGCTGAGGGAAGATATCTCTGTAAGGTGGGAGCTTTTACTGGACATTTGAAGCTGTCAACTCAACAGCTGATTCAATGGCCACTGAACTCCTGCCTCAGCTTGACAGACGTGATCCATGACCAGCGTGGACCCCGTGGACGAGCACGTAAAATCAAAAGTTGAACTCAAATGTATTAATGATCTCTAAACCAGGTCCTAATTACCTGAATTGGGTCCCCAGCCGCCGCGTGCCGTGTCTGCTCAGTGCCGACAGACCCGACATTGGAAAAGGCGCATGGTGGCGGTTTCACAGCGGGGTCCAGACCCGCTGGTGAGAGAAACCACTTTCCCACCCGACCCGCCACCGATCGCGCCCGCTGACCCCCCGCAAAATCTCGGCCTATGTCTTTGATCATGTTTTCGGTCCTCTCCCTTAAATTTCCTCATTATTTGCCATCCATTTTGCCTCTGAAGTGCCTCGGATTGTGTACACTAAAGACACTGTACCATTGCAAACTGTTGGTGGGTGCACCACATGGCATATCATGTCATTACACTGCTCAAGAAGAGATCTCAAGTATATTACAAGATGCACAGGCATCTGTCCCAATTGTTTGTATATTGGTACCTTGGAGTTCTGGTGGATACTACTTTTAGCTTGAATATAGTTCTTCAAGATTACACTGTGAAGGATGTTTTGGTCTTTCTCGCCTTTCTTCAATTATAGGTAACATTCGCACCACAGAAGTGCCAGGCAATGACTATCTCCAACAAGAGAGATTCTAACCACCTCCCCTTGACATTCAATGGCATTACCATTGCCGAATCCCCCACCATCAACATCCTGGGGGGTCACCATTAACCAGAAACTTAACTGGACCAGCCACATAAATACTGTGGCAACAAGAGCAGGTCAGAGGCTAGGTATTCTGCAGCGAGTGTCTCACCTCCTAACTCCCCAAAGCCTTTCCACCATTTACAAGGCACAAGTAAGGAGTGTGATGGAATACTCTCCACTTGCCTGGATGAGTGCAGCTCCAACAACACTCAAGAAGCTCGACACCATCCAGGACAAAGCAGCCCGCTTGATTGGCACCCCATCCACCACCTTAAACATTCACTCCCTCCACCACCGGCGTACCGTGGCTGCAGTGTGTACCATCTACAAGATGCACTGCAGCAACTCGCCAAGGCTTCTTCGGCAGCACCTCCCAAACCCGCGACCTCTTCCACCTAGAAGGACAAGGGCAGCAGGCACATGGGAACACCACCACCTCCAAGTTCCCCTCCAAGTCACACACCATCCTGACTTAGATATATATCGCTGATCCTTCATCGTCGCTGGGTCAAAATCCTGGAACTCCTTACCTAACAGCAATGTGGGAGTACCTTCACCACAAGGACTGCAGCGATTCAAGAAGGCGGCTCACCACCACCTTCTCAAGGGCAAGTAGGGATGGGCAATAAATGCTGGCATTGCCAGCGATGTCAAGATCCCATAAACGAATTTTTAAAAAATGTAGATGAGTTCTTTCTGGAACAGTCCAAAAAGTCATCCCTAGCCAAACAGCGTTCTGCACTGATTTAGCCAAATAAAAGCCTAATGGGCTTAACACATCACCTTCCAGCTATAGTCACACCTGCTCAACCTTGTGGCCCTGCAGCTGTCTTCTGGGGTGTGGGATTTCAATTATCCTGCCTTACTTACAGGTATTACAGGGTCTGTCTCTCAGCACATCGGGGTCAAATTCTACCACAACCCATCGTCCATCCTTCTCAAAAACATCCTAGTTGTGTCTCGATTTGTGAAGTGTGTTTGTCACCAGTTATTGCCCTCTTGGGATTTGAATCTTGTAATAATCAATACTGTAGTAATAAAATTCCCTCAGAACCAGTTCTGGATGTAACATGAAAGTTAAGCATCACCTTTGCAGATGATTACCACTTACAAGTAGAAAATAACCATTTGGTTTACATATTTTTAGATGCTTAGAAACAGTAACTGAAAGTGTAGTTTTTTGATTCCCATACTTAATCACCATTTACAAGAAAATTGTGGGAATATTTTTTTTAAATGCTAACTTAAGTAAATCTAGTTTGTTGAAATTTGGCCAAGTTTTGACAAAATAATTATGAATTGATTCTTTTTTTCCCTCTCAATTGGTTCTGATATAAGGGCCTGTCTCTTAGGGTCTGTTTCCTTTGGCAGATAACACAATCAAAATAAAAGTGCAAATTCCAGAAGCTGCAAATGACATTCAGTACTCAAAGGACTAATTAATCTTGTCCAATCTGTTGGAACACTGGTCCCTGTGATCTTGAATTACTCACGTTTAAAACTGCTGCACTATTTATTACACTATTATGGCACATAGAGTGAATAAACTCCATTCTTTGGAAATGATTTTGTTTAATGCACAACATCTGTCTGTTCTCCGATGCCTCAGAGTTCATCTGATGAGTAGCTGAGCCATATAGAGCAGGAAGGATCCAGATTTAATCCATCGTTTGCGTTGTTAGTTTATCTCAGCCAGGGTAACAGGTGTTAAAGTTCCCTCAACAACTTGAGACTTTTCATTCCTGATTACTATCCAGCAGCCCCTTGCTGGAAGTGTGTATGAGTGTACATTGGGTAAGGGTATGACTGTTATTCATGCCTATACATTCCATTGAGAAATAAAAATTCCACAGGAAAAGTGATCCATCCGTGGCTAACTAAAGAGGTTAAGGATAGTATTAGATTAAAAAAAGAGGCTTATAATGTTGCACAGAATAGTAGTAAACCTGAGGATTGGGAGAGCTTTAGAAACCAGCAAAGGATAACCAAAAAATTGATAAAAGGAGAAAATAGAATGTGTAATTAGCAAGAAATATAAAAACAGATTGTAAGAGCTCCTACAAGTATGTAAAAAGGAAGAGAGTAGCAAAAGTAAGCATTGGTCCCTTAGAGGCTGAGACAGGAGAAATTATATTGGGTAAAAAGGAAATGGCAGAGGCTTTAAACAAATATTTTGTATCTTAGAATCTTAGAATGGTTACAGCACAGAAGGAGGCCATTCAGCCCGTCTAGCCCATGCCGGCTCTCTGCAAGAGCACTTCAGCTAGTCCCACTCCCCTGCCCTTCCCCCGTAGCCCTGCAAATTCTTTTCCTTCAGGTACTTATCGAATTCCCTTTTGAAAGCCACGATTGAGTCTGCCTCCACCACCCTTTCAGGCAGTGCATTCCAGATCCGAACCACTTGCTGCGTAAAAAAGTTTTTCCTCATGTCGCCTTTGGTTCTTTTGCCAATCACCTTGAATTTGTGTCCTCTGGTTCTCGACCCTTCTGCCAATGGGAACAGTTTCTCTCTCTACTCTGTCTAGACTCCTCATGATTTTGAACACCTCTATCAAATCTCCTCTCAACCTTCTCTGCTCGAAGGAGAACAACCCCAGCTTCTCCAGTCTATCCACGTAACTGAAGTCCCTCATCCCTGGAATCATTCTCGTAAATCTTTCCTGCACCCTCTCTCAGTCCTTCACATCCTTCCTGAAGTGCGGTGCTCAGAATTGGACACAATACTCCAGTTGAGGCCGAACCAGTGTTTATTAAAGGTTCATCACTTTTGCTTTTGTACTCTATACCTCTATTCATGAAGCCCAGTATACCGTATGCTTTTTTAACCGCTTTCTCAACCTGCCCTGCCACCTTCAATGATTTGTGCACATATACCCCCAGGTCGCTCTGTTCATGCACCCCCTTTAGGATTGTACCCTTTAGTTTATATTGCCTCTCCTCGTTCTTCCTACCAAAATGTATCACTTCGCACTTTTCTGCGTTAAATTTCATCTGCCATGTGTTCGCCCATTTCACCAGCCTGTCTATGTCCTCTTGAAGTCTATCACTATCCTCCTCACTGTTCACTATACTTCCAAGTTTTGTCATCTGCAAATTTTGAAATTGTGCCCTGTACTTCCAAGTCCAAGTCATTAATATATATCAAGAAAAGCAGTGGTCCTAGTACCGACCCCTGGGGAACACCACTGTATACCTTCCTCCAGTCCAAAAAACAACCGTTCACCACTACTGTGTTTCCTGTCACTTAGCCAATTTCATATCCATGCTGCCACTATCCCTTTTATTCGTGGCACTTTATCAAACGCCTTTTGGAAGTCCATATACACCACATCAACCGCATTGCCCTCATCAACCTTCTCTGTTACCTCATCAAAAAACTCGATCAAGTTAGTTAAACACGATTTGCCTTTAACAAATCCGTGCTGGCTTTCCTTAATTAATCCACACTTGTCCAAGTGATGTTAACTTGGTCCCTGATTATCGTTTCCAAAAGCTTCCCCATTACTGAGGTTAAACTGACTGGCCTGTAGTTGCTGGATTTATCCTTGCACCTTTTTTTGAACAAGGGTGACATTTGCAATTCTCCAGTCCTCTGCCACCCACTTATCTAAGGAGGATTGGAAGATTATAGCGAGTAACTGCACGATATCCCCTCTAACCTCCCTCAGCATCCTAGGATACATCCCATCCGGTCCTGGTGACTTATCAACTTTAAGTTCAGACAGCCTTTCTGATAACTCCTCTATCAATTTTTATCTCATCCAGTATTTCCACTACCTCCTCTTTCACTATGACTTTGGCAGCATCATCTTCCTTGGTAAAGACAGATGCAACGTACTCATTTAGTACCTCAGCCATGCCCTCTGCCTCCGTGCGTAGGTCTCCTTTTTGATGCCTAATCGGCCTCAGCCCTCTTACTACCCGTTTATTATTTATATGCCTATAGAAGACTTTTGAATTCCCTTTTATTTTAGCTGCTAGCCTTTTCTCATATACTCTCTTTGCCCCTCTTATTTTCTTTTTCACTTTCCCTCTGAACTTTCCATATTCAGCCTGATTCTCACTTGTATTCTCAATCTGACATCTGTCATACACGCTCTTTTTCTGCTTCATCTTACTCTCTATCTCTTTCGTCATCCAGAGAGCTATGGCTTTAGTTGCCTTACCTTTCCCCCTCGTGGGAATGTACCTCGACTGTACCCGAACCATCTTCTCTTTAAAGGCAACCCATTGTTCGATTACAGTTTTGCCTGCCAATCTTTGATTCCAATTTACCCGGGCCAAATCCGTTCTCAACCCACTGAAATTTGCCTTCCTCCAATTAAGTATTTTTACTCTAGATTGCTTCCTGTCCTTTTCCATAGCTAATCTAAATCTTATATTTTGATCACTGTTCCCTAAATGTTCCCCTACTGACACTTACTCCACTTGACCCACCTCATTCCCCAGAACCAGATCCAGCAATGCCTCCTTCGTTGGGCCAGAAACGTACTGATCAAGAAAGTTCTCCTGAACACACTTCAGAAATTCTTCCCCATCTCTGTCCTTAACACTATTATTATCCGAGTCTATATTAGGATAATTGAAGTCCCCCATTATTAGTACTCTATAGTTCTTGCACCTCTCTGTAATTTCCCTACAAATTTGCTCTTCTATATCTTTCCCACTTGTTGGTGTGTTATAGAATACACCTAGTAGTGTAATGGCACCTCTATTATTTATTAACTCTAAGCAAATAGATTCTGTCCTTGACCCCTCCAGGTCATCCTCTCTCTCCAGCACTGTAACATTCTCCTTAACCAATACTGCCACCCCAACTCCTTTCTTGCCTTAACGCCCTATCTGTCTTCACAGTAGAAGACACAGAAAGTGTACCAAAAATAGTGGGGAACCAAGGGGCTAATGAGAGCGAGGAACTTAAAGTAATTAATATCAGTAGAGAAAAAGTACTTGAGAAACTAATGGGACTAAAAGCCGATACATCCCCTGGACCTGACGGCCTACATCCGAGGGTTCTAAAAGAGGTGGCTGCAGGGATAGTGGATGCATTGCTTGTGATCTTCCAAAACTCCCTAGATTCAGGAAAGGTCCCAGCGGATTGGAAGGTAGCAAATGTAACTCTGCTATTCAAGAAAGGAGGGAGAGAGAAAACCGGGAACTGCAGGCCAGTTAGCCTCACATCAGTCGTCGGGAAAATGCAGGAATCCATTATTAAGGAAGTGGTAACAGGGCACTTAGAAAATCATAATATGATTAGGCAGAGTCAACATGGTTTTATGAAAGGGAAATCGTGTTTGACAAATTTTATAGGGTTTTTTGAGGATGTAACTAGTAGGGTAGATAAAGTGGAACTGGTGGATGTAGTATATTTGAATTTCCAAAAGGCACTTGATAAGGAGCCACATAAAAGCACAGGTTGGGGGTGAGGTATTCGCATGGATAAAGGATTGGTTAACTGACAGAAAACAGAGAGTAGGGATAAGCGGGTCATTTTCAGATTGGCGGGCTGTAACTGGTGGGGTGCCGCAAGGATCAGTGCTGGGGCCTCAGCTATTTTCATTCTCTCCAACATAACCATAAAGAGTGACACTTTTGTTTCTAGGTCTTTTTCCCCTTTCCACCCTCAATTATCCTTCTTGCTATGATCATGATTTACAAATTAATTTTCCAGAAGTCTGGTATGTTTTACTACCTCTTGTTTCTACTGGTGTAAAATATGATGTGTGCTAGTCATACTATTTGTAGGAAATTAGTGTTAACTGGAATCTTGCAGGTATCCTATTAAGTTTACTGAAATGTGTGCATAATGAATCATGGGAAGGCCCTCACAGTGTAATGTTAAATATCTTACTTTGTTCTCCTTCACAAACTCTGGATAAGATGAGCCATGCAGTATACCCAACATCATTCCAAACTGGAGGCAAGCAAATATCCTGTATTCAGGCTTTACCATTCCCTAGATTTGCAGGGAATGTTCTTAAGGTGACTCAAGTACCCATTTTTTTCTTCCTTTGGGATTGTTTCTCCCAGTTTGCCATGCTGATGTTGAGAACATGCAGTATTTTTTTGAAGAGGTGGGAATAGAGAATTTTAGGAATAAACTTGCAAGCCACCATGCTGTAACACAGCATAATAAGGAAATGCACGAAACCACTGATTTTGCTCATTATCCAACAACTGCTGTGTTTCATGCAATATCTATTGGTGAATACAACAAGGATCCAAGACAAAAACAGAAAATGCTGGAAACACTCAGCACGTAAGGCAGCATCTGTGGAGAGAGAAACAGAGTTAATGTTTCAGCTCGATGACCTTTCATCAGAACTGGGTCCAAGACAATGTTGACACACATCTTTGAGAAATCAGTAGACCAAGGCAGCCAAATGCAGAGAGATTCAAAGACATGGGTCAATTTCAAACAAGTTTTTTTTTAAAGAAATTGGTAAGTCAACTGTGTGGAGCAGTTTACCAAATTCTTGATAAGAATTCCTTAATTCTGACTTGTGCAAAGTGTAGTTCAGCAGAGTTCTTCTTACTTTGTCCTAGATCCTAAACAAACAGATCCAGTGTTCTGGAGAAGTAGTATTTTGACTAATTTGCCCAATATAAAAAGACAAATGAAAAAAATGGCACTGTCAATGAAATTATAATTCACACGTGTTTCCTTCCAGGCCCCTTCTGTACACACAGGCTATATTTTGTGGCTGATGGGGCATATAAATAGATGCACGTAACTAGTTTGAAGTTTGTAGAAACTGAGATGAAATTTGCGGTATCCTAAAATTACTGATTATGTTGTATTGTATAAGCCACTTCTGTAACGTTTTATTATTTCATCATTGTTTATTGATAAAAGGACTAATAATGGGAATTTTATTTTACAGATGAAGGAGCGTTGGTAAGAGCAGCAAAGCAGTTGGGCTTTGTCTTCAGTGGGCGAACGCCAAATTCAGTCATTATAGAAGCTGTAAGTAGATTACTGTATATGATCTTTGAATCAAAACCTTAAACTTGAAGCCTAACGATTTCTTAGGTTTAAACTCCATTTCCACAGCTAGAAGCAGTTCTGTTCATTTTGACAGAATCTCACAGGATTTCTTTAAAAAATCCACAATTAGGAAGGATTATGTTGTGAATAAAGTAAAGCGCCAACTTGCCTCCTGTTGTAAAATGTTTATTATCTATTTCATGTGAAATTTTAGTTAGATCAGTATGGTCTTCTGTTAGCTCTGTTCTTAGAAATTCATTTGCTATATTGGGGAAGTATAACAATAGTCAAACTAGCTATTGGTTCAAAGGGGAGATAGCTCACCTTTGCTATTGGATCTACACGTTCAAAAACTAATCAGACCAAGGTTGTTAGGCTAGTACCTCCAGGTTCTTGAAATTACCATGTATACAATTTTGCAATTAAGATGTTTGATTTTCTAATCAAGTTGCACACGATTTTCAGATGGAAAAGGACGGGGCTCCATAATATCAGCTCACCACCCATTTATTGTATTATTCACATGTTTGGTGGGGGCATTTGATGGCTGCATGAAGCCGTTGCCTGAAGCAGGGAGGTGCTTTATTTCAATATATATTTGCTGTCCCAATGATCGGATTTAGATATCCATGTAATTTCTTGATGTTTGTGTGTGCTTAACACTGAGTCATCTACCTGCCTATATAAAATGGGCATCCTGGATTACTAGGATCTGAGTTGCATACAGAAATTCAGTTAGAATTCTGTAAGGAGATTATCTGCGCAATTCTCAGCACATTCCTCAATCATTTTTATGGGTTTTTTTCTGCCAATACTTAGGTGTTCAGTGGCACAGCCATTTTTCTCCAACAGCTGCAATCATGCCACAATGGGTTTCTCCATTGGAATCTCCTTATAGCTGTGCTTTTTGGAGGAAGAGTGGGAGGGCCAATGGAGGGGTGTAAAGCAGGTTGGGCAGCACCAGAGAAGCACTGCACCGACCTGCCACCACACTCCCACCTGCATTTACGGACTGAGAGGCACATCCCTACGTTTGTCAGGGGAGTGTTTGCACAGCCTGCAATTCACAAGGAAGGCAGTGAGATATGTCACATGCTACAGAGTGATCTGCAGCCAAACTCAGCCACAGGCATGACCCTGCTGGTGACTGAATAGCCCTTTGCATCATTCCAAAGTACCACTGATGAAATCGCCCACATTAGTCAATTTGCAGTACATAGATTGGAGATTAGAAAGGCTAAGAGGAACTATGAGGGTTAATTAGCAAAATAAAACAAAGGGCCAATAAAAAGGCTTTTTAAAGGCACGTTAGTAGTAAATGGATAGTTAAAGTGGGTAAAGAGATAAAGGAGGCAAGCTTACAAATTTGTGGCTTCTTGTTACTGTCTGATCAAGCAAGTTTGGATACAGAGAGAGAGCTCGAGGTATTGATTTGTTGCACCAATGTAGCAAAAGGGAAATGACAAAGAAGGAAACCAGGAAATCACAAGAGCAAATGCAGTCAGAAAATGAAAAGCAGTGAGAAGAGGCAAAGGATTGAGGACAGAAAAGTAAAATTAGAGTAAACAATAAGTTCTAAATATTACAGTGCAACCTTGGGGAATAATTCATGTGGGCACATGAGTGAAATTGCGAAGATAAAATATGGAAACCGTTTAATTGTTCCTGTATTTTGCATTTGTGACTTGAAGAGAAATAGAGTACAGGGAAATAGCTGCGATCCTATCCAATAACATGAGAACAGTGAGTGTGTAGCTTTGATGTGAGTTCCCACAGAACCAGACTTTATTTTTTCTTTTCCAATAAAGTTGATTAGGCTTCTAATAACTGTGTAGGGAAACACATTGTGTGCTACAGATTCATATAGAACAGGAAAGTACCAACTTTAATCCCTGGTCTGTGCTGAGCTGATCAGTGGCGCCTTCACAATTGGCCTCTGCTAAGGAAGGGAAAATCGGCGTAGGTTCTCACTCCTGGTTGTTATCACTAGAAAGGATGTGTCCAAACATAATGTGAGGATGCAGTCAGGCTCTCCGTGATAGCCCCAGGTTTGAGTAGCTCTTTGTTTAGGCTCAGACGTGAGGAATGCACCTAAATGAGGTACCAGAGGGCTGACAGCACCCATGTGCTCACACCCGAGTGTAAGTCGTCACCAGGAGAGGAAAAGAGAAGATAAAGCTGGGGGAGAAGCAAGCTGACCAGAGATTCATGTGATGAGGGTATTCCTTTAAAATGAACAGGAGCTATGATCTATTTTTTTTTTATAGCAGTCTGGTGGGAATCTGCAGCTTAAACTAATGCAAGGCAGCTTTTACCAACAACTGAAAATCGAGTAAACAGCTTTGTACTATTTTTAAATTTGAACATTTGCTTTAGTTAGTTGTTTGGGCTCATCAAAGTGAAGGAAGACAATGCTGGAAATATAACCAAAAGCACTCCTTTGCCCAGGTATGACACAACCATAAGCAGAGTGATGTGCCGAACCGTGTGCTTTTACCCAACCTCAAAAATCAACCATCACTGCACAAGTGTGGATTTCCCATTTCCCATCTCCCCCATTGTTATGAAGAATGTTGGATCACTTACTCCAGATATGGTTGTCTTTATTTTTGAATGTGCTGCAGCTTCCATATACAAAACTACCTCCCATACCTGCCCCTTAGTTTTCTATCTAATCTAGCACAAGCTTTTAGTTCCTCATTGTGTGACTTCCTCTTTATATTAACTTGGTCTTTTGCTGCAACCTCCTTTCAAAAGAATGGATGAATAAGACTTGTATATGTAGTGAGGGTGGGGAAGACTATATTACTCTTCTGACTAAAGCATGTCACAAAACATAGAAAGGAACAGTGTCTCAGAGAAGGTTGTCCCTGCCTCTTCACTACCCCATGCCCCCAGTTTGAGCAATCGCATATTCACTTGAATGTGGAGTTTGAAGTACATTCAAGCTATGTGATAGCTTGACTTAGTTGTTAGCACTCAGATCCATAATTTTGACCTTCTGGTAAAGTCCCATAGTAGGGGTGGAGGTCAGAATCTAGGCTAACAATCCTCTGCAGTTTTGAGGGTGAAGGGATGCGACACTTTGAGATGTTAACATCAGAAGGCTTTAGAAGGTAGATTTTTCGAATCATTGCTGATGGAGAGCACCTCTCCAGCCACCAGCCCATTTTGGAAAAGGGCAGCTGCGTTGCTTGTGATTCTTCATCCATTGTGCAGGTGGTAGTGAGGTTGCTTGCCACTGGCACGGACTCAGAAAACTTTCCCTTGTATGCTGTTCTGGTGGACATTAAAGTTCTCCTTGCACCATTGTAAGAAGAGCAAGGACTTTTCCTTGTCTTAGCCAGCATTCTTTCCTCAACCAATATGATGAAACATAATTCATTGATTCATTTGTTTCAGGTGATGCTGCCACAGAGTGGCTGCCGCATTTGCCAACACAAGTCAGTGCATTTCAAAAGTAATTAATTGTGTGAATATTTTGACATAATAAGTGTATATTATTCAAGGAACTGGGAAGACCATACCTTGAGTATGTAATCTAACATTATTCACATGTTGCATTCAAAGTGTTATTACTAATGAGGTTATGATTTTCACTGAGGTAAATTTTACTGTAAGGTATGTTGGTACCAAGAGCAATACCTCAAAATTTGCCCTTATAAATGCACATTGTGATTGACAGCCTTAAAAGGAAATAACCGTTCACTCCAATATTTACTAGAACCACATGGAAGCAAAATCAATGAAAAAACACTTGGCTTTCATTCTTTTTCATTAGCAGAGTCACTATCGCTATCTTTTTCTCTTTATAGGACTTGAGATTCAGAGAGAATAACTGAAAAGCACAGATCAATGGGTTTTATTTTGGTGATTTAACAGGTCTTTTCTTCTATTATAGCTTGGGCAAGAAGAAAAATATGAACTGCTCCACGTCCTGGAGTTTACAAGGTAATGTTTCCTTAAATGATTTTAAAGTTAAACTAGTCGATCTATGGCATTGCACATGATAAGTCAGACAATATGGTCACTCTCTTACCTGGCTCTAATGTCTTTGCATTGCAGTTTCTCTCTGGCTCTCCTCTGCTTCCTCTTTCTCTTCTGTATCTCTCCCCATAAATTTCCTTTTTTTGCTTCTATCTCGGTCCTATTCTGCTTCTCTTGTCCTTTTCTTTCTTTTCAGATGCCTCTCTTTCTCTCTCTTCCCATCTCATAGGTGTTGGAAATTAGAATCTCTCTCTCAGGTGTACACGATTAGCCTTGGCCTCTTCTGTCAACAATGGATGGATAATTTAGTTAGCTACAAAATTCTACTCGCGCTTTTTAAAAAATGTAATTAACTTTAAATGAAGAAAGTGCTCGCGCACATGCATGCTCTCTCTCCTCCGCACCCCCCGCCCCGACGAGTTTAATATACTTCATAGAACACAAGACAAAAGCTACAACTGATGTATAATCACAACCCTTTTTTTTTCTCTCTCACTCACATATATAAAATACACACTACAGCTCTTTAATAGCAAAAAAAACACTCAGTATATATGTTACCACAGTAAAGCTTTTGAAACTTGTCCTCTTGTTTTTCTAAATTATTTAAAGGAAAGCTATTTGGCAGAAAGTACTAGGAAGTAGATAAAAATATCCCATCAGTATAGCTGACTGAACGGCACTGATGCCTTCTGGGAAATTAGGTGCACTGCATGAGTTCAGATTGCACAATCTAAATTCAGTTCACAGTCACAGCTCTGGGCAAAAATATTAACTCCAAGCCCAAGCTTTTGGGAGAGGCATCTGCCTTCAAGTTAGATACTTAAATGAAGGCATTAAAAGGCATCTGGAAAAATGACCATGAAAGCTGCTGGATTATCATAAAAACAAAATTGGTTCACTAACGCCCTTCAGGGAAGGGAAGCTGCTACCCTTACGCAGCCTGGCCTACATGTGACTACAGTCGACTATACCGTCAGGATAATTAAAGATGGGCAATAAATACTGTCTTGTGAGTGTATAGACTCCTAACTATAAAATTATTGCTATTATGTGTGACATCTTTAATGTTGAAAATAGTGATCATAATGCCACCTACAAGAGCAACAGATGGCAATAATGCTGATCGGTGCGGGGAGGGTAAAGGCCAGAGTGCTGCTCGGAAGATGGGGGTAAGGAGTTCAATGTTGTTTGGGAGCAGGGGTGTCCGAGGTTGAGGCACGGCGAGTGAGTGAACTGTCAGTTCATTTACATATGGGTATCTCAATCTTACCTACAAACTCAAGGATATGTATGCATCAGCTTTGTTTCCCTGAATGCTTTCATCGGAGTATTGTTGACCCAAATGTATGTGATATGCTGGAAGTAACAAACAAAAGACAAATAGGCAAGAAAAGGAAAGGAGTTGCATTTATACAACACCTTTCCTGACCTCCAAGTGCTTTACAGTTAATTCAGAAGTTTGAAGTGTAGTCACTCTTGTAATGTGGGAAAACGCGGCAGCCAATTTGCGCACAACAAGGTTGTACAAACAATGAGATACATTACCAGATAATCTGTTTTAGTGATGTTGGTGAAGATAGAGGAGAGCTCCTCTGCTTTTCTTTGAATAGTGCCATGGTATCTTTTACGTGCACCTGAGAGGACAGACACAGTGTCGATTTAACGTCTTATCCGAAAGATGGCACCTCCAGCAGTGCTGCACTCCCTCAGTACTGCACTGAGCTGTCGGTCTGGAATATGTACTCAAGTCTCTGCTTTGGGGCTTAAACCCACAAGTTTCTGACTCTGGCAAGAGTGTTACCACCGAGGCTGACACCAAAGTAACAAAAGTATTTCAGAAATATTAAAAAAAAAACTAAAGACAGTCATGTGAAGTGGCAGGTAATTTACAATGTTCACTAATATCCTTATGCACACGTAGGCCGAGATCTTGCTCAACTCGGCGTGTCTGGTGCGGCCGGTGTCGATGGCGGATCACGGCCCCGCTGCTGGCTCCAACCCACTGCCTAAAATGAACTTACCTCAACGGGGGCTTGTTAACCCGCCCAGCGCGTTACCCGGCCCAATTAGATGGAGCAGGTCTGGTGATGTCATTCATGACGCGTCTTGAACCAGTTTCCTTAAAGGGACCATGGCCACCTTACTTTTTATGTTTGTGCTGCCAGTGTTCTACAGCATTGAGGTGCTGCAAACACTGACAAGCACTGCACAGAGGTGTAGGGCTTCCCCCAGGTTCTCCCTTGACTCCCTCCATATGCTTATGGAGGGAGTCAGCGCACGCAGGGAGGTCCTCTTCCCTTCCGATGGGCAGAAGAGACCTCCCTAGGAGACCAGTCAGCCTGGTTGCACATTGCAGAGGAGGTCACGAGCAGGGATGTCGTCAGGAGGACCTGGGTGCAGTGGCGCAAACCTTTCAATTATCTCATTAGATTAGGAAACGTTACTGCAAAACCACACTCAACTTCATCCTGCTGTGCCTCTCATCACATCCCCATCACTCTGCCTTCCCTACCCTACTCCTGCACATCCTTACTCACACCAACTTACCTTGCACCTCCACCCATCCCCCTCTCTCTATCTACATTATCACATCCCTATCTCACTAGCCACCCCTCACACTCACCCTCATCCTAGTGCAGTCATACCAACTAACAACACACAAGGGTAGCCAATGTTCATGTAAAGTTTCTGTTAATGTGCTGTCAAACATTGAAACCTTTATTTTCAACACTTTGCATTCTTGGACAGATTTGTGTGCACCTTTGAAAGTGTCTTAGTGAGTTGCAGTGTATGGTGAGACATAACGGTACCCCCTGCAATAGTGATGAGTGTGAAAGGAATGGCTTGGATATTGTAGGGATGCTTTATGGTGTTGGTGTGGGGTGGTGCCAACCTGGCGCATCATGTGGCAGCCAAGGGTGTACAGTGTCAAGTGAAGTATATCTGGCCATGGTGAGGCCATCTCTGGCCTCCTGGGCAGCAATGTGGTCGGGTGCTGATGCCCTGTGTCCTGTGCAGTATCAGGTGATTGCGTAGAAGGTTGATGTTGTTGGTGCTGCTGGTGTTGGGGCTGATCGTGGTCAGATTCTGAGGACCAAGGTGAAACAGTATAAACGCTACCCATGCTGATGTAATAGATGGCAGGTGAAGTTGAGATGACAGAAGTGATCTGTCAGTGGTGAGAGAGGTTGTTCCAATTAGGTGACACTGGATGGAGAGTTTGCTTCAAACACTTGCAACCTGCATAAAGGTCAATCTGTTCCAAATGGAGTAAGCAACAGCTTCTGAGCTTGGAAAGTGAACAGCTGTGAGATGGGAGCTTTTATAGTACATTTCAAGCTGTCAACTAATCACCTGATTCAGTGGCCATTCAACTCCTGCCTCAGGTTAGCAGACGTGGTGCACGAGCAGCGTGGACCCCGTGGGCGAGCAGTTAAAGTTAAAAGGTAAGGTTAAAACCATTATTAAGGGTCTGTCAACAAGTCAATAGTTGCTTTAATTGGGTCGCCCGCCTCTGCGGGTTGGGTCCGATCCGAGATCACAGGCGCACCATTGGGAAAGGCGCGTTATGGCTGGAATTTTCCGACAGGGTCAGCGGGCGGGATGGGTGGGAAATTTGATTTTTTTTGACAGCGAAGACCAATTTCACCCCCTTTAACTTCCACTGAGTGCCATATGGATGCTGCTCTTTGGCTGCAGTTCTGGTTCTAAGAGCTGACACAGATCTGAAAGCACATCCCAGGACTACATACTGCACTGTTCCTTGCTGAGGTGCTGGTACATGGCATGTCTGCAGTACCTGATGCTGCATTGGATAACGATGAGTCCTTAATGCCTGTCTTCTATATCCTTGAATTTCCTGGTCATGGCCTTCTGCTTTTCCTATTCCTCCTCTTCCAAAATGCTTAGCAAGTAGATACTTGATGCTGCAGCCATACAGCTGAGTTCACATTGGCCTAGAAATTGATCTCGCTCTGTTCCCGCGGGGGTAAGGAGCAGGCGCGATCTCTCACTCCGCGTTGGCTTTTTCAGATCCAGCTCGCACGAACTTGATGTTCCAGACATCAGCTGGGCAGTGCTTGCGTATCCCAGCGGCGTAGTGAATTTGTGCGAGCTGTGGGATCACGTGACTCAGTTAGAGCCAATGGCAGCACACCATCTTCCATTCATAAGTTTCACATACGTGCTGTGAAAGCTATGAATCTTACACACCCCCAAAATAACAGCTAAACCTCAATTAAATTTAAAAAAAAACCATCACATTAATAAATTAAGTATAGTTAAATAAATTAACCATTTTAAATAAAAAATTAAATTTTTGAAAAAATTTAAAATCTTTTAAAAAGTTATAAAAATAAACTTACCTGTCTTTAAAGTCTCTAAAAAAGATATACCTGTTAAAAAATTCAAAATAATACTTAATTCACTACTTACCTTGTTAAAAGTGGGTCTTACTCCTCCTTTTTTCATTTCTAAAATCTTCCGTCCTTACCTGCGCGTCCAAAGCACGAAGTGCACAGCGTGCGCGCAGCCTGTAGCGCGCACGCGGTGCACCGAGGAACCGCCCCCTTTTCCAAAAACCAAGTGCCGGTTTTCAGCGCATGCGCAGTGCATGCAGAAAACCGGCAATTGGAGAGAGAATACGCGAGAGTACACAGTGCGTACTCTCGCGTAGCGGCATCAATTTTTGGCCCATTATCTGCCGCTTAAACACTATTAACATTAAATTGGAGAAATTAACATAATATGCAAATTATGTAAATCATGAGTATATTTGTACATTTGCTTTTAGGTGCTACCTTAACTAACTTGCAGTAGAAAGATTTACTAGGAGAGTACATGAAACAGATATGGAGAGCTAAATACTGCAGAAAGCCTCAGAGTATAGAAAGTGCAGGGGTGAAATTAAAAAGGAAATTAGGAAAGCAAAGAGAGGGCATGAAAAAATACTGACAAGTAAAGTCAAGGAAAACCCAAAGATGTTTTATAAATACATACAGAGCAAGAGGATAACTAACGAAAGAGTAGGGCCTATTAGAGACCAAAAAGGTAACTTGTGTGTGGAGGCAGAAGACGTGGGTATGGTTCTTAATGAATACTTTGCATCTGTCTTCACAAAAGAGAGGGACGATGCAGGCATTGTACTTGAGGAGTGTGAAATACTAAATGAGATTAACATAGTGAAAGGAAGTATTAAGGGGTTTAGCATCTTTGAAAGTAGATAAATCACCAGGCCCGGATGAAATGTATCTCAATCTGTTAAGAGAAGCGAGGGAGGAAATAGCGGCGGCTCTGACCATCATTTTCCAATCCTCTCTGGCTACAGGTGTGGCACTGGAGGACTGCTAACGTTGTACCGTTGTTTTAAAAGGGAGAAAGGGAGAGACAGAATAATTACAGGCCAGTCAGCCTAACCTCGGTGGTGGGCAAATTATTGGAAAAAATTCTGAAGGACGGTATTAATTGTCATTTAGAAACGCACAAATTAATCAGGAACAGTTGGCATGGATTTGTTAAGGGGAAGGTCGTGTCTGACTAACTGTGAGCCGAGCGTCAAACTAGGCATATTTTCACCACCTCCTCCACACCTCACCACCACTGAAACCCTATTTGTGCATATTACCTCCGAACTTGACTTCTTCAATGCCCTCCTTGTCAACCCCTTTAACTTCACCCTTCACAAACTTCAACTCATCCAAAATTCCACCACCAGCATCCTATCTTGCACTAAGTCTTTCCAATCATCGCTGTCCCCACTGACCTCCGTTGACTCCCCTCCCCTTAATAGACCAAATTCAAAATTCGTGTCCTCAATGGCACACCCCTCCATGGCCTTGCATTACTCTAGCTGTGCACGGTCCCACCCTGCAGACCCCTAACTATGACCTCCTGTGCCCCTTCTTCCACCCCTAAAAACAAAACATAATTCATTTCTGGCTGAATTAGTAGGAATCATTTCATATACATGTTTAGCCTGAGCATCAGATTTTAAAAAGCTGCTGGTTTAAAATGGAAAACAATGATTTGTAGCCCAGATGTGCTTTGCCGTTTTGGAAATTGCAGTACATATGTCCTGTACATTAATACTCTTTGTAATGGATACACATACTTCCGTTCCTGTCACCATGAAAATGGAGATTTATGTAACTGCTCCTGTTACTTGCTGTACATTCTGTTGTTGCCATGTACACTCCTGCCCAGCTGTTCCCACCAGTTAACTTTTCCCACATTCCTTTTGTGCTTCAGTTGAGTGAATATTTTCTGTTGTTTAGATTTTTCATAACTTTTTTGATTTACTTCGCCTTCACAAGCACAAAGAATAACTTGTGTTTATCAATGTATCTCACAATATAACCAGCTTTAATGAGAGTAATTTATATTTTGTTTTAAATTCGTTCCTGGGATGTGTGTGTTGCTGGCAAGGCCAGCATTTATTGCCCTTGAGAAGGTGGTGGTGAGTCACATTCTTAAACTACTGCAGTCCGTGTGGTGAAGGAACTCCCACAGTGCTGTTAGGGAGGGAGTTCCAGGATTTTGACCCAGCAATGATAAAGGAACGGCGATATATTTCCAAGTCAGGATGGTGTATAATTTGGAGGGGAACTTGGAGGTGGTGGTGTTCCCATGCGCCTGCTGCCCTTGTCCTTCTAGGTGGAAGAGGTTGCAGGTTTGGGAGTTGCTGTCGAAGAAGCCTTGTGCATCTTGTAGATGGTACACACTGCAGCCACGGTACGCCGGTGGTGGAGGGAGTGAATGTTTAAGGTGGTGGATGGGGTACCAATCAAGCAGGCTGCTTTGTCCTGGATGGTGTCAAGCTTCTTGAGTGTTGTTGGAGCTGCACTCATCCAAGCAAGTGGAGAGTATTCCATCACACTCCTGACTTGTGCCTTGTAGATGGTGGAAAGGCTTTGGGGAGTCAGGAGCTGAGACACTCGCCCCAGAATACCCAGCCTCTGACCTGCTCTTGTAGCCACAGTATTTATGTGGCTGGTCCAGTTAAGTTTCTGGTCAATGGTGACCCCCAGGATGTTGATGGTGGTGGATTCGGCAATGGTAATGCCATTGAATGTCAAGGGGCGGTGGTTAGACTTTCTCTCTTGTTGGAGATAGTCATTGCCTGGCACATGTGCGGTGTGAATGTTACCTGCCACTTATCAGCCCAAGCCTGAATGTCATCCAGGTCTTGCTGCATGCGGGCATGGACTGCTTCATTATCTGAGGAGTTGTGAATGGAACTGATCACTGTAATCAGCAGCGAATATCCCCACTACTGACCTTGTGTTGGAGGGAACATCATTGATGAAGCAGCTGAAGATGGTTGGGCCTAGGACACTGCCCTGAGGAACTCCTGCAGCGATGTCCGGGGGCTGAGATGATTGGCCTTCAACAACCACAACCATCTTCCTTTGTGCTAGGTATGACTCCAGCCAGTGGGGAGTTTTCCCCCTGATTCCCATTGACTTCAATTTTACTAGGGCTCCTTGATGCCACACTTGGTCAAATGCTACCTTGATGTCAAGGGCAGTCACTCTCGCCTCACCTCTGGAATTCAACTCTTTTGTCCATGTTTGGACCAAGGCTGTAATGCGGTCTGGAGCCGAGTGGTCCTGGCGGAACCCAAATGAACATCAATGAGTAGGTTATTGGTGAGTAAGTGCCACTTGATAGCACTGCCGACGACACCTTCCATCATTTTGCTGATGATTGAGAGTAGACTGATGGGGCGGTAATTGGATTTGTCATGCTTTTTGTGGACAGGGCATACCTGGGCAATTTTCCACGTTGATGCCAGTATTGTATCTGTACTAGATACACGGTCAGTTCTGGAGCACAAGTCTTCAGCACAACAGCCAGGATGTTGTAGGGGCTCATAGCCTTTGCTCAGTGCCAGTGAGCCAGTGGGCTCAACCGTTTCTTTATATTACGCAGAGTGAATCGAATTGGCTGATGACTGGTGTCTGTGATGGTGGGGACATCAGGAGGAGGCCAAGATGGATCACCACTCGATCACTTCTGGCTGAAGATGGTTGCAAACGCTTCAGCCTTGTCTTTTGCACTCACGTGCTGGGCTCCGCCATCATTGAGGATGAGGGTGTTTATGGCGCCTCCTCCTCCCGTTCGTTGTATAATTGTCCACCACCGTTCACGATTGGATGTGGCAGGACTCTGCAGAGCTTTCTGTTTATAGCATGCCTGTTTAGCATGTATGTAGTCCTGTGTTGTAGCCTCACCAAGTTGGCACTTCATTTTTAGGTATGCCTGGTGCTTCTCCTGGCATGCTGTTCTACATTCCTCATTGAGCTAGAGTTGGTCCCCCAGCTTGATGGTAATGGTAGAGTGAGGGATATGAGGTTACAGATTGTGGTGGAATACAATTCTGCTGCTGCTAATGGCCCACAACACCTCATGGATGCCCAGTTTTGAGCTGCTAGATCTGTTCTGAATCTATCCCATTTAGCAGGCCCAGTCTGGCAGCTATGTCCTTGAGGACTCGGCCAGCTTGGTCAGTAGTGGTGCTACCGAGCCACTCCTGGTGATGGACATTGAAGTCCCCCACCAAGAGTACATTCTGTGCCCTTGCTACTCTCAGTGCTTCTTCCAAGTGGTGTTTAACATGGAGGAGTACTGACTCATCAGCTGAGCGAGGGCAGTAGGCGGTAATCAGCAGGAGGTTTCCTTGCGTCCGTTTGACCTGATGCCATGAAACTTCATGGGGGCCGGAGTCAATGTTGCGGACTCCCAGGGCCACCCCCTCCTGACTGTATACCACTGTGCCACCTCCTCTGTCCAACCGGTGGGACAGGACATACTCGGATGGTGATGGAGGAGTCTGGGACGTTGGTTGAAAGGTATGATTGAGAGTATGACTGTCAGGCTGTTGCTTGACTAGTCTGTGGTTCTGACAAAAGGTCATTGACCTGAAACGTTAACTCTCTTTCTCTCTCCACAGATGCTGCCTGACCTGCTGAGTATTTCCAGCATTTTCTGTTTTTATTTCAGATTTACAGCATCCGCAGTATTTTGCTTTTGTATTGTTGTCGTCTGTGGGAAAGCTCTTACCCTTTCTGGCACAAGTCCCCAGCTGTTAGTGAGGAGCACTTTGCAGGGTGGGCTGGGTGTGCCTTTGTCATATCCGGTGCCTCAGTCAATGCTGGGCGGTTTTATTCTTAGTAAACTTCTTCGTAAAAGTTTGGCACAGCTGAGTGGCTTGATGGGTCTTTTCAGTGGGAAGTTGAGAGTCAACCACATTTTGGATATTGAGAAAGTGACTTTTAAAAGTCTGCGCTCGAAAGCCTGTGAAAGATTTGTGGGCAGCTGTCACCGAGGTGAGCGGCGAGCACCGTTCCTTCACCGCTGACGGCAAAATCCAGACCGTTATTGATGGTCTCGTGTCCCAATGGAGGCAACAGTCTGGTTTGACGTATGATTTTTAATATAGCCCATTACAAGACCATCTTTTAAACACATACTGAAGTGTCTTTAAAGATGTTTTACAATGGTTTTTTATTAGTGAGGGAGCCATAAACATTGTATAATATGTCATTGGGGAGTGTATGGAGTGCTTGAGAGGTAGTTGATCTGTCAAAGGCATCCACAGCCACAAAAATGGGATAACCTCCAGACAGTTTCTCACCAGTGGCTCCAAGTAGCTGCCTGTGCATGGCAGCTACTGATTAAATTAGATGAGGGCAGCTGATTGGTATCACGTTCAAGGATGACAGCAGCAGAGAGAGCCTTTATAAATGGCAGCAATGCTGTGCTATTTGATCACCACTGGAAAGCTGGTTTAATATATGATTATCATTTCCTTGTTTAGGAGAGGATAACCACATGCTGAGCATCAAGCACTGGCCCACCTCAATTTTGACTAATGCACCTATATTTTTTATCCAGTGCCACTCTCCTAATGCTATGAGGATGAAAATCACTCACTGGTACAAACGTTCCCCTGGGAAAATTTGCCCCAGTGTTTTTCAGTTGCAAGAGAAATTAAATGTAATTTGACCCATTTTAGCTAGGGGAGTGTTGATTCTTCACGAGGGCAGATTTTTAGTGTGTTCGCATCATGGCCATTTTGCACTTTCCATCAAAATAGATTTTGTCTAGCAACTGATCTGTTCTTCTCTTTTAAGGGCAATCCTCTTTTGAGCATCACTCCAACATACTTGAGTAAATAGTGTTTAAATGCACCAATAATCAAGTGACAAAATATTGCCCATCTTTAAAACTATTGGTAGCCAATCTTGCTTACTGCAAAATGATGCTATAATCTGATTCCTAGAAACTATCAACCAATTGATTGTAAGAATGAATATACCAAACCTTGAAGTCTGAAGCAGCATTCGTCATTTTAGTAGTGCGCAGTGAGACTAAGGTGTATAAATTTAACACGTCCGCATAATTACTTTAGTACATTTGTGGAGAAAACATTGAACTCCTCAGTGATTATGGTTAATGGACGGTAACCAGAGTTGGCTTTTGTTCAAAATGATGATTACATTCCTGACTTGACCATGTATATTTTTTTTATTTCTCACATTACCATTACTGCACTCTGATAAGTTAATTTATCTTCTCTTTGTTTATCATTCAAATCAGTATAGTGGTTATGTTATTGGACTAGTAATCCAGTCGTGAATTCAACCATGGCAGTTTGAAAATTTTAATTCAGTTTATTAAAAAAAAAGGAAATAAAAACTATCAGATTGCCATAAAAACCCAACTGGTTCACTAATGACCTGTTAGGGAAGGAAACCAACCGTCCTTGCTGAAATAAAAACAGAAAATGTTGGAAATACTCAGCAGGTCAGGCAGCATCTGTGGAGAGAGAAACAGAGTTAACGTTTCAGGTCGATGACCCTTCGTCAGAACTGGAAAAAGCTGGAGATGGAACAGGTTTTTAAGCAAGTGTAGAGGCAGGGAGAGGGGGGAGGGGAGGAAAGAACAAAAGGGAAGGTCTGTGATAGGATAGAAGGCAGTAGAGATTAAGAGATGGTGCAAGGCAAAAGGAAATGGTAATGGGACAAGTTAAGAAACAAAAGATGGCTCTAGATGAAATGTAAATGGCACTGGCAGAATGGAAGACAGCTGCCATGTGGGAGAGAGAAAATAAATAAATAAATGGGGGGGGGGGAAAGGATAGGGGCAGAGGTTATGGTCTGAAATTGTTGAACTCTATGTTGAGTCAGAAGGCTGTAAAGTGCCTAATCGAAAGATGAGGTGCTGTTCCTCGAGCTTACGTTGAGCTTCATTGGAACAGTGTAAGAGGCCGAGGACGGTGAGGTCTGAGTGGGAGTGGAGCGGAGAATTAAAGTGACAGGCGACCGGAAGCTCGGGGTCACCCTTACGGACTGAATGGAGGTGTTCCGCAAAGCGGTCCTTGCTGAGATGTGACTGCAGTCCCACGCTGTGGTTGACTCAACTGCCCTCTGAAGTGACTTATCAAACCGCTACAAAGAATAAATGGTATGCACCAGTTCTTTCCTCCCCTCCCCCCTTTCCCTGCTCAGGGCAGTTAGAGATGGGCAATAAATACCGGCCTTGTCAGCGATGCCCACATCCAAAGAATGAACAAAAAAAATTCAAATGATGCATGTTAGTTAATTGGTTTGAAAAAGAGAAAATACATTATGCATTTGAAATCTCTCTTGTACAAACTCACTCACATTACCTTTGACCTCGCCAACCTCCACTGACTCCCTGTCCTACAATATATTGACATCAAAATCCTTATCATTTACAAATCCCTCAATGACCCAACTCCATACAGGGGCTATGAGCAGGCCATGCATCTTCTCAGCTGAAGGTGCCAAACCTAGTGGGCAAAGAAAAGGGATAAAAATGCACAAGGAAAACTTACCCATGTACCCACATAATCAGTTTTAAAACCCTGAATGGTGTGGGTATACTTCAAGCGCACTAATCTTGTTTTCAGCCATGTTCACTTTGCATTTACAGCTGAGTACACAGAATCCATCCATGGTGCGAGTTGTATTTCATGCAGATGTTAATGAGGGGAAATGTGTGTGCCTTTGTATTTTTTATGAGAGGAGTCTTCAGCCAGAAAACTGTTTACTATATCGAGCATATTTGCATTTTGCAGCATCTACTTAACTGAACTGTCAAGAATATATTGGTAGTATTCAACAACATTACGTTTGCAAACATTGCTACAATTTAAGGACTCAAAATAAATCAAATTAAAAGCTGTAGGAAGATACATGGTTAATTATATTCCAAAGCACATCAGAAATTTTGAAAATACAACTTTTCTTGATACAAGACTGAAACTGGAAAAGCACAAAGTGGGCAGTAAATCACTTCTCTGCGTGGGTGGCAGATACTGCAAATCATTCTTTCCAATTTCTGCCCGTGGGTACAAGGTTTGCTTCCATTCAGAGCTAGAAAGAAAGTGATTTAGGCTTCTTTGAGTCAGCAGCAGGAAGTAAAACATTTTGGGCTTCAGCTGAGAATTCGATCTAAAGATTTAACTCATTCTGGGATAAACATTATGTGCTATATATGGGGAAAAGAAACAAAATTAAAGAACCAGTTCAAATATGTATTAACTATTCAGCTACTACAGTAGCATGTATAAAATTTAACACCTCGATATTGATGGTATTTGAGCATGAACAGTCGTTGCTCAGCTGAGATGACAACAACAACTTGCATTTATGTAGCACCTTTAACCTAGTTAAATGTCCCAGGGCACTTCATATGAGCGTTATCAAAAAGAAATTTGACACATGAGATATTCAGACAGGTGATCAAAAACTTGGTCAAAGAGGTAGGTTTTAAGGAGTGTCTTCGAGGGGTAGAGAGGTGGAGATGTTATGGGGGGAATTCCAGAGCTTAGGGCCCCAGAAGCTGAACGCACGGCCGCCAAAGGTGGAGCGATGAAAATCGGGGATGCGAAAGACGCCAAAATTAGAGGTGCACAGAGATCTCGGAGGGTTGTCAGGCTGGAGGAGGTTAAAGAGATGGGGTGGGTCGAGGCCATGGAGGGATTTGAAAACGGGGATGAGAATTTTAAAATCGAGCTGTTGCCAGACCGGGAACCAATGTAGGTCAGTGAGCACGGGGGACTCGCTAAACAGTGGTTATTCACCCTCAAACAACTTTTTAGGAATCCGCTTTTTATAAGCAATGTTTCCAACTAACATGTACATAAAGAATCAAATTACTGTCCAGATCAAATTTGGTGGTACGATTTCTGATCATTTAAATCCCCCCAAAAAACTAAATTCAGCAGCACTTTCGTCTGACCACTTTTCCAATAAAGAATCCATTTTGTAACAGCAAATGTTTCAAGGTCCAAACCACAGATAAGAGAACAGCCTTTCCTAACATGCAAAGTGGAAGTAGATATAAAAATGTAAAACTTTTATGTAGAAACCCAGGCAGGTGTCAGCCATGGCTCAGTGGTAGCATTCTCGCGTCCGACTCATAAGGTTGTGGGTTCTCTGCCCCTCCTGAAAACACTGATTGCTTATTGGCAATAAAAGCAGTAAATGCTGGAAACACTCAGCGGGACAGGTAGCATTTGTGGAGAGAGAAACATAGCAGATTTTGCAGTCAAAAATAACAATGAGGCTAATGACACTTGCCGTTATTTATGCTTAAATGGTACAACAGCTTTAGGCGAGGGGCAGATGCGCTATTAAATGCGAATATTGAAACGTTGCTGTCCGAGTTGCGCCACTCCGCCATTAGCGTAGTGTAAATGGTATTTCGGTGTCTGCCTCACCATTGAAATGCATTGAATGGCATGAAGTTGCTGCATTTGCACGGTAGATACAAACTAACCCCACCACAGATATTTAGGGCTAGTAATTATAAGCATAACTACCTTTTTAACGATGTGATAAGTGTTGATGACTGCCGATCAACCTCTCTGGCACCGAAAATTAACTATTATAAGTGTGGAGTCTCATTCCTTCAGGTTGTGAATTGTTTTAGGAGATTATAAAACGTCAACTTTCTTTTCCTTTGTCTCTTTTTCTCTCTCTCTTGATCCAATCTTTCTTTCACTCTCTTTATTTCTCTTTCTGTACCTGATTTGCTGTTGAATTTGCCTACTTTAATTCACATTCCTTCTCCGTCCTTCCACTGTTTGTTTCCCAATCTTGAATTTCATTGGTTAAGGAGATACCCTGTTGGTTGCCCTGCTCATTCAGGTCTCTGTCTCCTGCCGCTCAGCCAATTTCCTAACCAGGTCAATAATTTGCCCTCAATTCCGTGGGCTTCTACCTTAGTTAATAGTCACTTATGTAGGACTTTATCAAATGTCTTCTGGAAATCCATATAAATAACATCCATAGACAATCCCTTGTCTACTACTTTAGTCATCTCTTAAAAAAATTCAATCAGGTTTGTCAGGCATGACTATCTTTCACAAATCCATGCTGGCTCTCTCTGATAACTGAAAATTATCGAGGTATTCAGTCACCCTATCCTTAATTATAGACTCTCTAGCAATTTCCCGACAACAGATGTTAGGCTAACTGGTCTATAATTCCCTGGTTTCCCTCTCTCGCCATTCTTAAGTAGCTGAGTGGCAGATGCAATTTTCCAATCTAAAGAAACAGTTCCTGAATCGAGAGAACTTGGGGCATCTGCAATGTGCTCACCTACTTCCTTTAAAACCCTGGGATGGAAACCATCTGGTCCTGGGGATTTGTAACTCTTTTAGTGCCATTATTTTCTTCATTACTGTTCTTTTACTTACTGTCCCCGATTCAGTATTGGTTGGTTTCCTTGGGATTTCTGGCATTCTATTCTCTTCTACTGTAAATACTGACGCAAAGTAATTATTCAACATGTCCACCATTTCCTTATTATCATTGATAATATTACTGCTTTCAGTTATTAAGGGGCCAACATTGCTCCTGACCACCCTCTTTTTCCTACTGTAATTGTAAAAATTCTTTGTGTTGGTTTTGATATCCCTTGCGAGTTTCTTTTCATACTCCCTTTTTGTAGCTCTTACTATCTGTTTTGTGACCTTTTGCTGTTCTTTGTATCTTTCCCATTTGCCAGGATCTGTGCTATTTTTTGCATTTTTGTATGTTTTTTCTTTTAGTTTTATGCTGTCCTTTACCTCTTCAGTCGTCCATGGCTGTTTTTTTTGGCAAGCAGAGCTCTTGCCCCTCAGAGGTATAAACTGGTTCTGTATCACAAATTCTTTTTTGAACATCTCCCACTGATCTTCTGTGATTTTTACCCATTAACAGATTTGCCCAGTTTACTGTGGACAGTCTCTGCCTCATCCCGTTGAAGTCAGCCTTACCTAAATCTAGAATTTTAGTAGCTGTTTTGCATTTCTCCCTTTCAAACGCTACATTGAACTTAATCATGTTATGCTCGCAATTGGATAATTGTTCACGCACAGTTAGGCTGTTAACTAAATCTGGCTCATTACTCATTAATAAATCTAATATGGCTTTCCCCCTTGTTGCCTCTAGGACATATTGGGCTGGATTTTGTCAATGGAGGCGGGACTCCCACTTTTTGGGTTGTAGTCCCGCCTCCATCGACTTGTGGCCAACCCACTGTATTTTCCCTTGATTGACCTTGTTAAGCCCGCCCAGCGGACTTAGCAGGCCAATCAAGGGTCCCTTGGATACAGGTGACGTCAGCCATTGAAATTTCATCTGTCAAGAGCTTTTGACAGATGAAATTTCAGCGTTTGACAGCTCTGTGAAGCTGTCAAACACTGACAATATGATTTCTAACGTGAGTCCCTGTACTTAGACTCAGTTAGAAATCAATCCAGCACGGAAAGCAGAGACTGCAGCTTTTGACAGCTCCGCGGCCATTCTGCTTTCTGTGCCAGTGAGCTGAGGGACTCCCGAGAACTGAAGGAAGGAAGCCTGCAGGACAAAGTTAAGGTAAGTACAAGTTCTTAAAACACTTTATACACACACATCAAACACACTTACCTCTGCATCATGCACCCATCACTCACCTGCACACCGGACATCTCGACCCCTCCAAGCCCTCCAGACCGACGGTCCGCCTCGCTAAATCGGCGTGGTTCGGACCTGTCGGGAAGCCCACACTTCAGGGCTAAAAATAGGGATTAGGCAAAAAACTGCCTGTTAACTACCTGTTAACAGGCAGTTTATTGGCACTAATCCCCTTCCCGCCTCAGGGAGGCAGGTCCCAGCACAGGTCGGGTACCCGCCTCCTGTGAAACTGGCATGGGGGCGGGATGGGTTCGGGACCCCCGAATCTGATATTTTCCCACCCCACACGCCTCTAAACCCGCCTCCACGGGCCGGTGAAAATTGAGCCCATTGTTGTAGAAAACTATCCCGGACACACTCAAGAAATTCCCTTTCGGACAGGTGCAAATCTGCTTATCCCAATCTATATGAAAGTTAAAATCCCCCATTAAAATCACGCTGCCTTTGCTACACGCTTGTCTAATCTCTGCAGTTATACAATCTAGCACTTCACAGCTACTTCCAGGGGGTCTATACACAACTACTATTACACTCCTAAATCCTTTCCTATTTCTTAATTCTACCCATAAAATCTCCACTGCCTGCTTATCTCTCGTTATATCCTCTCTTATCATTGAAGTGATTTCATCCTTAATCACTAAGGCTACTCCTCCCCCTCTGCCATTTTCTCTATCTTTCCTGTAGACCTTATAACCTGCTATATTTAGTTCCCAGTCCTGCAGACACAATGGGGCATAGCAGGCTGTTCACCTAGGAGCAAGCATTAGAGCCAAATCCAATCCTGTTCTTGCCTGATGCTGGCATGCAGCGATCCCTTTGGATCGGAGTGATTTTTGCACAGTGTTTTTGACTCTCTGCGCATGCACGCCCGTTTGGTACTGCGCATGCGCACTTGATCCAGTCACGCATGCGCAGTACCAAACGATGCTGCGGTTGTGGCCTGAGCCCCCACGCTTTCCTCGGCTCCGTGCGGACAATGTCAGGATCAGATGGAGGGGGGGTGGGGGCGTGGAGGGGATCAAAGAGGGGGAGGGAGGAGAGGGCATCGAAGGGGTAGCCTTGGGGAGCGCGCAAACTTGGTTCTAATTGCTGATGGCATAACGAGCGGGCGGGAGCTCTGGGCCGGGGTGGCGGTGGGCCCGAACACTTCCTGGGTTAGTGCTGCCGATTAGATTTTTATCGCAGAAGAGACTGAGAATGCCGCAGTATTTCCAACAGCAGCAGAGGAAAATTGATATTGGTAGAGGGAAACAAAAAATGTGCGCAGGAACACAAAGGCGAAAACCTTGACTGCCATCCTTGGTTGAATGGTGGGTATCCATGCGTTTAACCCAAATATTGTAGCTCTGTAACCAGGACTCGAAAGAACAAGAGAATAACGATTCAAAGCAACCCTTCCGTGGTGCTGTTTTTCCAGCCTCACTATCTTATGCAGCCATAACTAAAACCCAACAGGAGTTTGTAATCCCAGTCAGATCCCCAATATCAGAGGAGAGGGGATCGGAGAGGGGATAGAGGAGAGGAGATCGAAGGGGGGGTAGAGGAGGAGGGGATCGAAGGAGGGGGTAGAGGAGAGGGGATCGAAGGAGGGGGTAGAGGAGAGGGGATCGAAGGAGGGGGTAGAGGAGAGGGGATCGAAGGAGGGGATAGAGGAGAGGAGATCGAAGGGGGGGTAGAGGAGGAGGGGATCGAAGGGGGGGTAGAGGAGGAGGGGATCGAAGGGGGGGTAGAGGAGAGGGGATCGAAGGAGGGGGTAGAGGAGAGGGGATCGAAGGAGGGGATAGAGGAGAGGAGATCGAAGGGGGGGTAGAGGAGGAGGGGATCGAAGGGGGGGTAGAGGAGGAGGGGATCGAAGGGGGGGTAGAGGAGGAGGGGATCGAAGGGGGGGTAGAGGAGAGGGGATCGAAGGAGGGGGTAGAGGAGTTCACAAGAGAACCAAGGGTGTTGCAAATAGACACGACCTCCTTAGATAGTAATCAAGAATGAAAAGCAGTCCAATTTACCCCTCCTTAATTCAGAAGCGCTAAGGCCTATCGCAGTGTCCCTGCTTCAAGTTCACTTCAATAACTCAACATAGACTGCACATCGAACCTGAGAGTGTTGTGGTTCAACCATTCACTGAATAAGCCCATTGAACACTGGGAGAGATACTCGTTACCGTTCGACGACCCTAGAGTAGGTGACACCAAGTTTCGCAGTCACTGCAATGCCAGTAACGCTCCTAGATGTTAAACCTACCTTGTTGAAGCTCACCAGAATAAATTGTCCCCAGTTAGAACATTTAATAATTTCTTCTTCGTCAAGCAGTAGACGTAAACTGTTACTGCTCTAACACTTCATTATTTATGAGTGAGCGAATGGAGCTTGGCTCCATTTAAAAATAAGAATTGATTTATGACTATGATTTTGATGTCTATATATAGGAAATATCTGATCATGGTCTGTTCTCTTACAGCAACAGAAAACGGATGTCAGTGATTGTCCGTATGCCATCAGGAAAGTTGCGACTTTACTGTAAAGGAGCGGTAAGTCTCCCCTCGATCTTCAAAGTTATTATTTAATGATGTTTGGAACGTGTAATTTGATCATGAAGTTGAATTTTGCTATAGTATGGTTGATTTCCCGTTTCCTGTCTGCTAATGTTAAGTATAATATAGTGATTAAGTCAAAATAAAATTTAGTATTTCAATGACTGTATTCTGAACTTTTTGGTAGAACAAGGCTGAATATACTGTACAAATACTAAATATAGAAAGTTTCTTGTCTATTTTTCATTCTATGAAATAAACTGTACGTTATAAAAGTGTACCAATATACTTGTATCCAGTCGAGACAATGTATGTACAAATTTTTCCCCACATTATGACTTTTTAAAGTCTTACTCTTGGTGTGAATAAGATACTGGCCGAGATTTTGCGGGGGGTTAGCGGGCAGGATTGGTGGTGGGTTGGGTGGGAAACTTTTTTTTTGACAGTGGGGCGGGAACGCGCCTTTCCCAATGTCGGGTCTGTCAACGCTGAGCAGACCCAACCAGCAGCGGCGGGCGACCCAATTAGCATCGAGTTGACAGATGCTTAACAGGCTTTTTTAACTTGCCTCTTGACTTTAACTGCATGACCACGGGAACCACACTGCTTGGGGACCACGGCTGTCAACCTGAGATGTGAGTTTCATGGCCATTGCTCCAGCTGATTACTTGACAGCTTCAAATGTACAGTAAAAGCTCCCACCTGACTGATATTCACTTTCCTCAGCCACAAGCTGTTTCTCAGTCCATTTCCAGCACAGATTCTGTAGGCTTTCCACTCTCCATCCACTCTCACCTCATTGGAAGAACTCTCTCACCATTGACAGAATGCTTCTGTCATCTCTACTTCACCTGCCATCTATTCCATCAACATTGGTGCCCTTTATACTATCTTACCTTGGTCCTCAGAATCCGACCACAATCAGCACCAACACCACCAACCTTCTCTGCAATCATCTGATACTGCACGGGACACAGGGCATCAGCACCCAAGCACATTGCTGCCCAGGAGGCCAGGGATGGCCTCACCATGGCCAGATTTACTTCACTTGACGCTGCACACCCTGGCTGCCACATGATGCGTCAGGTTGGCACCACCCCACATCAACACCATAAAGTATCCCTACAATGCCCAAGCCATTCCTTTCACACTCACCACCATTGCGGGGGGTACCGTCATGTCTCATCATTCACTGCAACTCACTAAGCCACTTCCAAAGGTGCATACAAATCTGTCCAAAAACGCAAAGTGTTAAAATAAAGGTTTCAATGTTTGACAGCACATTAACAGAAACTTTACATGAACATTGGATAAACACCCAAGTGGCTACCCTTGTGTGTTAGTTGGTATGATTGCACTTAGATGAGGGTGAGTGTGAGGGGTGGCTAGTGAGATAGGGAAGTGATGATGTAGATAAAGAGAGAGGGATGGGTGGAGGTGCAAGGTAAGTTGGTGTGAGTAAGGATGTGCAGGAGTAGGGTAGGGAAGGCAGAGTGATGGGGATGTGATGAGAGGCACAGGGAGATGAAGGTAAGTGTGGCTTTGTACAAACGTTTCGTGATCTAATGAGATCATTAAAAGGTTTGCGCCACTGCACCCAGCTCCTCCTGACTGCGTCCGTGCTTGTGCCCTCCTGTGCAATGTGTAACCAGGCTGCGTTGGTGTCCTGGGGAAGATTCTTCCGCCCATAGGAAGGGCAGAGGACTTCCCTGCATATGGAGGGAGTCATGGGAGGACCTGGGTGCAGCCCTGCACCTCTGTGCAGTCATTCAGTGTTTGCAGCACTTCAGTGCTGTAGAACACTGACAGCTCAAACGTCAAAAGTAAGATGGCCATGGTCCCTTTAAGGAAACCAGCTCAAGATGGGTCATGAATGACGTCACCAGACCCACTCCTTCTAATTCGGCTAGGAAACGCGCTGGGCGGTCTTAACAAGCCCCATTGAGGTAAGTTTATTTTAGGCAGCGGGATGGAGCCAGCAGCGGGTCCATTACCCGCCACTGACATCGCCTGCCCTGGACCCGTCAAGGTAAGGGAAATCTCGGCCACTTTGTTAGTACTGGATAAACGTATAGTTCAGATTTTTGTGACTACTTCAGTATATATATTTTATTTCTTCCACTGCTCTGTTGCAAAGTAATTTTCTCCACCTTCTCAATATGTAAATAGTCTTCAATTCCACCAATAGAGTGTCAATATTTCTTTGTAATATCTTTATGATGCCTGAAGAAAAGCACATCTGCAATGAACCCCACCTCTAAAAATGACCACCAAAGTAATTATTAGCATCATTATAAGCCACTATTTCCAATTTTTTTTTTAGAACATTTTTATCTTTTTTGTTGCTGTCAGTGAAACAATGCATCCCTGTTTCTGCCCTCATCTAACCCAGTGGTTTTTTTTCCATCCACCTTCAAAAAAAAAGTCTAGAAGCTTTTGTGAGGGCACATGTAAAAGATGCAGAATCCAGTTCAGTTCAGGAATGGGAAGTGCCACTGTACCAGAGGGAATATCTAAGGCAGACCAAAACTTGTAACAGTTGGGAAAACATAGAATCATAGAAAGTTACAGCACGGAAGGAGGCCATTTCGGCCCATCGTGTCCGCGCCGGCCAACAAAGAGCTATCCAGCCTAATCCCACTTCCCAGCTCTTGGTCCGTCGCCCTGCAGGTTACAGCATCCCAAGTGCACATCCAAGTACTTTTTAAATGTGGTTAGGGTTCCTGCCTCTACCACCCTTTCAGGCAGTGAGTTCCAGACCCCCACAACCCTCTGGGTGAAGAGATTTCCCCTCAAATCCCCTCTAAACCTTCCACCAATTATTTTAAATGTGTGCCCCCTGGTTTTTGACCCCTCTGCTAAGGGAAATAGGTCCTCTGTAATCACTTTATCTATGCCCCTCATAATTTTATACACCTCAATAAGGTCTCCCCTCAGCCTCCTCTGTTCCAAGGAAAACAGACCCAGCCTATCCTATCTTTCCTCATAGCTAAGATTCTCTACTCCCAGCAACATCCTTGTAAATCTCCTCTGTACCCTCTCTAGTGCAATCACATCTTTCCTGTAATGTGGTGACCAGAACTGCACGCAGTACTCTAGCTGAGGCCTAACTAGTGTTTTATACAGTTGAAGCATTACCCCCCTGCTCTTGTATTCTTTGCCACGGCTAATAAAGGCAAGCATTCCGTATGCCTTTAACCACCTTATCTACTTGGCCTGCTACCTTCAGGACTCTGTGGACATGCACTCCAAGGTCCCTTTGTTCCTCTACACTACTCAGTGTCCTACCATTTAATGTGTATTCTCTTTCCTTGTTAGCCTTCCCCAAATGCATTACCTCACACCTCTCCAGATTGAATTCCATTTGCCACAGTTCTGCCCACCTGACCAATTTATTGATATCTTCCTGCAGTCTACAGCTTCCTTCTTCAGTATCAACCACGCAGCCAATTTTAGTATCATCTGCAAACTTCTTAATTATACCCCCTTTATTCAAGTCAAGATCATTGATATATACCACAAAAAGCAAGGGACCTAGTACTGAGCCCTGCGGAACCCCACTGGAAACAGCCTTCAGTCACAAAAACACCCATCAACCATTACCCTCTGCTTCCTGTCTCCGAGCCAGTTTTGAATCCAACTTGACACTTTGCCCTGGATCCCATGGGCTTTTAACTTCATGACCAGTCTACCATGTGGCACCTTATCAAAAGCCTCGCTAAAGTCCATATAAACTACATCAAACGCACTACCCTCATCTACCCTCCTTGTTACCTCCTCAAAAAATTCAGTCAAGTTTGTCAGACACGACCTTCCCTTAACAAATCCATGCTGACTATCCTTGATTAATCCGTGTCTTTCTAAATGAAGATTTATCCTGTCCTTCAGAATTCTTTCCAATAATTTTCCCACCACCGAGGTTAGGCTGACTGGCCTGTAATTACTCGGTCTATCCTTTTCTCCCTTTTTAAACAAGGGTACCACATTAGCAGTCCTCTGGCACCACACCTGAAGCCAGAGAGGATTGGAAAATGATGGTCAGGGCCTCTGCCATTTCCTTTTGCTTACAGGAGTTGGTTTTTAATTCCAGATGGGATCACGGCCTAGCGAGTGGCTGGCCTGCCCGTGAGCAGCAGTAGGGAAGCTCAGCCGATTTTAACAGACAGGCCTCATTGACATGCCACTTACCGACTTCCTGACCAAAATGGCCTGGAAGTCGGCGGGAAGCGGCTGTTCGGCTGTTAAGTCAGGCAGCTCAGAGGCCACCCCCGGGGGAATGGTCTCCAGCAGAAGGCAAGTGCAGCGAAGAGCTTGGGGAGGTGAATCACCTTCGATGGAGGTGGGGTGGGGGGCGGCGGGGGCGGTTAGTGGAAGTCTGGTTCAGGGGAGGCCCAAGGCTTCCTTGTGAAGCCTGAAGGAACACACCTGCTATTCCTGGCCCACAAAGAAACCCTGGTTCCAGGCCAAGTCTAGCTTTGGGATAAGGGAGCTAATTTCTGTTATGTAAACATGAGAGCTGAACTCTAACATTTGCTTTCTGGATGTTTGTAATGAAGTGAAGCCCAACACAGCCAAGGGCATTGGCTCCCTGATCCAAGAGTGGGAGGGCGGCTGGCAAAGGGAGGCTACTTTCCCTAAATAGAATGCAGTGATTATATTAAAACCGCTAGATACTGTATTGAGGGTACTATAGCTTCTTCTGAATGGGTGAGCTCGGATGAGCCACATGACCTTCATCCATTTTGTGCTAAAAGTGGTTTAAATCTCGAGCTCATTACGTGCAAGCATGCAATTCTCAGACTGCTAGTTTCAGCTAGAAAGATGAATAAGTTATGTAACCTATAATATGAGCAGTTGGTTTCTCAATTTAAGTGCCATTTTTAATACCTTGCTCTACACCGACCTAAAATTATATATGACCTCCACTGTGTAGATGTCATAAATAATCCCTATCCTTATGTCGATAGTGTCTGATAATTCTCAAATTTTTGTCCCATCGAAGCTGAGCTTTCGATAAGAGGGTGCGACTCATTAATTAGTCATTGGTTTTATTTGCATTGCAACAGTGTGGTTGTTTGAACAAGTACTATGTCAGCTAGTTTCAAGCATATTGAGGATATCTGTAAGGTCGCTGCATCGATTAATCCTCAGTTTTAACAAGCACCGTTCCTTCTCTCTTTTTGCCATGTTCCAACTTCAGTTTGGCTGCTTCTGCCTATGCACTGAGCAAACTACCACAATAACTTGTATTTATATAGCGTCTTTAACGTAGTAAAACAGCCCAAGGCACTTCATAGGTGTGTTATAAAACAAAATTTGACACTGAGCCACATAAGGAGAAATTAGGACAGATTGGTCAAAGAGGTAGGTTTTAAGGAGCGTCTTTAAGGAGGAAAGAGAGGGTAGCGAGGCGGAGAGGCTTAGGCAGGGAATTCCAGGGCTTAGGGCCTAGGCAACAGAGGCACGGCCACCAATGGTTGAGCAGTTAAAATCAGGGATGCTCAAGAGGGCAGGATTAGAGGAGCGCAGATATCTCTGCCGGAGGGGGGGGGGGGTGGATTGTGGGGCTGGAGGAGTTTACAGAGAGAAGGAGGGGCGAGGCCATGGAGGGATTTGAAAACAAGGATGAGAATTTTGAAATCAAGGCATTGCTTAACCGGGAACCAATGTAGGTCAGCGAGCACAGGGGTGATTGGTGAACGGCACAGTTAGGACATGGGCAGCCGAGTTTTGGATGACCTCAAGTTTACGTAGGATAGAATTTGGGAGGCCAACCAGGAGTGTGTTGGAATTGTCAAGTCTAGAGGTAACAAAGGCATGGATGAGGGTTTCAGCAGCAGATGAGCTAAGGCAGGGATGGAGACGGGCGATGTTACGGAGGTGGAAATAGGCGGTCTTAGTTATGGCGCAGATATGTGGTCGGAAGCTCATTTCAGGGTCAAATATAACACTAAGGTTGCGAACAGTGTGGTTCAGTCTCAGACAGATGTTAGAGAGAGGGATGGAGTCAATGGGCCGAAAATTGATCTCGGTGCGCGAGAGTACGCACTGCGTACTCTCGCGTATTCCCACTCCAATTGCCAGTTTTCTGCATGCCCTGCGCATGCGCTGAAAACCGGCAATTGCTCTTCTGAAAAGGGGGCGGGGCCTGGGTGCATCGCGTGCGCGCTACAGGCTGCGCGCACGCTGTGCACTTCATGCTTTGGACGCGCAGGTAAGTAGGGAAGATTTTGGAAATGTAAAAAGGAGTAAGACCCGCTTTTAAGAAGGTAAGTAGTGAATTAAGTATTTTTTTGAATTTTTTTTTACAGGTATATCTTTTTTATAGACTTTAAAGACAGGTAAGTTTATTTTTATAACTTTTTAAAAGATTTTAAATTTTTTCAAAAATTTAATTTTTTATTTAAAATGGTTAATTTAATTAACTATACTTATTTTATTAATGTGATGGTTTTTTTTTTAAATTTAATTGAGGTTTAGCTGTTATTTTGGGGTGGTGTAAGATTCATAAGTCTCACAGCCATGCTGTGAGACTTATGAATGGAAGATGGTGTGCTGCCATTGGCTCTAACTGAGTCACGTGATCCCACAGCTCGCACGAATTCACTACGCCGCTGGGATACGCAAGCCCAGCACAGCTGATGTCTGGAACATCAAGTTCGTGCGAGCTGGATCAGAAAAAGCATAAGCGAGGTGAGACATCGCGGGGAAGGCTTACCCCCGCGGGAACAGAGCGAGATCAATTTCTGGGCCATAGGCTAGGGGAACGGAGTTTGTGACGGGGACCGAAAACAATGGCTTTGGTCTTCCCAATATTTAATTGGAAGAAATTTCTACTCATCCAGTACTAGATGTCATTTAGAGACCGTGGAGGGGTCGAGAGAAGTGGTGGTGAGGTGATGTTGGGTGTGCTCAGCGTACATGTGGAAACTGATGCTGTGTTTTCGGATGATGTCGCCAAGGGGCAGCATGTAGATGAGAAATAGGAGGAAGCCAAGGATAGATCCTTGGAGACACCAGAGGTAACGATGCGGGAGCAGGGAGAGAAGCCATTGCAGGTGATTCTCTGGCTACAATTAGATAGAAAAAATGGGACCAAGCAAGTGCAGTCCCACCGAGCTGGACGACGGTGGAGAGGCGTTGGAGAAGGATGGAGTGGTCAACCGTGGCAAAAGCTGCAGACAGGTCAAGAAGGACGAGGAGGGATAGTTTACCTTTGTCACCGTCACATAGGATGTCATTTGTGGTGACTTTAGTAAGAGCTGTTTTGGTACTGTGTCAGGGCAGAAACCTGATTGGAGGGATTCAAACACGGAGTTCCAAGAAAGCTGGGCTTGGATTTGGAGGTGACAACGTGTTCAAGGACTTTGAGAGGAAAGGGAGGTTGGAGATGGGGTGATAGTTTGCAAGGATGGAGGGGTCAAGGGTTGGTTTTTTGAGGAAAGGGGCGATGACGGCAGAATTGAAGGAGAAGATCAGTAGCAGAGTTCAGAGAATTCTTTCACTTGCAGTTTATCAGTAGTGTTGGTAACAAACTCGTTACAGAATTACTAAATCGTCATTTGTAATCATTTTGGGTTAATTATTTTCTCTCGTACAGAGCAAAAATCTGGAATTTCTGAATTTTATGAAATCAAACTAACCAATTATCCAAATCATGTTGACTCACCCATCTTGAATATACTTCAAAAGAGGACTTGTCACTCTTTGGAGCTTTTAAATAGTAGCTTAATATTGAAGTTGTACAACTCCGCGATGTTAGCAACTTCAGAGTTGTTTTTCAAGCACTACTGCTTTATAACCTCCTGTAGGGACGATTGTTTCCGATGTCTAATCAGTGCACTCAAATTCATATCAATATCAATATTGAACATACTTCCCTTACCCAGAAAGAAAGCCATATAGTTTTATTTCTACTAGCTGTACTATTGTTTTAAAAAAAGAAAAATGTATATCTTGCTTTGCACCAATTTATAATCAATCCTGGACCTATGGGTGGTAAATTTGGCCAGGCCTAGGAGCAGACACACCAGAAGGTCCTCTAATCTGTTCATTCCTTCCTTAACACACTGGGTAACTAAAAGTGAAAAGTGTAGATGAAAAATGCAGCCAAAAGTTGAGGAGCAGCCATTCAAGTAATGCAAAAGGGGCTGCAACCTCTGGCACGATTCATCTTGGATGCAAAATGGGTATATCGGGACTATAACTCCGATATGAATTTGACACCACTGCACCATGCAGCATTTTCCAGTTATGCTGGGGAGGATCTCCCAGCTACAAGGCTTTGCACTGGGATGCTCGGCTCCAGTCAGCTGGATGTTGTCCCAGTGTGGAAGATTAGGATAAGCAAGTGTAGCGTTTGTAACTGCAGTGAATACAGGAAAACCTTCTATGCAGAGTGCAATGGCACATAGGGAATTTCCAAGACCAGACCCAAGCCATGGGTTCCAGAGGGAGGTTTCTGGGCTTTGTGCCAATGAGCAGCCCCATCTGAAAGGGGGTGAGATCAGATGGAACTGCTCCATGCACTTGCATCTCCTCGATGCACCTAGTGGAGTCAGAGTCGGTACAGATCTTAGTATCTAGGTGGCCAGGCCTTCCAGATGGCTAATGCTTCCAGCAACATCCATCCCACTCGGCCATCATCTAGCATGTCCCTGACTCAGATTATCTTTGCAGCAAGGGTACGTCTCTCTACGCCACGTGCTGCTGAAGGTGGGCACGTGCAGCTGAGGATTTTCACAGGAGTGGCTCAGCAAGAATTGTCACATCCTTGGTTGGAACAGTCCCTGCTGCGAGTAAACAAATTCTACACTCATAGTAGTAGTTCCGGTAATAGACAGGCAGTTGGGACAGCAATATCCCTCGGAGGACATTATATAATGACTAGTGCAAACCTGAAGTAGTGTAATATGCAAGTGATGAAATTGTATTTCAGAACATGATTTTATTTTGCAGGATACTGTTATTTATGAGCGGTTGTCTGAGAGTTCAAGATACAAGGACATTACTTTGAAGCATTTAGAGCAGTTTGCTACAGAAGGTTTGTATTTTACAATGTGTATCCGATTGTTTTTCAATAAAGGCCTAGTGATTTTAAACAATAGCCAGGAGTTTCCACTTGGTTTCTGCCCAGATATCAGCGCAGTCTGGGTGGAATGGATGAAAATAGCGCAAAAGATTGCAAGATTTAAAACGCAAGTGAGTTACGCCCATAACAATTTGCGTCTAATTTCAGTAATCTTTCACGCTAGTTCAAAAGTCAATTTGCCCAAAGCCGTCCCCGCCCACAAAACTGACCATGCCCCCAAGTCGACATGGCATGTTTCCGCTGATTGTGCCCGTTGGGTGGTGGTCAGCACATTGTGCCCAGAAGTTCGGGTGCAGAGGCACCCGTCGTCACATTAATCCATAGTTAATGACCTGCAGCTGCAATGACCAGCAGTCAATTGCAACCTCACTCAGCTCTGCTCCTCATACTGATGCTACAATTACTTTAAATTCAGTTTAAATGAGTTCAAATTCAGTCAATTGATCTGCCCTTGGTACAGAAGACCTATGACCAGCAGCCAATTGAAACCCCTGATTGGCTTGTTTCTTCAGCTGCAACAATTGAGGCCCCATTGGCCATGTTCCAGTCAATAATCGATTACGCTGCTCGATTACGCTGATTATTGGGAGATTTTAGGTTTCGGTTTATGCTAATGAACCTGAGTGGAAACTTGGGTGTAACTCCACCTCAGCAAAACCGGCGCAGTTTTCAGCGCATTCTGGGCACATTTTACTGATTATACCCCGAGCGGAAACTGCAGGCCAATATGTTAAACAAAATATTTGATCATTCTGTACAATGAATGATGGTGTAATTTTGTTCTGTTTACTTTGAAGATATAGATGATACCATTCCATTTCTGACCTTTATAATTATATACATTATGCCATTAGTTTGGAGGTGTATACACACAAGTTTACTGTTGGTGCAAAACAGTTTTGGGGTATCAAGGCCTGAACTGGATCTGAAACAAAGTGGAGTAAGACTCTCTTCCAGGGCATCTCACTGCTCTTTTCTCAGGTGCCATGTCAGGCCCTGACTCTGGATTTAGGCTGCATTTACACTATAACTACAATTATACTGTAAGTGCACCCTTAGGCCAAGGTTTTTCGACAGTAATGCCAGTGGTATAATGAATGGTATATTGTTGGTGTTATGAGCAGAAAATCTAGGCCTTGATGTAATTGAAAGCAATTTCACACACACAAACTACAAATCAAACCATGCACCTGTTTCTACTGTAAAATGTAACATCTATAAACTAACTGAGCAGTTAAACCACACTACTAGCTGAATTCCAGCCACCTGTTCCACTTCATAAAGACCAAAGCTAATTTGTGCCCTGATCTTTGAGCAACTATTGGAAAGATCTATAAAAGTAAGAATGCAAGGTAACATCAGACAGACTAAATAATTGGACTTTGGTCAGCTTCAAGTCCAAGCAGAAGTATTTTGGCTTTAATAATAACTAAAACTGTGACTTTGTAATTATAAAATGTAATTTACTGGAATGAAGTATTGAAGCTAAAATGATTGTGCAAGACCATAATTTCAGCTGCTTAGAAAAATCTGAGGTTAAAACACTGCTGTGCATAATCTTAAACACAAGTTATTGCTATCGGAATCTGAAGGCTATTGTATTATCAAAGCAGGTGTTTGTATATAACCACAACATAAACCCAGGTCTAATTGATATGTACAGTAATTAATAAAGTCATCTACAGACTGAATAATTGGTAAAACAGTTGATATTTGAACTATTGTTCACTATGGTCCCGTAAATCCGCATTAATAGTGCCAAATTTGGAAAGCAAAAGGCAACGCAAAGCAATTTGAGGGCTCATAAATGTTGATGGGACCAGTTTCTTATAGTTTCGCCCATGTTCCAATCCCTTGATCTGGTCCAAGTGGGAGGTTCCAGTTGTTGCACCCACTCCTTCACTGGCGCAGACATGCTGTTGAGTTGGTTGGCTTAAGGAGTTCCCATGCTGTACGCCACCATTGGACATCATTAGAGTTGCGTATAAATAAGGCACATCTTCTCAGCAGCCATCCAGACCAGCAGAAGTGAACGTTTTAAAGGTAGCTACAGCACTGGAATTGTTTTTCCATTTCTCACGTTTGTCTGCATCTTTGGAGAATTTGTTTTGGGGGGTTTGGGGATGTACTAAGCTATATTTCAAAATGCCAGAGTGAGGGTCTCTTTGGTCACCAGCCCATTTTTTACCCCCGCCCACAGTACAAGGATACGATTGAGCAGCATGGGTTTCTTGGTGATGATTTTCTTATTTGCTATCCTGATGGAGGAGGTGGGGGGAGTACAGCAAAGTAGAGTAAGGCAGCATCAAAGGAGTATGAGGCCACCCCACAATGAGCCTTTTAGGATCTGCAGATCTTGAGGTGCCTTCAGCAACTTTGCTTCACTAAGGATACCCTGTTCCATTGACCTTTGCCTCCCCTGGAGGTTGATATATTTTGAGGACCAGGCTATCAGTTTCCTTATGTCTGTCAATCCACCTTGCCCCCAGGCTTGGTAAATTTCCTGGAATATTAGTAACATCAGTAGGTGATCGTAGACATCTGAAAGGATTTCCCAGGTGGCAGTAGATAGCTGATGTAATCAGAAGGACAATTGCTAGAGGAACACTGTAATGTCAGTGGTTGGTGTTACAATGGGACCCTATGTAAAGCGGACTCATGATGGGAGTTCCAAACAGTGGAAAAGTTGTAGATCTATAGAGCCATGGTGCAATAGGAATGAAGACTGGTCATTTCATTGAAGGGAATCCAATGATGCCAAAGTGAAAATGGGATGGTGGCAGTTCTCTTACCTTGGCTGTCCTGGTCATGTCATCAAACTTCATGTGGCACTGATCTGTCGTGGGTGTGAGAGTTGGCTCTCACTGCAACTGCCATCTCCCACCACATGGCTCCAGTTACTGCTTTGGATGGCTTCCTTGCCTGTGAGCCTAGCAAGGATCCTCTGTCTGATCTCAAGGATCGGCATCTCTAAAATTCTGGGCTCGTATTCTTTTGCCGTCACTTTCCTGATGCTGTTTTTGTGGGCCACCAGAGAGTGAGGTATAAGCCGTCATGAAGTCTTGAGAAAGCAAAGAATCCTTTGGTTAAACATCAATACAGTTTAACATGCTGACAAAAGCTGGAGGAGAAGGTACACACCACTTGTCTGCGGTGTCTCCAAGAACCTGCTGCAACCTTAATTTACTGAAGGTTTTAAAGTGGTGCAAACAACAACGCAGATTTTTGAAGCTTATATGTTTTAGGAAATGGGTGAGTCTTAGAATTTCTTATTGCACAAAACTAAATAACATAGACATCCAAAATTTTTACCCCCTTAAAAAGTTCTGAAATTTGTGTAATCTCCAATTAAAAATCCAGATTTGCCAAATGAATTTCAGTGAGATTAATAGGCAAGCAGGATCAAACTCCAGCACCAGTCATTGCCAATTATTCCACAAAAAGCGTTCAACTGCTGTGTGCTAAAATTGAATATGAAAATACTTATTCAAAGTTCAAATTTGCAGCTTTGCCTTGAAATACATTCAAAACCAATTAGAGGTTTTGGTAACTTGGTGCCATTTTGCAAAAGGCTGATCGAAAATCAGTCAGTTTTAACTTGTCTGGCACTAAAGCTACATTTATACTGTGCGAGACCCATGGTAGTATTGCCATTTCTCAAATCGCAGATTTTGTGCAGCTTACTACATGCAAACCTGCCAGGATTTTTTTTTTTAAAACAACTACCAAGAAGACCCGTTGGGCTGATTGTATTCATGAGTCCTGGCAGGCTTACATTCTGCTTGCAGCTGGCTGTACAAGCCCTGCTCCTGGGGAACCGGTGGCACTAGTGTGGATCTTGTGCAATGTAAAAACAGCTTTAAGATGGGAAAGGGTAAAACTGCCTTGATCTGGCAGAAAAGTTAGAAATTAACCCTCATCATCTAGTGGTATGTGAGATGACAGACTCAGAGATTCATGCTGTGACCTTATCTCTGTACTTAAGATTTCTCATCTGGTTCTGTCTGTTGGCAGGGATGACTGGCTGAAGACCCGTAATGTTTCTTATATCACCTGCTCATTACCAAAAACTGACAGTATTCCAACTGACTGGTATTGCCAAGCAGTAGAAGAGAGATTACTGCCTTCCACCCTACCACAGATCTTCTCTTTTGTTCTTTCCTTCCCTTCCACCTGTCCCTGCCTCTGTACTTGCTTAAAACCTGTTACACCTCTAACTTTTCCCAGTTCTGACGAAAGGTCATCGACCTGAAACATTAACTCTTTCTCTCTCCACAGATGCTGCTGAGCATTTCCAGCATTTTGTTATTTTAGATTTCCACATTTGCAGTACTTTGCTTTAGTAGAAGAGAGATTGTTGCCTAGTAATATAACCAAGTTCATAGCATATGCATTTCCGCTTAAAACAAATTTCTCCTCATTTCAGTGAAACTGAAGGGTATAATGGAAACAAATGAGAATTTTTGGTTATAATTTGGGAACTATTTCCCAAGATATTATAGAAATGAATGAGTTTCCAATACTATCCTCTACCTTTTGAAGTTTAGATATAGACTCTTTGATTTCTAAATTCTTCTGAGCTTGTTTACATTAAATGCTTACAATCTGTTTGTCTTGTTACATTAGAACATGCCAACGTATACTTTGTTTGTATTTGAAGGAAAATATAAAGTTTAATAACATCGACTTTTACTGTTTCAGGTTTGAGAACCTTGTGTTTTACTGTTGCTGAGATTTCAGAGACAACGTACCGAAATTGGTTGGAAGTGTACCAACGTGCTTCTACTGCACTGCAGAACAGGATACTCAAGCTTGAAGAGAGTTATGAACTCATTGAAAAAGTAAGTATTTCAGACACTTTGGGCTGGATTTTGTCTTGGGGTCGGGTTACCCGCATTTCGTGTTATCCACCCGACTCCAGATTAATGTGGATGAATGATGCAATTTTCACTTAATTGGGCAATTGAGTTGCAGCATGTGGGAACCCATGAACCAATTAGTGGTTTCAGTCTGAAAGTCACCTCTGATGATGTCATCATTGCAGGGACCATCATTGCAGAGATTGCCTGGCCTTTGCTGTGAGTGGACCTGGATGCAAAATGAGCAGCATCTCAGAGAGACAGAGAATTTTTTTTTTGCAACCTAGTCCTCCCAGGCAGTCTCTGAAGACATTCAATGCAGCAGCATCAGAGGCGAGGTGACTTTCAGACCTAATACTACTACTACCTTCATCACAATACTACTACTACCTTCATCACAACCCGTTGTAATAGTCCACCTGCAGCTGATAGTCAGCTATCCACTTGTGCTCCCGCCAGGTTTCACTGGCGTGTTTCACATCAGGTGTACTTCACGTCGGAAAAGGGTTAAACTAGCTAAAATGTTTCAAAATGGCATTACAGAGCCAATTTAGGGCTTGTTAAGGGCTTTAATGGCCTCTCTCGCCTCCTGGAGGTGGGACAGAGTCGGGAACCCCGCGACCGATTTTGTCAAAATTGCGTGGAGGCGGAATGGAGTCGGGATGGGGTCGGGACCCCCGAATCTGCAACTTTAACCCCCCACACGCCTCCAAACCCGACACCACGGGTCATTGAAAATCCAGCCCTTTGAGTTCTAACTCAAAATGCATTATGAAGAGGGTGTTGTTATTTTAGTTGATGAGAGAGCCATAAGCAATTAGTATTTATGTCATAGCATTATAGCTATGGGCTACTATAGCTGAAGCATTATCAGATTTCATCCAGGGCAACAATAAGAGGTCCTATTATTGTCAGAAACCTGATATTGTAAATGGTCAGTGTTATGAGTTGTGCAACTAAGATCAAGCTTTGAACATATCTTACTAGCATTAATCTTTTCATGAAAAATGTTATCCTTCAAATTCTGTCAAGCAAGTTAACTCCCTATATTGATTGTAACTTATTTTGCGTGTGCAGGATAATCTGGTCTGTCGAACATTTTCAAAAATGCTATCAGTACCACCCTTGGTCAATCCACAAAAAGGACCCCCCCATATGTCATGTTTCCCTCCGCTTCACAAATGATCTGGATGCAATCCTGTCCCGGGGAGGACATGATTACAGTCCAAGGAAGCAGAACCTGGTGCCCTTTAGGATATTATTTATACTTTCCTTCACGGACTCTGATTTTGCCTGCTAGCTTTTTCAGAGTCCATAGCCATTTCCCAGGAGGCCATTGATGTTCTGCCATGACTAGGTTGAGACTGATCCCAAGGCTGGCACCAAAGGCTAACCCTGACCCTGGTGGGGGGAAAAAGGTAGCTGTGATTGCAGGTTTGTCCAGGAGCTTTGGGCAAGAAACCTGATAGAGGAGACATAGAAACATAGAAGATAGGAGCAGGAGTAGGCCATTCGTCCCCTCGAGCCTGCTCCACCATTCAATACGATCATGGCTGATTGAGGACTTCACATTGAGGACTGACAGTCCTCAGGATTCACGTGAGTCATCCATCAGCTTACTTTATGATTTTAGAGTGTAAAAGATCACAACATACCGAGGCTACCAACATATTCATGAGTGTAAGACCAGAAAAGAAAGGGATTTTATTCTCATTACCTTGTGGTCTCCAAAATTCAGGGCCAAAGCATGTTGACCTTCTCAACAAAAAAGTTTTAAATGGTTACTCTATCTCGGGTTATCTGAACAGTCTGAGAGATTGATAGCTGGAGTCAACTTCAAGGATACCTTAATTCATGTGGCAATTCAGCGACAGATTTTGAAGGTCCTGAGTTTTTGCGTTTTGGGGACTGAATTACCAATACAAGGCAATTACCTACCCAGATGTTTATCCACATTGCAATCTTTCTGAACTACAGCACTTACATATCTATTTTTGGATAAACATTTGGCTCATCAGAGGATCCTGTTGAGAAATAACATTGAGAACATCCAAAGTTATTTCTGTCTTTTTAAGGCCTCGGAATGTTCACCAACTATAAGAAATCTTTGAGAATTAATTTTCAAGATTCAGATTACACCCAGAACTACCATCTCTGACAGCTCACCAAATAATTTGAAGCTAGTTCCTGAGTGAGACTAGGATGTCACGCTCTTTTGCAACCTTTCAACTTTTTAGCCCCTACCTCTATAACTTTGGGCACTGAGAGAATCACTGTCATTCGCACCACCTACTCATTCTCTCTGGTTTTCATGGGCTTTAGCATAATTGTCAGTATAGATCCTGCACTGATCTGATCTGACAGTTCCATTTGCAAAAGCCAACATTCATTTTCCACTTTGCTGCTCAAGAGCCATGCCTGGAAATTAGATTGCTCGTCATTGTTGGAAGCAAAATATCTCCTTTCTCCCCACTCCCCAGCTCCCAAGATTTTTAGAAAAGTTAAAGGCAGAGAAAATGCAATAATCAGTCTGATAACCCTACACTTTGAGCAGTGTTAATTCATTCTCGCACACAAGGAATGAGGCCATCCCAATTTTTGGCTTTGATTTCCTATTCAACCATAACAGGCTCACTCCACAATCATTTGCTTCACCAAAGTTTGGCCATGCTTCACAAACATCACGAGCCATTGTAAATGGGGGGAGTTATAGCAGCATAAATGCAACTTTAAGAAAAACATATACACCTGTGCATTGTTCTTTTATCCAAATCATCTGTTTACCAACCAATTTATTTTTCTTTGTCTGGTAACTGTGTCATTATTATCAATATAGTGTGTCAGCCGTGGCTTAGTGGGTAGCACACTCACCTCCTGGGTCAAAAGGATGTGGGTTCAAGTCTCACGCCAGGGAGTTGCGCACATAATCCAGGCTGACACTAGAGTGCAGTAAACATAGAAACATAGAAAATAGGTGCAGGAGTAGACCATTCGGTCCTTCGAGCCTGCACCGCCATTCAATGCGTTCATGGCTGAACATGCTACCTCAGTACCCCATTCCTGCTTTCTCGCCATACCCCTTGATCCCCCTAGTTGTGACTATTATATCTAACTCCCTTTTGAATATATTTAGCGAACTGGCCTCAACAACCTTCTGTGGTAGAGAATTCCACAGATTCACCACTCTCTGGGTGAAGAAGTTCCTCCTCATCTCAGTCTTAAATGGCTTCCCCTTTATCCTTAGACTGTGACCCCTGGTTTTAGTTTTAGTTTTCCCTAACATTGGAAACATTCTGCCCGCATCTAATTTGTCTAAACCAGTCAGGATTTTAAACATCTCTATAAGATCCCCCCTCATTCTTCTGAACTCCAGAGGATACAAGTTCAGTTGATCCAGTCTTTCTTGATATGTCAGTCTGGCCATCCCAGGAATCAATCTAGTGAACCTTCGTTGCACTCCCTCAATAGCAAGAATGTCCTTCCTCAAGTTAGGAGACCAAAACTGCACACAATACTCCAGGTGTGGCCTCACCAAGGCCCTGTACAACTGTAGCATCACCTCCCTACTCCTGTACTCAAATCCCCTTGCTATGAAGGCCATCATGCCATTTGCTTTCTTGACTGCCTGCTGCACTTGCCTTCCCACCTTCAGTGACTGATGTACCATGACGCCCAGGTCTCGTTGCACCTCCCCTTTCCCTAATCTGCCACCATTCAGGTAATAGTCTGCCTCCCTATTTTTACCACCAAAGTGGATAACCTCACATTTATCCACATTGTACTTCATCTGCCATACATTTGCCCATTCACCCAACCTGTCCAAGTCACTCTGTAGCCTCCTAGCATCCTCCTCATTGTTCACACTGCCTCCCAATTTAGTGTCATCCGCAAATTTGGAGATATTACAATTAATCCCTTCGTCCAAATCATTAATATATAATATAAACAGCTGGGGCCCCAGCACCGAACCCTGCGGTACCCCGCTGGTCACTGCCTGCCATTCTGAAAAGTACCCATTTACTCCTACTCTTTGTTTCCTGTGTGCCAACCAGTTCTCAATCCACGTCAACACATTACCCCCAATCTCTTGTGTGGGACCTTGTCGAAGGCCTTCTGAAAGTCCAAATACACCACATCTACTGGTTCCCCCCTGTCCACCCTATTGGAAACATCCTCAAAAAATTCCAGAAGATTTGTCAAGCGTGATTTCCCTATCACAAATCTATGCTGACTTGGACCTATCATGTCGCCACTTTCCAAATGGTCTGTTATGACATCTTTAATAATTGATTCCATCATTTTACCCACCACCGATGTCAGGCTGACCGGTCTATAATTCCCTGCTTTCTCCCTCCCTCCTTTTTTAAAAAGAGGGGATACATTAGCCACCCTCCACTCCTTCGGAACTGATCCAGAGTCTAAGGAATGTTGGAAAATGATTGTCAATGCATCCACTATTTCCAAGGCCACCTCCTTAAGTACTCTGGGATGCAGACCATCAGGCCCTGGGGATTTATCAGCCTTCAGTCCCATCAATTTCCCCAACACCTTTTCCCGACTGATAAGGATTTCCCTCAGCTCCTCCCTCTTACCAGATCCTTTGATCTCTTTTATTTCCGGAAGGTTGTTTGTGTCCTCCACAGTAAACACCGAACCAAAGTACTTGTTCAATTGATCTGCCATTTCTTTGTTCCCCATTATGACTTCCCCTGTTTCTGACTGCAGGGGACCTACATTTGTTTTTACTAACCTCTTTTTACATATTTATAGAAGCTTTTGCAGTCCGTTTTAATGTTCTCCGCAAGCTTCCTTTCATATTTTATTTTCCCTGTCCTAATCAAACCCTTCGTCATCCTCCTGCTGAGTTTTAAAGTTCTCCCAGTCCCCGGGTTTGCTGCTACTTCTGGCCAATTTGTTTGCCACTTCCTTGCTTTTAATACTATCCCTGATTTCCCTTGTTAGCCATGGTTGAGCCACCTTCCCTTTTTTATTTTTACGCCAAACAGGGATGTACAATTGCTGTAGTTCATCCATGCGATCTCTAAATGTCCGCCATTGCCCTTCCACTGATAACCCCTTAAATATCGCTTGCCAATCTAACCTCGCCAATTCACGCCTCATACCCTCAAAGTTGCCCTTATTTAAGTTCTGGACCATGGTCTCTGAATTAACTGTTTCCTTCTCCATCCTAATGTAGAACTCCACCATACTATGGTCACTCTTCCCCAAGGGGCCTCGCACCACAAGATTGCTGATTAGTCCTTCCTCATTACACAACACCCAGTCCAGGATGGCCTCCCCTCTAGTTGGTTCCTCAACATATTGGTTTAGGAAACCATCCCTTAAACACTCTAGGAAATCCTCCTCCACTGTATTGCTTCCAGTTTGAGTAGCCCAATCTATATGCATATTAAAGTCACCCATGATAACTGCTGCGCCTTTTTTGCATGCACCTCTGATTTCCTGTTTCATACCCTCCCCCACCTCACTACTACTGTTTGGAGGTCTGTACACAACCCCCACTAACGTTTTCTGCCCTTTGGTGTTCTGCAGCTCAACCCATATTGATTCCACATCCTCCAAGCTAATGTCTTTCCTAGCTTACTGAGGGAATGCCGCACTGTCGGAGGTGCCATCTTTCGGATAAGATGTTAAACCAAGGCCCTGTCTGCCCTCTCAAGTGGACATAGAAAAATCCCATGGCACTATTTTGAAGAGCAGCAGGGGAGTTCTCCCGGTGTCCTGGCCAATATTTATCCCTCAACCAACATCACGAAAACAGATTATCTGGTCATTATCTCATTGCTGTTTGTGAGACCTTGCTGTGTGCAAATTGGCAGCCGCTTTTCCTACAGTACGACAGTGACTACAATTCAAGAAGCTGTAAAGCGCTTTGAAATTTCCCGAGGTTGTGAAAGGCACTATATAAATGCAAGGTTTTTTTTTCTTTGCGTCTGAGAGATAAACATTGCTCAAGACTCTAATCTTGGTTTCTAATTTGTTTAAAAAAATCTGTGCGAAGGTATTTTCTCAAGATGTGCCTGTACTTGTATTGAAGTGCAGCAATGCTAAGTTAGCAAGAATTGTATTTCTAATCTGTAGTAATTATTCCTGTTAGATTTATTTTCTTCAAAAATCCCTTTGCAAAAATGGAGATGGGGTTTATTTATTTATATTGCAACTAATTTTAAGTATGCTAATTTGTATAATGTGGGAAAGAAATGGAGGAAGAGGAGGGTGAGAGTGATAAGTGGCGAAGAGGACAGAGAAACAAGTGAAGGAAGAGGAGAGAATAAGAAACAAATGAAGGGCTGAAAAGAGACTTTAATTCGGCTGGTTAGCGCCTTTGAGGGCGATAACGTTGCTTAGTGCCCCGTTAACGCCCGGGTGTGGCGAGAATATCGCCTCCTGCTAAATTTGGCAGGAGGTTTGCGGTGGCGTGATGGCGTTGCGCCCCAATCTCCTTCGCCCGGAGATCGTGACGTCATTGTCTCGGTAGTGCCCCGGACCCGAACTTCGGTTTCGCCCCCTGCAGCATCGCCAGGCGAAAAAAATGGTTACAGCACAGAAGGAGGCCATTTGGCCTGTCGAGACCGTGCCGTCTCTCTGCAAGAGCACTTCAGCTAGTCCCACTCCCCCGCCCTTTCCCTGTAGCCCTGCAAATTGTTTTCCTTCAGGTACTTATCCAATTCCCTTTTGAAAGCCGCAATTGAGTCTGCCTCCATCACCCTCTCAGGCAGTGCATTCCAGATCCTAACCACTCGTGTAAAAAAGTTTTTCCTCATGTCACCTTTGGTTCTTCTGCCAATCACCTTAAATCTGTGTCCTCTGGTTCTCGACCCTTCCGCCAATGGGAACAGTTTCTCTCTATCTACTCTGTGTAGACCCCCTAATGATTTTGAACATCTCTATCAAATCTCTTCTCTGCTCTAAGGAGAACAACCCCAGCTTCTCCAGTCTATCCACGTAACTGAAGTCCCTCATCCCTGGATCATTCTTGTAAATTTTTTCTGCACCCTCTCTAAGGCCTTCACATCCTTCCTAAAGTGCGGTGCCCAGAATTGGACACAATACTCCAGTTGAGGCCGAACCAGTGTTTTATAAAGGTTCATCATAATTTCCTTGCTTTTGTACTCCATGGGCTGGATTTTGAAACTGGGGACGGGATGGAGGCGGGACTCCCACTTTTTGGGTTGTAGTCCCGCCTCCATCGACTTGTGGCCAACCCATTGTATTTTCACTTGATTGACCTTGTTGAGCCCGCCCAGCGGGCTTAGCAGGCCAATCAAGGGTCGCTTGGATACAGGTGACGTCAGCCCTTGAAATTTCATCTGTCAAGAGCTTTTGACAGATGAAATTTCAGCGTTTGACAGCTCTTTGAAACATAGAAGATAGGAGCAGGAGTAGGCCATTCGGCCCCTCGAGCCTGCTCCGCCATTCGATGAGATCATGGCTGATCATCCAAACTCAGTACCCTGTCCCTGCCTTCTCCCCATAGCCCTTGATCCCTTTAGCCTTAAGAAATATATCTTAACTCCTTCTTGAATATATTTACTGACTTGGCCTCAACTGCCTTCTGTGGTAGAGAATTTTACAGGTTCACCACTCTCTGGGTGAAGAAATTCCTCCTCATCTCTGTCCTAAATGGCTTACCCCTTATCTTCAGACTGTGACCTCTTGTTCTGGACTCACCCGCCATCGGGAACATCCTTCCTGCATCCAGTCTGTCTAGCCCTGTTAGAATTTTATAAGTTTCAATGAGATCTCCTCTCATTCTTCTAAACTCCAGCGAGTATAAGCCCAATCGACCCAATCTCTCCTCATACGTCATTCCTGCCATCCCAGGTATCAGTCTGGTGAATCTTCGCTGCACACCCTCCATGGCAAGAACATCCTTCCTCAGATAAGGCGACCAAAACTGCACGCAATACTCAAGGTGTGGTCTCACCAAGGCCCTGTACAGCTGCAGCAAGACATCCTTATTCCTGTACTCAAACCCTCTCTCTACGAAGGCCAACATACCATTTGCCTTCTTAACTGCCTGCTGTACCTGCATGCTTACCTTCAGCGACTGGTGCACAAGGACACCCAGGTCTCTTTGCACTTCCCCTTCACCCAATCTATTGCCGTTCAGATAACCTGCCTTTCTGTTTTTGCCACCAAAGTGGATAACCTCGCATTTATCCACATTATACTGCATCTGCCATGCTTCTGCCCAATCACCCAACCTGTCCAAATCATCCTGGAGTTTCTCGGCATCCTCCTCGCAGCACACACGCCCACCCAGCTTTGTGTCATCTGCAAACTTGGAGATATTACATCTAGTTCCCTCGTCTAGATCATTAATATATATAGTGAATAGCTGGTGTCCTAGGACCGATCCCTGCGGAACCCCACTAGTCACTGCCTGCCACTCGGAAAAAGACCCGTTTATTCCAACTCTTTGCTTCCTGTCTGCCAACCAGTTCTCTATCCAAGTCAGTACCTTGCCCCCAATCCCATGTGCCTTAACTTTACACGCTAATCTCTTATGCGGGACTTTATCGAAAGCCTTCTGAAAGTCCAAATACACCACATCCACTGGTTCTCCCTTATCTATTCTAACAGTTACATACTCAAAAAATTCCAGTAGATTAGTCAAGCATGATTTACCTTTTGTAAATCCATGTTGACTTTGTCCGATCCTGTCACTGTTTTCCAAGTGCTCTGCTATTACATCTTTTATAATGGACTCTAGCATTTTCCCCACAACCGATATCAGGCTTACCGGTCTATAATTGAAGCTGTCAAACACTGACAATCTGTCTTCTAACTTGAGTCCTTCCTCTCAGGCTGAGTTAGAAATCAATCCAGCACAGAAAACAGAGGCTGCAGCTTTTGACAGCTCAACGGCCATTCTGTTTTCTGTGCCGGTGAGATTTCTGACTCCCGAGACCTGAAGGGCTGACACCTGCAGGAGGAAGTTAAGGTAAGTAAAACTTTTTCCCACACTTTACACTTACCTTACACACTTACCTCTGCACACATGCATCCATCACTCACCTGCCCACCGGACATATCGACCCCTCCAACCCCTGCAGACCCACGGTCCGCCTCGCTGAAATGGTTGGGACCTGTCGGGAAGCCCACATTTCAGCCATTTAAAATAGGGATTAGGCAAAAAACTGCCTGTTAACTACCTGTTAACAGGCAGTTAATTGTCACTAATCTCCTTCCCGCCTCAGGGAGGCGGGTCCCAGCACAGGTCAGGTACCCGCCTCCAGTGAAACTGGCATGGAGGCGGGTTGGGGCGGGATGGGGTCGGGACCCCCGAATCTTCAACTTTAACCCCGCACACGCCTCCAAACCCGCCTCCACGGGTCAATGAAAATCCAGCCCTATGCCTCTATTTGCTGGAGAAATTAATGGGACTGAAAGCTGATAAATCCCCAGTGCCTAATAATCTGCATCCCAGAGTACTAAAAGAGGTAGCCATGGAAATAGTGGATGCATTGGTTGTCGTCTTCCAAAATTCTATAGATTATGGAACAGTTCCTGCAGATTGGAGCGTGGCAAATGTAACCCCACTATTTAAAAAAAAAAAAGAGGGAGAGAGAAAACAGGGAACTACAGACCGGTTAGCCTAACATCGGTAGTAGGGAAAATGCTGGAGTGCATTATAAAGGATGCAATAACAGGACACTTAGAAAATATCAACGGGATTAGACAAAGTCAACATGGATTTATGAAAGGAAATCGTGTTTGACAAACCTACTGGAGTTTTTTTGAGGATGTAACTGGTAGAATAGATAAGGGAGAACCAGTGGATGTGGAGTATTTGGATTTTCAGAAGGCTTTCGATAAAGTCCCACATAAGAGGTTAGTGTGCAAAATTAAAGCACATGGAATTGGGGGTAATATACTGGCATGGATTGAAAATTGGTTAACAGACAGGAAACAGAGAGTAGGAATAAATGGGTCTTTTTCAGGGTGACAGGCGGTGACTAGTGGGGTACTGCAGGGATCAGTGCTTGGGCCCCAGCTATTCACAATATATATCAATGATTTGGATGAGGGAACCAAATGTAATATTTCCAAGTTTGCTGACAATACAAAATTAGGTTGTGAGGAGGATGCAAAGAGGCTTCAAGGCAATTTAGACAAGTTGAGTGAGTGGGCAAATACATGGCAGATGCAGTATAACGTGGATAAATGTGAAATTATCCACTTCGGTAGGAAAAACAGAAAGGCTGAGTATTATTTAAATGGTGATAGATTGGGAAATGCTGATGTACAAAGGGACCTGGGTGTCCTTGTACACCAGTCACTGAAAGCAAACATGCAGGTGCAGCAAGCAGTTAGGAAGGCAAATGGTATGTTGGCCTTCATTGCAAGAGGATTTGAGTACAGGAGCAAGGATGTCTTACTACAGTTGTACAGGGCCTTGGTGAGACCACACCTGGAGTACTGTGTGCAGTTTTGGTCTCCTTACCTAAGAAAGGATATACTTGCCAAAGAGGGAGTGCAGCGAAGGTTCACCAGACTGATTCCTGGGATGGCAGGACTGTCGTATGAGGAGAGATTGGGTCAACTAGGCCTGTATTCACTAGAGTTTAGAAGAATGAGAGGGGATCTCATTGAAACGTATAAAATTCTGACTGGGCTAGACAGACTGGATGCAAGGAGGATGTTTCCCCTGGCTAGGTGGTCTAGAACAAGGGATCACAGTCTCAGGATACAGGGTAGAACATTTAGGACTGAGATGAGGAGAAATTTCTTCACTCAGAGGGTGATGAACCTGTGGAATTCTCTACCACAGAAGGCTGTGGAGGCCAATTTACTGAATATATTTAAGAAGGAGATAGATAGATTTCCGGACACAAAAGGCATCAAGGGGTATGGGGAGAGAGTGGGAATATGGTATTGAGATAGAGGATCAGCCATGATCATATTGAATGGCGGAGCAGACTCGAAGGGCCAAATGGCCTACTCCTGCTCCTATTTTTCTATGTTTCTATTTATGAGGCCCAGGATCCCGTATGCTTTTTTAACCGCTTTCTCAACCTGCCCTGCCACCTTCAACAATTTGTGCACATATAACCCCAGGTCTCTCTGTTCATGCACCCTCTTTAGATTGTACCCTTTAGTTTATATTACCTCTCCTCATTCTTCCTACCAAAATGTATCACTTCGCACTTTTCTGCATTAAATTTCAACTGCCACGTATCTGCCATTCCACTAGCCTGTCTATGTCCTCTTGAAGTCTATCACTATCCTCCTCACTGTTCACTATACTTCCAAGTTTTGAGTCATCTGCAGATTTTGAAATTGTGCCCTGTACACCCAAGTCCAAGTCATTGATATATATCAAGAATAGCAGTGGTTCTAGTACTGACCCAGTTAGTCAAACACGATTTTCCATTAACAATTCCTTGCTGACTTTCATTTATTAGCTCATACTTTTCCAAATGCTAATTAATTTTGTCCTGGATTATTGTCTCAAAGTTTCCCCACCACCGATATTAGGCTGACTGGCCTGTAAACAGAGGTGTAACATTTGCAATCCTCCAGTCTTCAGGCACCAACCCCACATCTAAAGAGGATTGGAAGATTGTGGCTAGAGCCTCTGCAATTTCCACCCTTCTCTCAGTAATCTAGGACCGGGTAATTTTTCTCCTTTGAAGACTGCCTTTTACCTCTTTATTTATTTTTATCCTGTCCAATATCACTACTACCTCCTCTTTTACTGCCAAATTGGCAGCATCCTCTTCAGTGAAGGCAGATGCAAAATACTCATTTAGTACCTCAGCCTCGGCCCCACACTTTGACTACATTTTTACTATTCTCCGCAGTCGCTCTGATGAAGCTGCACTAAGATGCGCCTGATAAAAATCAAGTGAAATTTGATGAAAGAGAAAGATTGCAAAGTTTCGCACTGAATGGCAGTATATGTTTGTTAAGTAAACATACATGTGTGAAGTACTTTTCCCCATATTGAGTGAGTGTATGCAAGGTGATTTCTACTAACATTAGTGCATGTGGCTAAACTGCTGTAGCCACACCTGTGGTTAGTCAGTGATTTCTATTGGACAGCACTGCCATAGGAGATCAAAAATATTGTATATTGTTTGTCGCATGATTTAGTGAACAACACCAGGGTTTTGAGAGCATCCATCATACTTCATATATTACACTCCAATTTACCAGTAAAATAATAGTGTGTACTACATGGTGTAACGCTCCTGTCATAAAATGGTGCAATGTCCAACTTACCCGGACCAATGTCGAAAGAGATCAGTTACTGTGATGCACATTCATCGCACTTCAGGGGGTCAAAAGTGTGAAAAAAGAAAGCCAGTCATCATCTGTTGGTTTTCTGACACCTCTCCAAAGGCAAGATTCAGAGATTTACCAGTAGTTGTCAACCTACAGAAGCTTCCTTTAACAATCAGCCTCTAACAATTTCAGGATGTGTCTATTTAGAGTACTTGTCCATATGGGAGTACATGACCATTGGCCTTAAAGGGACAGGCCAAGTTTAACAAAGTTCCATCTTGGCAGCTAAACATCACAATTGTTGCAAATGTGATGCCACATGATGTTACTTTGTACAAAATAAAGATGTAAAAGAAAAAGAAAGACTTGCATTTTTTCACAACTTCAGAACGTCCCAAAGCACAGCAGCGAATTTGCGCACAGCAAGCTTCCACAAACAGCAATGTGATACTGACCAGAAAATATATTTTTAGTGCTGTTGATTGAGGGGTAAATATTCACCAGGACATCGGGGAAAACTCCCCTGCACTTCTTCGAAATAGTGCCATGGGATCTTTTACGTCCACCTGAGAGAGCAGACGGGGCCTCGGTTTAATGTCTCATCCGAAAGAGAGCACTGCCGACAGTGTCGCACTCCCTCAATACTGCACTGGAGTGTCAGCCTAGATTTTTGTGCTCTGGAGTGCGACTTGAACCCAAAACCTTCTTACTCCAGCGAGAGTGCTACCAACTGAGCCACGGCTGACACTCTAATCTATTCCACTCATGGTGACGATCTAATAATGCACATTTCTGGTCCATGCTCTGAATGATTTATAAATCACTGCTCTTCATTGTGTTCTAATCAGCACATGATATAAACAGATGAAGATTGTCATTCTAGTGACAACATAATTAGCAATAGTGGGTTGTAGGCGAAAGTCTTCCTTCATGATATTACTGGGACTGAAATTCATGAAAGAACGAGTAGTACTTCTATACATAATCTCTACTTCGAGATAAGCTGTAACTGGCAATTTAAAACTATATTGATTGGGGGAAAAAAGCAATAATTTTACAAATTATAGCACATTAGCATTTTGGATTATTATATATTTGTTTTGAGAATAATGGAACTATTCTTTCTGTGCTTTAAGAAATGTGTATTCAGTGCTTCTAAACTTGCATATATCACTATTAAAAAATCATTCTGATGGGGAGCGATAGATGGACATAAAAATATATCATCACTCTGACTTGGCCAACAGTAAATCTGCCAGAAGGTGGCAGTATTAAATCATAGAAAGTAACATTTATTAGTTTCCTTGTGAAAAACTACTCTGGACATGAATTAGATTAATCCAACGCCATAGTAAAAATAATCCTTTTCACAGAGAATAACTGATGGCTGTCAGTACAACAGAACTGTAACATACTTTGGCGGTTTACACAATATCTTAAATCAAATTTGTCATTCTAACTCCGTATGTTGCAACCTTCAACACATTTCTAAATTATGGTATCTATGCATGCTTTTTCTGTTTTGTCTTGTTTTAGATGTTCCATCAGAATTTTTATTTTGCACCAGTATGCTTACACCATTAATGCCTCCATTATACTTGCCAAGTTTTCCATGTAGCTTTAAGTTGCATGGTAGGAAGAGAATTGTTACCAGAACAGAACATGAGTCTGGATAAGAAGCAATTTGTAAGGTTACGGGGTGCACAACAGATTGGAACAGTCCTTTCACACCCAAGACCTGGGCAGTTTCAACGTGACCCTATAATCTGACATGAATTGATGCAAAATTAAAACTGCCACTCAGGCCATAAGGATGGCTGGTATGGAAAATAGCACAATGCTGCATTAGGAGTGTTCTTCCGAAGTTGGGTAATGGTTCAGTGACCAGGCAGAGAAGGCATACAAAAGTTCAGTTGCTTAGCCTGGCCACCCCACCCCAGCTTAAAAAACTGTACAAGATTCAACTATTTTCTTTTCTTCAACCTCCTTCCAAATAAAAATCTTGATGCAATACGAATATCACCTCTATTATAGGAAATGGAGGCAATTAAAAATCAAAATCAAGGTGTGCCGCTGCTCAGTTAAAACATGCACTGAGGCAAAAAAGGGCCGGCTACAAAAATCACGGTCACTTAACTGCAAGTCTGTCTGTACTTGCAATATATCAGAGACACAATATTTCATCTGCATGGAATAAAAATAGTACAATGTTGGTGGCATTGTACTGGTAATTGATCCTTTTCCTATAAACAGACTTGAATAGTTATATATCCGTATGAAAATTATGTATGATCCTTTATTAATTCAATTAAAAGTAATTGAATATATGCACAAAATTTAGGGGTTCAGATACATCTTTAAAAATGACAGGACACACTTTATAAATAAGGGCATTGATTACAAAAGCAAAGAGCTAAACCTATACAAATAATTGGTTCGGCCATAAGTTACAATATTTTGTCATTTTGGGCACCTTACTTTAGGAAGGATGTCAAGATCATGGTGAGAGTGTGGAAGATAATACCAGGGATGAGAAGCTTTAATTATGAGGAGGGATTAGAGAAACGGGGGCTCTTTTCATTGGAGCAGATAAGGTTAAGAGGAGATCTCTTCAAAGTGTTCAAAATTATGAATTTTGATAAAATAAACAGGACAAAACTATTTCCACTGGTCAGTGAGTTGGTAACTGGGGGGCAAAAATTTAAGATCGCTACCAAAGGAATGAAGAATGAGGTTAGGAGAAAACTTTTACATAGAATGCCTTACCAGAAACAGTGGTAGAGCAGAATCCATAATAGTTTTTAAAAGGGAAGCAGATACATATTTGAAAAAGAGAAGTTAAAATAAGGCGAGGGCAGTGGAACTAAGTGGATAGCTCTTTCAGGGAGCTGGCATATGTGTGCAAAGGCC